>CM056097.1:4014910-4487287 GCA_002259235.3 Caenorhabditis latens | reverse complement strand
AAATTATTCGATTTTTTTCGTCAAAGTCCAGATTCAAACAGTAATGACCCGAATTTCGGTTATATTCGTTGGTGGGAAAGAAAGTTAAAGTTCTAGAAAGAAATAAAGAGGCTACAATCCGGGTGGACTATAGTATTCGATACGGTTAGACGGTTCAGTGGTAGATTGATTTATTCAGGTACAAAATATAAGTAAATAAGTCAATATAAGAAATGGGGATATCAAGGATAATGAGGGGAATTGTAGATGGGGAAGGACGGCAGACGGGGGCAGGCAGCAGACGAAGGCAGCAGGTGACGGACGGTGATCGAAGGAGGAGATGGTGGGTCTCCTTCTCAAGAAGAGTGAGGTAGAAGCGGCAGGTGTTCTCTTATATAGTGTTCCGCTTATCCAGTATTCCAGTTTGCCATCGCTTAATGTTTCGGTAGGTTGGCACGAGTCATTGTTCGCAGATTGTCGGTCGATTAACCACAGGTGAATGCGCCATAGAAAGTGAATCGCGGCTAGTCTCTCGGGCAGTAACGATGATGACGTAACCTTTCGGGTGATGAGTAATCGCGGGAAGTTCCTGGTCGCGATACTCCGGCGGCGAGAAGATTGAATGGCACGCAGTTGAATGAATTCTTGAACTGAGTCGCCAACGAGTAGTTGTCAGGGAAGTACGGTAGTTGTCCAAGTTCCAAGCATTTGTTTGAGAGGAGTCGTTGTTGAAGGATGAGGTTGTTGAACAGGTGTAGTTGCCATCGTTGCCATTGTCCATTTGCCAATTGAAAAAGGGGGAGAAAAAAGGGGGGGGGAAGCAAAAAGGAAAACAAAGTTTCAAGGGGAATAATCTGAATTCCAACTATTGTTGGTACAAGAGAGGGATGAAGATAGGAAGGATGAAATACAGGAAAAGGGGGAAGAATTAACTAAATGACGGAGCATCTCCGTTATCTTCCGGCGCCCACGCGAGGTGACGGTATAAAAATGCTTCTGAGACTATTATTTATTTCTGTATTGTTTTATTCTCAACTTTGTTTTTTATGGTGTCTTATTTTTCCTTATTTTTTATTCTCCTATCTGTTGGGAATGTGGGCGGTGATGTTCCTAAATGGAAATTGCTTGCTCAATGTGGCGAGTGTGAATACTGCCTAATTTTGGAAGGGTACGTTAATTTATTTTTTGAACGAGTTACTTCTCTAGTATTCTTCACTAGTTTTTTGATTTTTTTGTATTTGTATTATCTTTTTATAGATATCCAGATCCATATTTCTGCGTGTTGGATGAAAAGGACATTCCATGTTATATAAGACTGGAATTCTTTCCTACCGTGGCTGCTGATTGTCAAATGGATAACTCTTCTCTGGTTGAGAAAGTGGACGAGAATTCTACAATCTGTTCTTCGGAAGTCGTTCTTTCGTCAGTAAAGTCGACGAATGGGTTCGAAATTTTGGTTGTGGTTCTATTGTCGTTATCTGTTATGATTTTAATGGTCATTTTTTATATGATATATTCTAAATATTAATGGTTTTAAATGAATGGACACTATCGGTCTGTGATTGTAGATTTTTATGTAGGGTGGTTTTGTAGAGAAAACGGATATTTCTCTTTTCAATTTCGAGAGAGAGGGATATTTCGCGGAGAGGGAAAGTGTCTTCTCCTCCGGGGAATGTTGCGAGATTTTTTATCGCTTGATCTTTTTGATGTGAGATGTATTTTCTATGAGAATTAGGTTATTGGGTGACTGATTTTTAACGCCAATTTGATGTCTATGTTTGGTGGGGTGGAACAAGTGCAGCTTTTAGCTTTTGGTATTTAGGTCGTTCTTTTGATAAAAGGGGGAGATAGTACTTTCGATTTCGGTCAGGTGCAACGTTTTCACATTGACTGTGTTCAGGTTTTGATTTTGTGGGTCACTTTTTTAGGTCATTTTTTAGTATAAAAGAGTTGGTCAGAGATTCGATATTTATCTGACAGTCGTTATGACCGACTACGACTCCGATGATTCATACTCTTCTTTCCCGGACATGGGACGCACAAGTCCGCCAAGGTCCATGGTCTCCATCTTTACCTTCCTACGGGAGGTGTACCCCTCCTGGTCGTCCTCCAACATTCGGCTGCTGAACTCCATTCTCATGGAGCTGGGTCCGGTGAGAGTCTCTCTCTCTCACCGGCCCCTGGAGATCACGACCATAATACAATTCCTCCCGATTCCGTGAGTTTTGTTTTTCTTTATTCTTTTAATGAGTTTTTCTTTTTCAGGCCCTCGCAGATGTACTTCTATTGTGGCGAGCGCCAGGAATGGCGGAGTGTTACTGAACATTTCGCCATTCGCTGGCGCACTGCAGTACCTCCGGAGGCCACGTGCGCCGTCTATTTTTATAGACGGCCGCGCGAGGTGTATCCTCTGGAGGTGCTGTCAGTTGAAGCACCAGATGATGCTCAACGACTTCGCCGCTTCTGGTAGGACTCACTCACCGTCATCGCGACCGTCACCATTTACCTATTCTTTCCTGTTCCAAGATTTTCCTTTTTATAATTCTTTATGTTGGGGAATAAATGGTAATTAGAAAGACGATTTCGTATATAAACTTTCCGATGAGGAAAGGGATACATCAATTCTCAAAATAAGAAAAGGGATTTGATTGACTGTTACAATTTATGATGTTAATTGGCTTCTTCCATTCCTTGAGCTGGTGACAAGGTCAATGGTGACAAGTTTGGAGATGCGGCGCTTTCAAGTGGGCAAATTGATACGTGATGGAACGAATAGTTTTTTCCACAAATCTTGTTGTCGCAGAGACTTTTTGTGAAATGGAGAGTTTTGCAGTGGATTGGCAGGTGTTTGTCCTTTGTCAGGCAGAGGAGGCACATCTTCTTCTGTTTGAGGATGTCAATCTTTTCTTTCACTGGTCGGTTGCAATCGCGTGCAAAATGATTCTGGCGGCAGATGCCGCATTTCGGGGGAGGTTTGTTGGCTTGGATTTGCTCTCTTTGCTTGTGGTGTCTTGCTGCGTCGAGCATCTCTTTGCACTGGTACGTGGCAGCCATTCGTTTGGCTTCTTGCATCATCTCTTCGGTCTCTTTGGCGTTGAACGCTGGAGCTGGGCGTTTGGACATGTTGGATAGTTGAGTAGGCTCGTTGATTCCTGGAATTTTCGTAATGTTAAAAAGTGGAACTTTTTTTTTTTTTTTTGAAGGTTTTGACGAGTAAATGTACGGGTTATACAAGGGTTTCAAAGTATGTAAAAAAATTGTAAAGCTTCGTCTGAGATCGAGGGGTTTTATCATCTTGGTTGGGATTCTAACGCCGGATATGGCGTCTTCTGCTACTTAAGCATGCTGTGACAGCTGGGATGCAGCATAAGTATATGAGGATTGAAGTGATGATCATCCCTGCGATCGCGAGGACGATAGGGATTAGTCCCTTAGTGATATTGTTCCATAGTGTCCATACATCAGGAATGTGCCATGGATGGATTTCTGAAATACTTTTTTCGGAGTGAAGTACTTGGTTCAGATATTCAAATAATGATGTATGGGATACATATGTCAGTGTTCCTTCTATTTTGTAAGAATTATTTTTAGTTCCACAAGTAACTGCGCAGACGCCAGTTAGGATAGATTTTGAAAATTTCCTATGAATTTCATTTACGATTCCGGTTTTATCGCAGGTCAAAATGTCTACGAATTCTCCGTTATCACAGCTAATTTTAGCGTGTGTCGGTTCTTTAGATTTGCACGTGACGTTTTGGCTGGCGCCCTTGAGACAATTATAACAGCCGGCGTACGGGGTAGTTTTTTCAATACTACAGTCAATTTTTGATTCGGTCACGCTAACATTATAACTTTGTTCCATGATTACTTGAATATGGAAATTGCTATGTTTTGTCCTAAGGGTAGGAATGTTATCAGGGGTGGTACCTAGGTGATATCTTTCGGTTATCACAGGTAGATTGTGATCAATGTCATCTAAAATTTTGTATAGATCAGGGACTTTGCAAACACAAAGTGCTTCTGCTTCTCCTAGGTTGCATGAACAAGTTTCTCTATAGTTACATGCACCAGTTTCAAAACATTCTAAAGGAAAAACTTCGTTCGAGATCGAAGCTAAAGCAATTTTTTCCTTATTTTGGATACATTTTTTGCCTAAAATACTTAAGCCAGTTTCTTCTGTGATTGTCAGTAATCTCAATTTGATGTCAATCTCTTGGCCTTTATTTTGACCATACTTAAAATTGATTTGGTAGTCGTCACCTTCTTGAATTAGAAAGACTTGCTCAATTTTTTGATTGTCAAGAGTCAATTCTGCTTGAAAATTTATAGCATTAGACCATGCTTCACAAGAATAAATTTGGAACTTATCATCAGTCGTAGGGACTGCATAAGTCCTATAGAAAAGACATCCTTCAGTAGGTAATAAGCATTTGCACCACAAGCCTCCACAACTGCTCGAACAGTATGTGTGTCCCGGATACTTATTTCCTTCTGGGAATTCAATGAGTTTGGAGTTAGGTCCTACATCTAAGCATTTCCTATCTACGCATTCTCCCATGCCGTGGCATCTTTTAGCACTATCGGCATGTACAGTAACGTTTTTGGTGAATAGAATTGGGCCTTTATGGCATTTCCGAAAATGGTGATCGACTGTTAATTTGAACTTCAAAATAACGTTCGTCTGAGATACGACTTGTAGACAGATAGTTTTAGTTTGCGGTGTAAAGAAGATATCTTCCGATTTCTCAATACGACAAATGCCATGTTCATTGCACGTGGTTTCCTCGTGTGTGATAGGGAAAGTTTCGTCACACACGTCTGCCGCCGCCGAGGCGATTAAAAGGCAGATAGTGGCAATGGCTAACAAAGAGGGGGACGGTGTCCTAGATGCGGTTTTTTGAATTTTCAAAACTTCTACACCATTTTCTACGACGGTGCTTATTTCAAAAAGTTGCTTTCTTCGTTGAGCGGAAGTTGAATAACTTCTGTTCATAGTCTTAGTACTAGGTTCAGATCTGGAATAGTTTCCATTTCTTCTAAATTTATGTCTCCAATTTCTAACATTATTTAGTCTTTGGGTCACTGTTGGTTTCCTTAGTGGAACCATTTCTATTTCTTCTAATCCTGGATTATCTTCTCTTTTCTTCGTAGAAAAGAATCTACTAATTCTTTCACAGAAATTGCACCAGCAACACATAAGTTTGAATAGTCTCCATAATTTCTTTCTATGCCAAAAGAGTGAAATTATTTTCATTATAATTGCAATCAAAATGATTACTATACTTATGGTTGTTTTTGGGTGACATTGAGGGTTGAACAGAAATCTAGTGCACAAAATGCAATCGAAATGTTTCAATGCTTTCCAGCAGTAGTCCGTTGGTGGACAAATTTTCTCAATAATTATGTACTGGGTACCTATAGATTTTTTCCAAACGACTCTATGTTTATGTAGAATAAATTCAGGAGGGATCAAAACTTCAGTAATTTTCTTTTTAGTCAAAACTGTGTGGTCACACCAATTTTCGGTACACACTGAGTTAGAGTGGTTGGTCATATTTTCTTCATCTATGAGGTTTACACCATATTTAGTACAATCTAAACGTGACTTACTGTCGTGAATTTCCTGAAGAATCTTCACAGGTGAGCTTTCTGGTGGGCTGGTTGTAGACACTGTGGTCGTAATCTTCTTTGTCGTTGGGATAGGGGTCAGTTGTGTTGGAGGTTCAGTAGTGGTTACTGATCTTCGCTGACCTTCTGGTTTTGGTCTGATTCCACCTACAATTTTTTCCAAAACTGGAGCAGTTGTAGTGGTTGTTGGAGACAGTCTCGTGGTAGACGGTGTCGTTTGTCGGGATGTAGTTTCATGGGGAGTCCAAGAATTGGTTGCTTCCTCAGTTGTGGTACTATGAGTAGTCGAAGGGGTTGATCTAGTTGTAGGTTTTTGAGTTTTTGAGGTAGCTCGGGTAGTTGACGTAGTCGTTGGAGTAGTCGTTTGAGTAGTCACCGTAGTCAGTGGGGTCGTTGTTGTTGTTACCGTGGTTGATGGTGTTGTTTTCGGGGTTGTTTTCGGAGTAGTTTTGAGAGTGGTTATCCTCCGAGTCGTAGTCACTGTGGTAGTGGTAACGATCGTCGAGGTACTTGATGGGATCATTTCCGTGATTGGTGTCGATAAGGTCGACGTGTACTCATCTCTATGTTGTCCTAGACCTAGGTTTTGCAGTGTATTTGCTGATGCTGTTGTTGCAAGGATGCACATCATGAGGAGGATGGACCATATGTTCCACAGACTGAACTTTGGTGTTCTTCGGAGATTTTTTCTGAAATCTTCGTTTTGAGTTTCGGTAACTGGACGAAACATTCGTTTCTCAGTTTGCTTAAATTTTGGTTCTTTTATCCTAGCCAGATTTACAATTACTGGTTTTGTTTCAATATTTTCTTCCTCTTCTTTTGGTTGAGGTCTCAATTCTAACGGAATGACTAATCGCAGTGGTCGCGTTATCTCTTGAATCTTGAAAGGTTTGTAAGGGAGAGTGCCATCTCTCTTCTTACGTTTTTGCGTAGTACGGACACGAACAGATCGTATCTCTCCGTCTCTACCTTTTAGTAATTCAGTTATAATTCCCATTTTCCATTTTCCACGGGGGACGTTTTCATCTACAAGAAGAACTACTTCTCCTAGAATGGGTTTTATCAAATTTGAGTGGGCTCGGTTTGGTTGAGCAACAGATTGAAAATTTTTGATTTGTTGGAGATAATCTCTAACGAAAATATTCCAAAAACGTTTGATATGTTTTTGTACTTCTCTAAAATTTTGAGTATATTCGTAGTACTCATCTTTTAGACCGTTATCGTCAAAGATTGAAAAATACAATCCTGGTGTAATAATGTCTATAGTACTGATCCGCAATCCTAGGCATGCTTTCCCTGTATCCAATTCCGGCAAAGTTTGGTGGTCGAGACATTTGGAGTTTTGAAGTTCGAACTTCTATAAAATAGTTTATTTTTGTATAAAACGTTAGCGGTTTGCTCAAAACTATTCAAAAGACGATGAAGAACAATTTAATAATAACCCGATTCTAATACAAGGCCTCAATCAGTTTTTGGAGACGTTCAAATGTCAAATAGGGGTTCTCCGGAATGGAAATTCGACATGTTCCGGGTCGAAATTTCATAGTTATCTGGAACCCTTGGCATCAAAACTTTGAACAATTATTATTTCAGTATCTGTCAATATTCTGAACCATATTCTGAAGCATAAATTTGTAATTTAAAGCACGTGCACACTAAAAAGTAACTACGCAGTATCCACGTTCTAACTGCAGTTTTTGATTACAGTATGAAAACATAATAAAACGTGAGTGAGCACATTTTTGATTGTTAGAAACATATTGAAGTCTTTTCTTGATGTAGAAAACTAAAAAATAATCAGCTAGACCTATTTGACATTTGATCGTCTCCAAAAACTGATTGAGGCCTTGTATTAGAATCGGGTTATTATTCAATTGTTCTTCATCGTCTTTTGAATAGTTTTGAGCAAACCGCTAACGTTTTATACAAAAATAAACTATTTTATAGAAGTTCGAACTTCAAAACTCCAAATGCCTCGACCACCAAACTTTGCCGGAATTGGATACAGGGAAAGCATGCCTAGGATTGCGGATCAGTACTCAAAAATTGAAGCACTTGACGATATCTTTTGGAAAACTATCATGAACCTTGTTTCTATTAGGTTGTCCCAAAAGTTTTCGAACATAGTTTTGTTATTCTGCTATAGGACAGAGAGCAAGAATCAAATCAAATAGTGCATGTTTTCCATTATATAAGACGTCGGGTGTATTGACAATAACATTCATTCCTTCTGGCTGCCTCCTCTCAATGAACGCTGCACCAATCTTTGTCCTTGATCGACTTCATATTCGCCATGTTATTTTATTTTTGTTTCTATCTAACTCCAAAATCACTGAGATTGAAGAACGTATGGTAGAAGTTTATAAGGATAATGCCCCTCAACGGCAGACAATTAGCCGTTGGGTCCATCGTTTCAAAAATAATGATTTTTTTTTGGCCGAAGAAGCACGTTCTGGAAGACCAGTGGAGTTCGACATTGACAAGTTAGGGGAGGAAGTGGAAAGTGACCCATTTCAATCCATTCGTGAACTGGCAACAGTAATAAGCTCTACTCACTCTGCGGTAGAAAGAAGACTGAAAACTCTTGGCAAGTTAAAAAAAATGGGAAGCTGGATACCACACAAATTGTCTAACTTTGACTGGAGCGCCGAGTGGACATGTCACTGCAACTTCTAACCCTCCATCCTAATTTCAACTGACCTGATCATTTGGTTACGTCGGACAAGAAGTGGGTCTTATACGAAAACCACCACAGGAGAGCCCAGTGGGTTGATGCTGATAAATAGCCTGAGGATGTTGTCAAACATGAGTTACACTCTAAGAAAATAATGCTCTCCGTCTGGTGGTCTGTTCATGGAGTGCTTTATTGGGAACTGCTTCCGGAGAGAAAAACTATCACCGCCGACTACTATTCTTCTCAATTACAAAAGGTGGAGTCCAAACTGAAAACCTCCCTTCTACACGGTCACAGAGTCCACTACCTACATGACAACGCAAGACCACACACCGCAAAGACGACCAAGTCTCTCCTGGCTACATTCCACTGGGACAGTCCCTGGCCACCCTCCGTACAGCCCTGAACTTGCCCCTTCGGATTACCATATGTTCAGTGACATGCATTGATCCCTTGAAGGCCAGGACTTCAAAACAAAGTCAGAGGTCGAGAAATGGTTGAAGAAGTATTTTGACTCGAAGCAGCCTGAGTTTTGGCGGAAAGGTATTGAATCTCTACCTACTAAATGGCAAACAGTCGTGGATAAAGGTGGTCACTATGTTTGATTCTTGTAATATTCTGGCTTTGAATAAATTTGATTTCAATAATGTTCGAAAACTTATGGGACAACCTAATACAACCTGTTTTTGATACACTGGTCATTTAAACGAAAATATGCCATTTTTTCGCATTTTCGAGATTTTCGAAAATTGTGCAAAAAACTTTTGGAACATGATTTTTCACCCAAATTTTGTGTAAATATATCGAAAACTCTACAATAAATGTTTTCCCAAAGTTTCAGCTCAATCGGACCTATTTGATATAAGTTATGAACAAAAAACAAAAAGTTAATACACTTTTGAGCGGTACTGTATATAGAGCCTGGCACCGAACGTTTTTCGCTTCAAAGTGCAAAGTTTGACAGCGCTCTCTGACCCAATTCATGAAGCAAAACTGATGAAAACATTTCAATACGATAGAACTACTTTCAAGCTACTAACTGCATTTTGAACCCCTTCGTTACTCATTTTTCTGCGCGCCAAAAAATATTCGGTTATTTTTTGGATTTTTAGGCCCCATTTGAGAGATGAATCGGAAGGATTGAGGTGGCACTTTTTCTAGAGTTGTCCCAAAAATATGAGATGAAAACACTTGGCTTTTAAATCCACGCGCAAAAACAGTAATGTGGGAAAACAATTTTTTCCATTTGTTTTGAAAAATTTTTAAATTTTGCTGGTTCTAGCGGCTGAATGACCTACATAACTGGTGCTATTTTTGATCATAAAATGTAGCCCTTATTCTACCCATCTGGCAAAAAACATTTTCCATTCTTTAGCTATCTGATTTGGGCCTGGCACCTAGGTTTTTTTTTGTTCCGAAGTTCCAAGTTTAGCAGCGCACCCTGACCCAATTCTCAAAGTATTGCCGATGAAACTTTTGAAATAAAATAGACTTACTCTAGTGCTCATAAATGCCATTTGAAACTTTATCAGTATCCCTCTTTAACCTTTTTTTTCAGCACGCGGAAAAAGTGCAGTTTTTGCGATTTTTCTGACCTTTTTTAACCACATTCAAAAGTTAAATCAGGAAAATTGACTTTGCTACCCTTCCCATATTTGTTTCAAATTTGAAAAATTAAATCAAATCAAGAAATTTCTTCCGCAAAAACGATAAAGTTGGAAAACAACATTTTTTCCAATTTTCGAAAGATTGCTAAGTTTCCTTTGCTCTAGCGGCTAGATGACCTACATATTCAAGTCCAGTTTGAACGGTAAAATGTAGTCCGTGTCTTACTCTACTCATCTAACATGAGAAATTGTCCATTTTTTCTGATTAGCTATTCAATTCAAGCCTGGCACCGAGCTTGTTTTTTGTTTCAAACGGCAAAGTTTGACAGCGGACCCTGACCCAATTCTCGAAGTATTATTGATAAAACTACTCAAAAATGATAGAACCAGTATAGATCTACCTACTTCGTTTTGAAATTTTATCAATAAGCCTCCGGAAGCTATTTTTCTGCGCTCCCGAAAACTGCAATTTTTCCAATTTTTCCAAAAAGAAGCAGCATTGAAAGAGCCGGCACCGGCTACTGACCTCTTTTCTAATTTTTTTATTTAGCTAATCTGGAAGCCCTAGACTTGTTCTACAAAACCCAATGAATATTATCCTACCATATGACCTAGCTTCTCTCAAAAATGCAACCCAAAATCCACAAAGAACTCACATTGATTGAAGATTGTGGACGGCTCCCGAGCAGTGGTCGATGGCGATGTGAAAATTTCGGAGAGAAGAGCGGCGTGGGTCGTCCGTGAGAGAGACGAGACGAGGAATGAATGAATTTCGGAAAAATCAGCCAGGTCCACGTGGAATTTGGCAACTGGGGTGCCACGTGTAAAGTCAGATAATTTTTTGTACAGATATTTCTAGGTCACGACCTAGTTTTTTCTAGGTCACGACCTAGTTTTTTCTAGGTCACGACCTAGTTTTTTCTAGGTCACGACCTAGTTTTTTCTAGGTCACGACCTAGTTTTTTCTAGGTCACGACCTAGTTTTTTCTAGGTCTGTCTGTCTGTCTGTCTGTCTGTCTGTCTGTCTGTCTGTCTGTCTGTCTGTCTGTCTGTCTGTCTGTCTGTCTGTCTGTCTGTCTGTCTGTCTGTCTGTCTGTCTGTCTGTCTGTCTGTCTGTCTGTCTGTCTGTCTGTCTGTCTGTCTGTCTGTCTGTCTGTCTGTCTGTCTGTCTGTCTGTCTGTCTGTCTGTCTGTCTGTCTGTCTGTCTGTCTGTCTGTCTGTCTGTCTGTCTGTCTGTCTGTCTGTCTGTCTGTCTGTCTGTCTGTCTGTCTGTCTGTCTGTCTGTCTGTCTGTCTGTCTGTCTGTCTGTCTGTCTGTCTGTCTGTCTGTCTGTCTGTCTGTCTGTCTGTCTGTCTGTCTGTCTGTCTGTCTGTCTGTCTGTCTGTCTGTCTGTCTGTCTGTCTGTCTGTCTGTCTGTCTGTCTGTCTGTCTGTCTGTCTGTCTGTCTGTCTGTCTGTCTGTCTGTCTGTCTGTCTGTCTGTCTGTCTGTCTGTCTGTCTGTCTGTCTGTCTGTCTGTCTGTCTGTCTGTCTGTCTGTCTGTCTGTCTGTCTGTCTGTCTGTCTGTCTGTCTGTCTGTCTGTCTGTCTGTCTGTCTGTCTGTCTGTCTGTCTGTCTGTCTGTCTGTCTGTCTGTCTGTCTGTCTGTCTGTCTGTCTGTCTGTCTGTCTGTCTGTCTGTCTGTCTGTCTGTCTGTCTGTCTGTCTGTCTGTCTGTCTGTCTGTCTGTCTGTCTGTCTGTCTGTCTGTCTGTCTGTCTGTCTGTCTGTCTGTCTGTCTGTCTGTCTGTCTGTCTGTCTGTCTGTCTGTCTGTCTGTCTGTCTGTCTGTCTGTCTGTCTGTCTGTCTGTCTGTCTGTCTGTCTGTCTGTCTGTCTGTCTGTCTGTCTGTCTGTCTGTCTGTCTGTCTGTCTGTCTGTCTGTCTGTCTGTCTGTCTGTCTGTCTGTCTGTCTGTCTGTCTGTCTGTCTGTCTGTCTGTCTGTCTGTCTGTCTGTCTGTCTGTCTGTCTGTCTGTCTGTCTGTCTGTCTGTCTGTCTGTCTGTCTGTCTGTCTGTCTGTCTGTCTGTCTGTCTGTCTGTCTGTCTGTCTGTCTGTCTGTCTGTCTGTCTGTCTGTCTGTCTGTCTGTCTGTCTGTCTGTCTGTCTGTCTGTCTGTCTGTCTGTCTGTCTGTCTGTCAGGGACAGGGGATATCTCGGCAGGGGATATCCGCTTTGTCGAACATTCATATACGCCTTCCACTCCTCCGTTCATTGTGGCCGGCATGGCTCAACTGGGAACATCGCCGGCCACAAATCGGAGGGTCAGGGGTTCAATCCCCCTGACCCTCAAATGGTCCGACGATCACGGAGGAAGCTGAGGACGCCGTTCTGTACACGTGGCATGCTCCGCCGATAGCTGAGGAATCCGAGAAAGCCGTTCTCTACACGTGGCATGCTGAGACGAAGAAATCGGATTCAGTGAAATCGGATCGTTCTCTACACGTGGCATGCCGATCACGGAGGAAGCGGAGGAAGATGAGGCACATGATATCAGAACAAGAAGAATCTGTATGTGGATAATGTGTGAATAAATAGTGAAATAAATGAATGAAAAAAAAAAATAAAAAAATTTTCAAAAAAGTTTCAAAAGTCATAGTTATTTTCGATTAGCTCTGACTAAAAAAGGTTTTGTATTCACATTTCACAGATGCCTCTTTCACGGGAACATGTTTCCTCAGAAGAAGTGTTGATAAGTCTCGAGGCATGATTAAACAACAGAAAATCATGAAAGAATATTTTCACTATATTGTACAGCCATCATGAGAGGGAAGAATGATTTCTTTTGTGTTGAGCAGATGTCACCAGCAGAGAACACCAACTTTGTTCTCTCAAATTCCGGAATGCCATTGAAATAAGTTATATTTTCCATGTTCATTCAAGTTCCATTCATTAGATTTCCGGAACTGTCCATCCAAACAAACTCGAATGTATTATCGCAGTCAACAAGGTCGGGTTTCGTTGAGGCTTGTAATGAGTTTGGAATGATGAATAGATATTTTCCAACAGTCGTTACGGCTTCTAACCTTTAATAGCACTTGTTCCCGCTTTTCTTGTCTTTGTTAACGTGAGTCATCAACAAATTTTTTGCATCCAGTTCTGAAATGTGTGATGAGTTTAAAAAAATGCCCAGTATAGAATTGACTCACCTTGTACGGATTCAGAATATGAAGAAAACTAGTATTCAAAAAAAAATCATGAGGAGACCAGCCATACAGTAAGCAGTCGGGAAGGCAGAATGAGATGAGAGGTTGTTTACGGCTTACGTCAGGTGAAGACATATCTGCGCCTTTGTGTATTGGCTTCTGGAAAGAGCGCGCGCCACTTTTAGGGTCATAGCTACAGCTAATTGACTCCTGGGAATATTCTAAAAGCGCGCTCAGGCCTATGACCCTAAAAGTGGTGCGCGCTCTTCGCAGAAACCAATACGCAAAAGACGCAGATATGTTTCCACTTGAGGTAAGTCATAGACAATCTCCCATCTCATTTTGCTTCCAGACTGCCTACTGCATGGCTGGTCATCCCATTCTCCTTTGCTTTTTTTTTGAATTCTATTTACTTCCACTCACTTTGATCTCTGGCTCAAAAGGTAGGTTTAAAATTTATTTTTTTCCAGAAAAAAATGATATTGAGTTTTCAGTTGGTAACGTGGTACAACTTAAAAATTATTGCAAACATCAGTTTTCAACAAAGACGGCTTGGGCTGTGTACTTCAAGGCTCGTGCATAGAATGCCATGGAAACGGGTCCAATAATTGTGACCGTGAAGGTTCGGCCGTTTGAAAACTTCTTATGGAGAAACAATGATCATCCGGACCAAGCTCTTTCCCAAGTTCATGTGATCGATGCGGAGTTTGTGGAACACAAAATTTCGAATTGCTTTACAAACCCGACGTCTGCTGATGCTCCACCAATTGTCCCAACCGTCAACTCCAGCAATTACGAAACAAAACGTTGGTCGTCTACCATAAGGATGCCCTTCGAGGATTCGGACTCCGCGCCGCCATAAAAGACATCAAGATTGGCGAGACAGTCACAATTTCTAATTGGGAAAAGGACAAACTGAAAAAGAAAAATGAACTGGAGTAAGTGAAGTGTGGATGCAAGAGCTGGATTACTGTACACTTGGACGATTATTTTATAGTATTTTTTGTAATTTTCGAATGAATAATTTTCTTTTGTGAAAACAGTACTGTCAATGTTATTGTCATTCATTATCGTGATTCATTACTCACGACGACATATTGAATGGAATCAAAAATACAGGAGAATAGAATTTCACTTATGTGAAGCAAACACTACTACAGTTTGACAATAGCCTAAAGTATGTAGCAAGAAAGTTGGATAAATGCAAATTCTTATGAAAACGTTACTTTTGAAAAAATGGGTAGCACACAATGTTTTAAACTACTCTTCATCCATAAAAGCTGTTTCTTTTGGTTGGGACACTATAAACTTCCAGTAAACAAAAATACAAAATCAAACACTGTTCCTCTACAAATTTTTAGCAAAGAAACAATACCCAATTCATGTTCACATGGTAATTCTCCAAAGAACATAAACGAGAAAGAACGCGGTTTTATACCAGATCTATTCACAACACTTGTCTTCTTTCTGGATCAAAAGTTCAATTTCTTTAATGTCTCATTACTGTTAACACAAATCACCTGCTCGCCACATGCAAATTTTTTTAACGACCTATTCTCTTGCCACGCAGCGTTTATATGTGCATACACAGCAACATCATCTTCACATTGAATGCCAACCGTTGTTTTCTTTCACGATCACACTGTCATTGTTTTCATTTGTTGTTGTGATTTATTGCTCAAGATGACATACCAAAAAATACAGGATAATAGGAATTCACGTTAAAGAATGAAATTACTTTAAGACAAAAGCATCCAGTCAAGTAGCAGGAAAATTCGGTTCACACAATTGCCAAAAATTAGAATCCATTTTAACAAAATGTGAGAATAAAAGTTGAGTTGTCAGCTACAAAAATGCAGGCCATATCTGGATCTCACTGTCAATACTTTTAATCTAATAAGGGGTGAGTCACAGATGTCTTTAGTTGTTCAAGTTCAATTAGCCTGACATTATGTTTCCTATTCACTACAGGCCTACAACAACAAACAAGCTCTGAATCCCAGAACAAGCCAAAAACGACTAGTACTTCTCAAATATCGTCTTTGGGCTTCAAAATTTAGAGTGTCTATGGCTTACGTCAAGAGGATACATATCTGCGTATTTTGCGCATTGTCTCCTGGGAAGAGCGCGCACCATTTTTTAGGGTCAAAGACACTGTGTCTTGGCTTCTAGGAATACTCTAGGCCTATGACCCCGGAGAGTGGTGCGCGCTCTTCCCAGGAGACACTACGCAAAAGACGCAGATATGTTTCCCCTTGACGTAAGCCATAGACAATATCTCATCTCATTCTGCCTTCCCCGACTGCCTACTGTATGGCTGGTCTCCCCTCTTTCTCCCTGATTTTTATTGAATACTAATTACTCTCTTGTCCCTCCTATTCTCCTGAATTTCCGTATTTAAAAGTAAGTTTTACCAATTGATTTTTTTAGGAAAAAAATAGAGTTTTCAAATCGACCATTATCAGTGCAAAATAGTCTGATTTTAGCTGTCTCCTAATAATGACCATAACTCTCTAGGGAGTATTCGTATAAAAAGTTGTCAACTACAAAAATGAAGCACTACTTATGATCTGTATGATACATTAAAAACCTACTAGGTGTGACAATCAAAATTACCATGACACGCTCTCAAAGTTGGACAATTTCAACTGAGAACGGCCAAAGTTTGAATATTTTTGCACGGTACTGTATTTGTCATTGTCACCTAAAAGCTGTCAGTATCACTTTTTTTTCAGTTTTACCACTTTCAGATCTGATCAATCTCTTGAAACCACTAGTCGTCACTCCGAGAATCCCACTCGCCACGGTTCCCCGCACATTTCAAGTCTTTCATGCGACCAGAGAGGGCAGAGAACAACACAGAGACCCACAAAGATACCTCCCCGCGCAAATTCCGACGATGGCTCCGACATCCTTTATGGTTGGATCCAACACCGACAAGGGACAGGTTCGAATTTTGGAGAATCGGAAGAGGGAGATGGAAAGATCTGAAATGGCGCCGACAGCCAAGAAGCCCTGTCCTCCACTGGAAGCCTACAACGGAGGGAGACCTGGGGTGAGGTTCGGGAGAGCGCCGATGCCGTCTGGAGCCCCCTCGCCTCAAAGACTATCTCCACCGACACCACAGGTTGAAAAGAGTTCCGAAAACCAACAGAAGACGGTCTTCGAGAACCGTCAAAATGAGACTTTCTCTCAAATAATGAATGAGTCAAGTGACGACTCTGTTCTTCTGGGTAAGTTAGAGACCACAGATTTAAATTTACAAATTTCATTATTTCAGGAACACTCGTCCTTGATGAACTCAATGAAAGAGGTGGAGAAGAGTATGGAGAATTCTCCAAGGAGCTTTTCGAATTGGTCATGAAGTACAACATCCAATAAGTACTATGATGATCACCCTATTCTTTCACAGACGTCTTCTGTTCCAATTTCCCTTTTATTGTAACCCTCTCAAAAGTTATCTCCATTCCTCTCCTGCCCCATTTTACTCATTTCGTGAATTTCTTCTAATTCTTTGAGCCCTGATTGTGTTTTTCTTTGTTTCATCCAATTATCATTGTTTCCCATTTGATATTTCTTTTTATAATCTTTATTAAAATTGCTACTATAGTAGAAGTTGATATAGCATAATTGATGAGGCCGGGGCTGGGAGATTATTACTTGAAATTTTGTACTCTTGCAGGGGTTTCGGAGTTTTTTCATGGAGGTTACAGAACTTGAAACATTTTATGACGGATCAAAATTTTGTGAGAAATATGGACGCAAAGAAGCTAGAGTGCCTCCTTCTTTAGCATGCTCTCTCGTCTCTTAGTGGGTGCCTAGTTTGAAACATCATATCTCGAAAACGTGAATAGCCATCAAAAAGTTGTCAACTACAAAAATAAGGGTTATGACAAGGGCTATATTTTTGTAGTTGACACCTTTTTGCTAGCATTTTTAGTTTTCGAGATACACACCTTTGAACATAAGCAGTGTGACAAGAGAGAGGAATAGAAACGCAGAGAAGCTAGATTGTCTAACTTCTCTGCGTCTCCTTAAGATACTTAAAATATCACCAGAATTCACCAAAAAGAACTTCGTATCATCTGTTACCAAACCGGCAATATTGAAATCAAATCATTTTGCTTTTTTGAATTGAAAACTTCCAGCTTTGGGAGTGTGTCTTAGTAAAACTAACTGTCCCACAAAATAACTCTTTATGGGATTGAACAGACCAAGAGTAGAACTTGATTTTTGTAGTTGACAATTTTTTTGTAAGGACACGCAAGATCGAAAAAGTAGTTTCTCCCTCAAATCATCTCATTTCAGTGCAAAATAAAGTGATTTTTGAGCTGTCCCCTAAAATGACCATAACTCTCTAGGGAGTGTCCGTACAAAAAAGTTGACAACTACAAAAATGAAGATCTACCTTTGTTCTGTATGGTTTATTCATAACTTACTTTGTGAGACAATCAGTTTTATCATTACAACCTTTCAAAGTTGGTCAATTCCAGCTGAGAAAGGCAAAATATTTATCTTTAGGTCGATACTGTATCCCGTGAAATTCTTTTCCAACTTTTTCATTATTTTCCCGTTTTCCCAAAACTTCCCAAAACTCCAAAAGACTCTCTTACAATTACATTCAAAAATATCGATTCTGTGAGAATTCAAATTCCTTTGCGTCTCAACGTAGCGCGGTTGCAAGCCGTCATTTCGCAGGCTGTCAATATGTGTGCATAGCTACGGAGTCAGTGTTTACCGTTGGTGGACGGTGGAGACACCTCACGCATTCTCGCTATTTTTTGTTTCACGCTTTTTTTTCTAATAAGACTACATTGGACTCTAGGAACTGAAATTAGAATGCAGTAATTCTAGACTTACTAGAGAGAGAGAAATTTGGAAAATCGAGCACCTTACTCCACTAGATGCCCGGGGACAGTAGTACTGTAGTAGTAGTAGTACTGTAGCACTGTAGTGTAGAGGTACTGTAGTAGAGTAGTACTGTAGTACTGTTGTGTTTACTGTGCAGACCTGAATAGCGTGACAAACTGAGTTTTCCGGTACATTGAGTCTTCGTCCGGACTGTATTATCATCGAGTCTTTCATTTTCTCTCTAAAATTTTAATTTCTCTACCCAGATACTGTCTTTTTCTATTTCTCCAAAGTTCTGCCAAGTGTCCGGTTCTCATACGCATTTTTATCGATCTTCCAGAACACCTGTTCACCTCTTTCCGTGTGTACTACACGCCACCCATCTTCCAAATATAATCCTCCATCTCTTACCTCATCTTCACGTATTGTTTGTACAAAGACTGTCTTTTGTCCTGGTCCTGTCCTCTCCTGACAAGACCTGGGAATTGGAACTCATATTCTGAATGTCAGGATTCGAATTGGCGCCTAGCAAGGACAGTCTTTCAATAATTTTGGTCATAGGTACTTTCGACTACGCAGAGTCCATTTCTGCAGTCAAAACCGCCTAAATGTCTCAGCGAGCCGAGTTATGAGCTCTCAAACTTTAAGCGTTTTCACATGGAATTCCAAATCGGCCCCACCGCGCGGTTCCACATGTGCTCCTTAACGGTTCACCTGTGCTCGTACGTTAAAAAATGAGGACAACTTTGCGTTTACGCTGTGCTAATTCGGAAGTTCATGCGAAAAAGCATAAAGTTTGAGAGCTCATAACTCGGCTCACAATCAGAGAGACATTTAGCAGGTTTTGATGGCAGAAATGGACAACCGCGTCTCCAAAGAATTCCCTTCTTTCATTCCGCTGTTTTCCCAAGTTTTCTTTCCACGTGTCTTCCTCACCAACTATTTTCCAGATGACCACTTCCAACACATCTACAGTATCCGGTATCGAACTTTCCTTGAAGCATCCAGACAAATGGAAGCAATTCCACCCTCAAACTGAAATGATTGTCACGAGAAAAGGTCGTCTGTTATTCCCCCATTTGGATTACATTCTGAAAGGGTTGAATCCAGATGAGCTTTAGGTGTCTTTATTCATTTTGAGAGAGTAGATAATTACAGGTGAGTGAATTGACTGACAGAGGGGTGGTTAGAACATGTCAAATTCATAATTTTTGTTTCCAGATATCAGTTCCTTCATAATACGTGGAAAGTGTTTGGTAACGGCGATGAAACTCGATTGGATGGAAAAACCAGTCTCATTCGAACATGTCAGAATCACTAACAATCCAGATCTCAAAAACTCTAATACATTTTTGTTGCAAAGCATGCACAAGTTTGTACCTGTGATTGGTATTCAGAAAATGGGAGATTCGAAAATTGAGGCATTTCCATTGGGTGTCACCGAGTTCATGGCTGTCACTGCTTATCAGGTTGGTTATATCTCTAACTAGGACTACGGGGACTTCATGCCGCTCTGAAAATAATGAAGTCGGCGAAAAACGAGATGCGTAAAGAAACCAGACACTCTCGTTTCTCTGCGTCTTTCCCCCACCGTCTTATCTCACTCGACAACTCTGCGTCGCCCATCTTTAAAAGCGCATATCTCAAAAGTAGGCGAAGCTATCAAAACGTTTTCAACTACAAATATGAAGCCCGAGATTTTATCTACAATTTTGTAATTGATTATTTTTTGTTTGCTCCGTCCACTTTCGAGATACCCGCCTCCTCTAAAAATGCCTGTTTCAAAAAGATTCTCGCGCTGCAGGCACCCCAGCCGATTCCAGCGCAGCAGGCACCCATGCCAATTCTAACGTCGTAGAAACCGGATGTTTTATGATTTCCCTATGTAAGACAGCCTTAACCTCTATATTTATTTATTCCAGAGCACGGACATCATCGCACTGAAAACCAAACTGAACAAATTCGCACGCGGGAAAGATCTACCATCCGGTTCGGCTAAATCGTCACGTGGAACTAAGCGTCCAGAAACGTTTCCCGCAGAGCTCCCCTCACCACCATCGTCGTCTGTGCCCAGCTCGTTGTCACCACCGCATCTTCCATCTGAAACGGTGTCGCCACCGACAGTACAAGGGAGCCCGGAATACAGTCGATTGCCATCAATCGAATCGATGCTCCACTCAGCAACACATTCCGGATATCAGGCACCAGCCTCCTCGAGTCCGCTTGGCACTCAAGCTACTGGCTATCCATATTGCAATTTCGAAAATGTCCAGGTTCCACCAAATAATGAGTACCAAATTGGACAAATGCAGATGCATCAAATGAATGAGATGTCGTGGTACCCAATGGATATGCATCAGGGTATGAGACATCGTATAGTTCCAGCTATGCCACTAGTGACGCCTGTCGGAATGACTTCAGAGATGTCATGTACTCTGAACGGGATCTTTCCACCAATGGTGGAGAATAACCTAGAGGAAATACCAGTGTTGACGAATTTGGACTCATGGAATATAGAACAATCATGTGAGAATACGAAGAACACGAATGATATGGCAAACTTGGACATCCCCTCGGAGTCCCCCTATCAATATATTTATCATTTAATATTGATATTAATATCAATATCAATATCAATATTAATATACGATTTCAATTCTTTCTTTTTTTAAACCCTTGTTTTTGTGATTGATTTTCAAGTGTGTTGTGTCATTGTGATGTTTTTGTGAAAGGCTTTTATTGTTTTGAGTTATCGAATGAAAGTTGAATTTTTAAAAATAGTTTCATTGCGTTTTGAGACAAAAAATAGCAACTTGCTTATGTTTCCCAAAATCGGAACATCCAATTTTTGTGATATTAATTGCCTGAGTTATTAAGGCATAAATAATTTATTTCTATTTGAATCGGGATTGAGGAATGCATGAACTTCAAAGAGATCAATTTCACAAAGTGTTGAGATGAGAAACGATAAAAATCACCAGTAATTTGAAAAGCGTTTGTAGAAAAGGGAAAAGAGATGGATAAGCAAACAGAGAAATGAAAGAACTAGATGGCTTGAGGGTTTAGAAATCATTATCCTAATTATCAAATTTTTTTTTCACAGATCAATATGATTCACAGTCTGACGTCGTCTCGATCGATGTCTATCAAGCATTGTCGGCGTTGGCGCAGAGATTTTTCGGATTGCAGCTAGCGAGTGCTTGTAGGGCATTCCTCTGACACTAATACTTCGTTGTTTCTGGTTTCCAGTTGATCTGAAACTAAAAGAATTTTGAAAATGTGTCAGCTTCGAAGTTTTGAATTTAAAAGATTCACTTTTCTTTGATAACAAGGAACTGCGACTTACCTCATGTAACAAGAGTAATTAGCACAAGTGTTTATGCCGGTTTGAATGTTGAAGAATGCGCGGAGAGCCTGGAAATTGGAATTTAAAATGAAAACTTTCAGACTAAAAAATATGACTGTACCTTCTTAAAACCAGGCATTCCGTATGCATAGATAAGTGGGTTCAATGCGCAGGACATATGAGACTTGATAACAGTCCATAGTGTCAAACTGTTGATTGAGAATTGGGGCCAGAAGTAGTCGATGGTGTTGATGATATACAAGGGGTACCTGGAAATAGGATAAGTTGGAAAAGAATTTTGTCGAGAAAAGAATGATGCACACAGTTTAACGCAAAAGTTTTAGGAGTATTGATATTTTATACAACAGGAAACACGCCAACGGTACGCCAGGCTTCTGGGCAAGAGATTCCAGAAATTTCCCATTGTTTCCCATACTAGTCAAGGTCCGGTCCCTTCTGAAGGCCCGGATAATTGGGGTCAATATTCAAAATTCAAAAATTTTCGGATTTTTTGACTTTTTTTTCGCAAAAAAGTAAAATTTTCTGCTATAATTCAGAATAAGAAGATTTTCTGAAAAATCATCAAAAATGTTCACATTTTCGATGAAAAACTGGAAAAAGGCCGGGTTTTCGGGCCTTCCCGGGCCTTGCCGGGCGGGAGGTCAAGTACGGATTATAACAATCCGAATGAAACACACAATAGCTTTAAAAATGTTGGAGTGTTTTTTTACAACAGTAAACGCGCTAATGGTACGCTAGGCTACTCAGCTTGTTACGCCAAACGTCAGTTTTCAACAAAGTAGGCTTGCGCTGTTTACTTCAACCTCGTACCAAGAATACCATGGAAATAGAACCACCACTGCCCACAGAAATAATAAGGATGTAGAGGTAAACAAAAGATTCTCTATTTACAATAAAAAGCCATCGTTTCAGGTCACAGTGAAGTTCAATTTTGAACATGACCAATTCGAAAACCATGGAGTCATGGGATCAGCAGTTGGAAAGAGAGAACGAAAAGAGTGAGGAAGGATATAAACATCTACAATGACTATTTGGGAAAGGTGAAAGTGTTTCGCAGTGGGAGGAGGATATGAAATTGAACGGAACGATGGAGCAATCGGCACAATCTATTTGGGCAAGAATTATTATATTATCGCTTTCAAAATGGTCGTCACAAATTTGTCAGAATGATTTCTGGTGATGCACTATCTGAATTTTTTCTGAAAATTGTTTCAATTTTTTCAAGTTTATTATGTAATCGAAGTGGAGTAAAGTTTATTTTTTGTTGATTGCTTGTGAATTGCTTTCAGTTACCTAAATAAAGTTATTACTTGCATTTATAGGATTGCTTATGAGGCGTTGTCTGTAAGATGAGGATTCCTCTTGGCACAGTTGCAAAAAGTTGTTTCAATCCGAACTCTTTTTTCAGCATATGAACACCTATGGTAGTGATTTACAAATTAAAAAACAAGATTACGATTTAGCTTTTTTCTTCATCAAACTTTTCTTCCGTTATTCAACGTTTTTGGCAATAATTTGTACAGAAGCCATAAAATTTTAAGTAATGTACTAATTTCTTGCTTGATTTAACATTTGATCACAATAAGACAATCAGGAAACCGTTAGACCATTTTGAGATTTTTCCATTTATTTCAAAAATCACATAAGGGTCCCCCCCATGGAAAAAAAATTTTATCGAAAAAATAATTTGACATTATTTTGAAGCAAAACCGTTCAGAACTCTGATAAATTATAACAAAACACTTTGTAAAAAGGTTCTAAACGTTTTTGCTTCAAAATAATGTCAAATTATTTTTTAGCAAAACCGTTCAGAACTCTGATAAATTATAACAAAACACTTTGTAAAAAGGTTCTAAACGTTTTTGCTTCAAAATAATGTCAAATTATTTTTTCGATAAAATTTTTTTCCCATGGGGGGGACCCTTATGTGATTTTTGAAATAAATGGAAAAATCTCAAAATGGTCTAACGGTTTCCTGATTGTCTTATTGTGATCAAATGTTAAATCAAGCAAGAAATTAGTACATTACTTAAAATTTTATGGCTTCTGTACAAATTATTGCCAAAAACGTTGAATAACGGAAGAAAAGTTTGATGAAGAAAAAAGCTAAATCTGTTCAAACCAATTTCTGAGGTGTAATATCTTGGCATTAGTTTATTTTTTGTGTTCTATCATTATTTTGATTATTTTCAGTACAAATATTTTTTTTGAATTTTTCGTGAAAAAAAATTTTCATAAGGGGGGACCCTTATGTGATTTTTGAAAAAATCAAAAAATCTCAAGATGGGTCAATGGTTTTTTTATGATTCTAATTGGACCTAATAGAACATTTTTCGGGGAATATGAATACGATTTAAAATTTTATGGCTTCTAGAGGGATTTTTTGAGAAAAGTTGAAAAAACATGAAAATGAAATTTACATGAACGGTTTCTGGGGTGTCTGGAGGGTTGAAAATTTGTGAAGGGGTAGTCAAAAACACTCCTAACATGTACCAAAGGTTTTACGAATCTATCTAGAAAATTAAAATTTTTATGAATTTTTGGGCGAAAAGTCAATTATTGGGTATATTTTCCTATGATGACGTCATAGGGGACTGGTGACATATTTTTTGTAAATCACTACAATAGGGGTACATATCCTGTAAAAAGAGTTCGGATTGAAACAACTTTTTGCAACTGTGCCAAGGCCCAACACAAACATTCTCACTCTTACAGATAGTGCCTCTTATAACCCAGCGCGTTTCTCCAGGTTAATTCTGTTGTCGATGAGGATTGATCGAAGTTCCTATCCCGACGTGCTACCACTACACCACGGGGGGCTGCACGACTCACATGATCAAAGAGTGCGTAGATATGGCATGGAGATCGCGGAAAGTAGCGAAAAAGGAGAAAAGGCGAAGAATTTGAGGTTTTGAGAAATGTGGTCTTCTCTTCACAATTTTTTCCTTTCTTTTCCGTCCATATCTAACGTTCTTTTTTGCTGTTTCTGCGCACTCTTTCTCCTTGACTCGTATCCCCGTGCTTCCTGACGTCTACTTGGCACGCTGTGGTGCGCGCTCTTCCCAAGAACACCAGCAGTCCGGCCGAACTGCGAAAGATGCCCCGTGTTAGATGAAATGAGAACCGGGGCAGTAAAAAAAGAAGGCGGAAAAAAATGAGTGCGAACACATTGAGCAAAAAAGAGTACGAGACGAGCAGAAACAATATGCACGACTGTGAGCTACGTGCTAAGGAGACCATCTGACATTACAACTGATGAATTCAAAGGTGGAACCGCGCGTATTTCATCTCAATTGATTGTAATTGTGTTAATCGATATTCAGTATGTGGAAATTGGAGATGAAATCATTGGAATGTAAAATTAAAATGGAAGAATTTTTTTTTGAAAACTTATTTATTTCAAAGGGAGTATAAACAAAAAATAATACATAAATGAAAATAAATTTCTATGATTTGATACTTTTTTGCATAGTGTGTTCAAACGGTATAGAGACTCCTGTGGGTGCCGTTGTGGCAACAAATTTCAAATTGTGGTAGGCTTCCTTCCTTCCCCATCTCCTGGTTAATTGCCAAAAATTCTCGACATCATTGACTCCACCGAAACTGTTAATAACTTCCGAAAACTTCAGGCGGGGGTTTGATGAGTCTCCATTGGATCTATTACACCTCTATTCCGTGTTCCATGAGCAGTTAACGCACTGGTTAAACATACTTTTTAATAATAATAATTTGAGCGTCGAATTGGAACAGATCTTTCATCTGAAAATGACTCCATTGTTGTGGCAATCATCACGTAACTGTCTGTCAGCTTGTTTATAAAGACAGACGCTCTGAAACAAATAAAATATAGAACAAACTTAATTTAAACATGAAGAAAACTTACCTTTGAAGACGGAGATATTGTGGAATGGGGTTACTAGAATTCAGTAAAAATCAGGGAGAAACGGGGAGACCAGCCATACAGTAGGCAGTCTGAAGGCAGAATGAGAGGAGAGATTGTCTATGTCTTACCTCAAGAGGAAACATATCTGCGTTCTTTGCGTATTCACTCCTGGGAAGAGCGCGCACCACTCTCCAGAGTCATAGGCCTAGAGTTTTCCCAGAAGCCAAAACACAGTGCCTTTAACCATAAAAAGTGGTGCGTGCTCTTCCCAGGAGACAATACGCAAAAGACGCAGATATTTTTCACTTGAGGTAAGCCAGAGTCAATATTTCTTCTCATTCTGCCTTCCAGACTGCCTACTGTATGGCTGGTCTCCCTCTCACTCCTTGATTTTTATTGAATTCTATTAACTTCTTCCCCTAGATTTCTGGTTCCAATGGCAAGTTGTTTAAATGTTTAAATCGAGTTTATTCCTTATTTCTTCATTTCAGAATACTGATTCTCTTTGAATACTGTTTCAACTACTCCCCTGACTCCGAAATTACAAGACAAACGACCAGTCAAACTCCTCAACTGAGTCAAACAGTGTCATCAACTCCATCAGTGAGCCGTCAAACTCCAGCTAGAAGAATGGCGTCAAAAATCACAGTTCCAATAGCGTCTCGTCAAAATCCAGTGGAGAGAGTGACGTCCAAGGCTACAGATTCACCAGCTGGAAACTTCACTCCTAAGAAAATATGCGAAGCCACATCTTCATCTTTACAGACTGTATAAAATTTTAACTATTTTTTGATATTTTAAAAATATAAATAATTGTTTTATCTTGTGTATACACACTACAGAAAAAGAAAGAACGTTTTGAGCGGGGCTCAGAATGGGACGTAATGCGACTGGTGCTATGGGTTGTCATTGGTAACTGTGTCCTAGACGACAATTCGAAAAATTGTAAACGTCTTAGGTCTGATTGTGTTGTCAAAAACGTGAGACCTATGAAGCTAGGACCTGCACTAAATAAGAAACGAAACATGTTAGGCGTATTAAACTTGAACAACTCAAAATATCTGTGACTCATCACTCATTTCTTAAAAACATTGATTATGATATCTAATTATGGCCTACATTTTTATAGTATTCTGATAGCTCTTCAAGTTTTTGAAATTCGGAGACTCAAAGTTAGCATCCTATCAGAAGGCAAGAGAACGTGCGGAAAGAACCGACCGTTTTCCTTTTGTATCCTTGTGTACATGGAATGTAATTTGAATAATAAAACTATAGTTACCCGTAGTGTAAGAATGTTTGAATTCCGGAACACAAGACAAGATATTCTGCTACATGACTGGAGGATCTTTATAGAGAAAGTTGGTACAGTGTTTTGATTTTGTGATGTGAAAATTCTCATAAGTTTTAACTCAATAATCCAGATTTTTTGAACGAAAAGTAATTTACAACACTGTTCGCTTTCCATTTTCTTACAAATATTCTATTCTTTGGGAATTGTATGAACCAAACTTTCCTGCTACAAGACTGAAGGCTATTGTCGAATTGCAGTAGCGTTTCCTTCCCATAAGTAAATTTCTATTATCCTATATTTTTGATTTCACTCAATATATCATCTTGAGCAATAAATCACATCAACAAATGAGAACAATGACAGTGTGATCGTAAAAGCACAACGGTTGGCATTCAATGTGAAGATGCTGTTGCTGTGCACATATGACCCTGCGTAGCGCATCCGCATTTTTACATTCAGTGAGATGCCCTACCAGAACACTTCACTTTCACTCGAGGCGATCCACTGAATGATTGCCAACCAATGCCTTCTTATTTTCTTTGAATTCGAATGTTTTTGTTTTCTTTCCCCTGGTTTTAACGTTGCTGCTTTTATTTCAAAAAAGGTTTAAAAAAGGTTTGATTCTTGTTGTTTTGGTAATGCTTCAACGTTTCTCTAGATTTCTAAAAAATAATGCTTCTGAGATCTTGTCTGTTTTTAAAACTGAAGTCATAACTGAACATTTTTGTTTAAAAAAATTGAGCATTATTGAGCATTAGTTGACCATCGCCTATTTGCCAGTCATTTTCAAAAAAAAGAAAAATAGTCTCAATTGTTTTTAGCGAATTGGGTTGCTTTTTGGCCAGGCCCGTCACTTGGTATGAGGGGTACACGACACATAAACCGTCTCAACAGCCGCGTTGCGTTGGTTACTCGCGTCGCGGTTCTGACACCTGTCTTCCCAGAATGCAGACGCGCGCGAGCCGATGCAACCGATCTGTTGTTCACCCAGTCAGTCATCCCTTCTACGTTCTCTCTAGTTGACAGTCTTCCTCTCCTTCCCTATTCCTTCTTCCTCTTTTTTCAAACGGGCGGTGTGGATCGTTTGGACGGTTCTCAGTCTACCCCCATCTACATTTTTCCCTACGGTTCATGCTCTCTCATTAGTTGTCACTGTCAATATTTCATTCATTTATTTCATCATGTTGTACCTGATCGGAACTCCCCGTTCTAAAACTATATTCGAATCTTGCGATACCTATCAAGATCCTGAGGTTAAAACTCGTATCAGTTCTAATTTAGGCGATTTGAATTAGCGTCTTCCCTCCCTTTTGTTCCTTCTGATTTTCTCTTATTTCAGCAATCCAACTATGACTCGTGTCAATGAGAAGGATTTCCTTGAATATAATGAAGAAGCTATCAATGAAAACCATCAGAAGTTGGAAAGGGAAGACTCATCCTTCATAGAGAATTTCTATGAAGAAGAGCTTCTGGAAGGAGATGGAATTGATGATCAAGAGTTTCAAAAGGAGTTAGAAGACATGGATCTCGATTACTCATCAGGCAAGTTAATCAAAAAACCAATAGTATAGAACAAAAAACCAATAGTATAGTCTTGCGCCTTACGCCATTTCAAAAATGAATCCTACTCAACTTTTGTTAGAGATCATATTAATATTTCTTACTTTCAGGTGATAACATTCACTTGCGGAGATTCGATTCGTTATCAGATGAGATACTCAAAAATTGGCGTGAAAAGAAGAATTCAGATGAGGAATTGGACAATCAAGTCGTCAATAATGCACCGAAGAGAAATCTCAAACGGAAATTGGATTCCCGTAGAGATGGGCCAAGTGCAAAGAAGATCGCACGTGGAGAACCCGATTCGTGGAGCAACTTCCACTCAGTTCTCAAGGACTTTGGTGGAAATTGGAACAAGATAAGTATGCTGTCGAATAAGGTCCAAGTGGCCGTGCAAAAGGAAAGGCCGCCAACTTCTGTTCCCAGCTTCATGTGGTTGAGTCGATTCCACGACGCTTGGCACAAGGCCCAGAAACCGGCGGATTCTCCCATCATTGCTCCAGAAGCTGTCTGCAATCCAGTTCTTGCTGACTTCTTGAGAGCATCGGAAGCTCAGTCTGAGATGGTTGAAGCTATTCCACCACCACAAGTTGCTCCTCCAGTATCGGAGGATATCAGGTCTGTTGTTCCGGTAGTCATCCCGAAGCAATAAAATCTGGATCCAGGATACAAGGAGTGAACACGCCCAGCAGTTCAGAGCGATTGAATAAGATAACGTTGTTAAATACAATTATTTTTTATTTTTTATTTATATTTTGTTTGAACACCAAACTGTTTCTGATAAACCCACGGGCTCATACTTTGTTCTCATTGACTAAACTTTTCATGTGTCATGGAACAGAACCAGGGCTAAATGTTGACTATAAATCTTTTTATGTGAAGTGCGTCCCTAGCAAGTTGAACCTCAGAAGGTAACTCACATGGCAGTGCAGTACCTAATAAAAAAATGACACCGCTATAAGCCTCTATAACTTCTCAGGGTGACAGCTCGTATTAAAATTGTTAACTACAAAAACTTAGCCATTGATGTGGTGTACATAGCAATAAAAATTTTATAGAGAAGCGTGAGTTAGCACGCAAATCTTGGAAAATCATTTAAGTGGAATCGGCGCCTGCTCCCCTATCAGAAAAATAATCATTCAGTTCAATTTTTTTTCCTCCCGCAATGTGAGCGGACGGTGTTTTTCCAAGTTCTATTTTCCGTGTCTGGCTGCGCTGAGAAGTGACCACTGATCAAACAAGTCGCGAACGAGAGAGTGAAAAGAGCACAGACAGAAGAAAAGAGCAACAATAGAATAAAAGAATGCAGACAGACAAATAAGACGGATGACCTACCCCCTTTTTTGTTCTGCCCCTACCTTCCGTCGCCTTTTTCTCTCATTTGTCTTCACTCTCACGAAAATCAGCAGAGTTGTTTTCTCGTCTCTTCCGATTATTATGGGATTTTTAGAAGCTTTACTGAATAAGCTTTGACAAAATTAACTCATTATTCTGATTGTTTTAGAATTCTAACTATTTTTCTACTCATGAATTTTGGCGGCAATGGATTTTTAAGGTGAGTTTTTATGTATATTATTATAAAGTGAAATAAAAACAACAGAAAAAGCAAAAGCTTCGGGGCAAATAGGTTTGTAAATCAGAAGTTTAGCTTCATTTTCGACTTTTTTCAGAACGAGAAAAATTCGTATGCACCGGATGTCATAAATGGAACAAGAATCTCATTGAGCTGCAGCACACCGCAATTTGAAAAGTCATTTGCGAAGAGAATGTCTGATCGACAAGTCTATCCGGTTCCGATACAGATAAGAATGGTTGGGGAAGTCAGTAACAAAAAAATCATCCCGTTTTGGGGATTCACGATTGAAAATTCGTTCAATAAAGAGTTGAAAATTAAAAATTATCCCGTTTTTGGGATTTTGATTAGAATTTCATTGAAAACTAGATCGGGAGGATTCAAACCCGCGTCTACTTAAGTATCCCTCTGCCCGGTTAGTATAGACTACTACTTCCTCTGATCGACAAGTCTATCCGGTTCCGACACAGATAAGAATGGTTGGAGGTTTTAGGTCTGAATCCAAATTTCACGACGACGATTTAGTGGTGGCGGAGAGCGGGTTGGGGTCGGACGACGTCGATTCTGAGGTTGCGGAGATAGTTGGCGACCTGGATTGACGCCTGAAAAAGTGGTTCAAAAAATATGAAGAGTAGATTCCACTAATATAGATGGAAAAGGAAATTCTCAAAATGAAACAAAGTTAAGAGTTGTTTCAAAAGATGTATCCTTAACTTGAGAGTGCTATTAAAAATTTAGACCCCAAAAATTCATACCTTGAAAATCAGGTTGATCCTCTCATCATCCATCTCATCCTCATCCGACGTGCCAGCTGACAAAATATCCGTTATCTCAGTCATGTCGTCTTCTGACCCAGACATATCGTCTGACGAGTCCAAATCAATGTCAACTCCTTCATCGAAAACTGAAAAATGAAAAGGATTGTAGAAAGAATTAGACGAACATATAGGAGATCTACAGTTGACACGGGGCAACATTAAAACTACAGTGAGATCACAGACGTCCCATAGTACTATACCTCTCCACAAGATGACTGATATAAAACACTTACCTTTAGTGCAAGTAATCAAGGGGAGTAGGGGTTACGAGTATTCAAAAAAAATTAGAAGGAAACGGGCGACCAGCCATACAGTAGGCAGTCTGGAAAGCAGAATGAGATGGGAGATTGCCTAGCGCTTACCTCAAGTAGAGAAACATATCTGCGTCTTTTGCGTATCGGCTTCTGGGAAGAGCGCGCACCACTTCTTAGGGTCACAGATACATCGCATTCGCTCCTGGGAAAATTCGAAAAGCGCGCTCAGGCCTATGACTTTAGATGTGGTGCGCGCTCTTCCCAGAAGCCAATACGCAAAATACGCAGATATGTTTCATCTTCCCGTGAAAATATGATAATGTCTAAAAAAACAAAACCCGGCGCGTTTCGCTGTTTTAGTGGCAACTAATATCATTGAACCTTTTATTAGCGACAAACAAATCCGTAAACAAAAAAGGGACAAGTGATGATTGCAAAAGAAGTAGGAAAAAGACAAAAGTGAAAAGACGTTGGAAGAAAGTGATACGTCGGTGATCTGCTAGAAGTTGAAGTAGAGGATCTGAATATGGAAGTGGGAACGAACGTCAGAAGGAATATGATGATTCAACAGAAACATTGGAACTTTGAGAGTTTTTGGAGAAAAACAACATTGTGTGAATGGAAATCAATGACAACAGAAACTTTAAAAATGAATCTTCAACCTAATCAGCTCTGACTCGTTTTGCCGCTCCTCCACCATTTTTCGGCTGACGTCCTCTTCTTTTCAAAGGAGCCGGAGTACTTTTTTGTTCCTTGACGAATTCGATGAGCTGAAAATGAGAAATCAGGCACCTGTGTGTTGTTGTTAATTAACTTACCTTTGCAGAATTATTCTTGAGGCTCTCAACTTTTTCGCACAGAGCAATGAGCTCTATGGCCACCTGCTCCTTTTGCTGAAGTATATTTTTTGGCTTACAAAAAGAAGATTTCTTGTCAAGACTCACCTCAAATTCTAACGAAAACATCTCATCTCTTTTTTCCGCCAACATCTTTTTTATGTATCTACAGCTCTCGATAGTTTCACTGCAGATCTTCAATTTATTACTGTTTTCATGCAATTGCTGCTTCGTCTCCAATAACTTTTTGAAAATTCCATCGATATTCTTCCTATCGTTTTCGATTTCTATCGATAGATCGTTGACTTTCTCAAGAGCCAACAACGAAGCATTCAGATGATCTCTGATTTCATCCCGTGACTCCTGAGTGTCGAGCATTTCTTCACTCTTTTCTTCTCCATAAGCAGGAAGTCTTTTGTGCTTGAGCGTTTCTTGTCTGATAACTAGTATTCAGACAGAATATACATTCTGAAATGAAGAAATAAGGAATTAAGTCAATTCAAACATTTAAAAAAGCTTACCGTCCGAGCCAGAGATCTAGGGGAATGGGAGTTAATAGAATTCAATAAAAATCAAGGAGAGAGAGGGCGACCAGCCATACAATAGGCAGTCTGGGAGGCAGAATGAGAAGAGAGATTGTCTATGGCTTACGTCAAGAGGAAACATATCTGCGTCCTCTGCGTATTGACTCCTGGGAAGAGCGCGCACCACTCTCCAGGGTTCTAGGCCTAGAGTATTCCCAGATGTCAAGACACAGTGTCTTTGACCCTAAAAAGTGGTGCGCGCTCTTCCCAGGAGACAAAACGCAAAAGACGCAGATATGTTTCCTCTTGACGTAAGCCATAGACAATCTCTCATCTCATTCTGCCTCCCAGAATGCCTACTGTATGGCGTACACATGTGTTCCCCTCCATTAATCTCAACCTGTAAGTTTCTTTTTCTTGAATGCATCACTGTTTCAGTCAGGCGGCAATTAATAAAATTATAAATTTCTTGTTTTCAGCAAACTGTAGCTAAAAAGTCAAAACTGAGGATACATCAAAACTTCATTGCCATCCAAACAAGGATGTGGATTCGGTTGTTTCTCAAGCTCATATGAAAACAGTGAAACAAGAACCAATCGAGTTTGCAAATCAGTCGGACGAGAAACCAAAGTCAATGCCACTGGAGAATCAGAATCAATCTCAGTCATCACTGCACCCTAATCACCAAAAAGTATCCATGTCTCAGAACTCTGTGAATAGCCTGGAAAAACAGCAAAAAGCTATGGACAAGTGTAGAAAAGAAAAATGCTTCCGTAGAAAAGAAAAATGCTTCCGTAATAGAAAATAATGAAGCAGAGAAGGAAATGAAGAAGGAAATGGATTCAGCGCCTGAGCCTAAAATATGTACTCCAGTAAAATGTTAGCCAGTAAGCCATCGAGGAAAAAAGTCAAAACTGAGGACACATCTCAATCACCTTCAACCCATATGAAAACCGTGAAACAGGAACCAATTGAGTTTGAAAATAAGTTGGAGCCGGTTCAAGAGGCTCCAGAACCAATGCCTGAGCAGCCTATTTACGAAGAAGAACCTTCGTCAGAGTCTGTTACGGAAAACCATGAACCGCTGTCATCCTCTCAGCTTCCACAGCCGGAATCCTTGAATTTTTTCTGAAATTCCTGAAAAATCCTGAAATTTTTCTTTATTGTTTTCTTATTCTGATTTGTAATTCTTTCAAATAAACCACTTCATCTTACGATTCAGCAAAAGTTTTTTACAGTAGAACAGCAACATAAAAAAGTAACAATTAAACACGTTTTATCTGCTCAAAGGGAGAATCGTTTGCTGTCTTCTGGAATGACCGACTCGAAATCCGCGACGGTTTGACCAAACTTATACCTTAAGCTTAACCATCAATGAAAAAACTGTTCAAAATGCGATACCTGTCTTTAAGCTCCGTTCTGTGACTCCTGTTTCAGTGGCTCCGCTCCTTCGTCTGCGATTGTGGATGTCGTATATTCCAAAACAGTCGAACCGATAAAATGAATTTATTATTTTTAGTACCCTCAAACTTTAAGACACTTTTTAAAGGAGGTGAGAACGCAAAAAAATTGTGATCGAAATTGTGATTCAGAGGCACCCACATTTATCACAGCCTCGAGTGGGCAGCCGCGTTCTCGGCCGCGTAGCTCAGCCGGTTGCGGTTTTGTACCCATGCACGTTCGGTCATGAGTTCGGAACCCCCAGTTCAATACTTACCGAATTTTGAGGACAAACTTTTTTTTGAGTTCTCACCTCCTTTAACATCTGCATTGTTTTCCATTGTATTGTTTCTTACAGTATGCCGTAAAAGAGACTTTGGGAGACCAGTTCGAAACAATCCAAAAATAAAATATTCGTTTATTGAAGTAATTAAAAAATAAAAGAAGTAAAGCGAAGTTAAAAAATTATTCGAGAGTGAAAGATTTAGGAGAGCGCTCATTAAATCCACGTGTTCTTATTCTTAGTTCATCATCTCTTCTCTCAATAGATTGGTCATTGAGAAACTGTGAACCGTCTTGCCGTTCGCTTCGCTTGTCTGAAGATTCTGTGGAACCGGGAATCCCGACTGGACCCATTCACCATTGTCCATATAAACCAATTTGTCCTGTGAATACTGTGGTGAAGTGGAAGAAGACGTCGATGGAGAAGAAGAAGTGTGTTGTGGATGTGAGACTTCGACAGTATCGACTTCGACAGGAAGGTTTAATGACTTGGCCAACATCATGATCCCTTTGTTTGACAATCCTTCCTCCAGTGTGTGTGCATGTTCCTGTAGAGTTGACTCTTGGTCACTTTCCAACATTTGTTGAAGGGCATTGATGTAGTTTCTGGAAAAAATATGTATAATATAATACTTACAAAAACCAATAACTTACATAGCCAGTCTCAACGTATCGATCTTGGACAATTTTTTCTAGTGTCCGAGAACAGGCATACGTTCTTTCAGAGTGTCCAATGCACCGTTCAATCTGTGAGCTCTCGTCCGCTCCTGCTCAGTTCGTTTCTGTGAAGGGACTCATATCATTGGAAAGTCCGTGAGGAATGATGTTAAATTACACAAAACGAGTACCAAATCCCCACAAAATAGGAAACTTTTTTCGGAGGGTAGCAAATTATTCGATTTTTTCGTCAAAGTCCAGATTCAAACAGTAATGACCCAAATTTCGGTTATATTCTGTGAAGGGACTCATATCATTGGAAAGTCCGTGAGGAATGATGTTAAATTACACAAAACGAGTACCAAATTCCCACAAAATAGGAAACTATTTTCGGAGGGTAGCAAATTATTCGATTATTTCGTCAAAGTCCAGATTCAAACAGTAATGACCCAAATTTCGGTTATAATCTGTGAAGGGACTCATATCATTGGAAAGTCCGTGAGGAATGATGTTAAATTACACAAAACGAGTACCAAATCCCCACAAAATAGGAAACTATTTTCGGAGGGTAGCAAATTATTCGATTTTTTCGTCAAAGTCCAGATTCAAACAGTAATGACCCAAATTTCGGTTATATTCTGTGAAGGGACTCATATCATTGGAAAGTCCGTGAGGAATGATGTTAAATTACACAAAACGAGTACCAAATCCCCACAAAATAGGAAACTTTTTTCGGAGGGTAGCAAATTATTCGATTATTTCGTCAAAGTCCAGATTCAAACAGTAATGACCCAAATTTCGGTTATATTCTGTGAAGGGACTCATATTATTGGAAAGTCCGTGAGGAATGATGTTAAATTACACAAAACGAGTACCAAATTCCCACAAAATAGGAAACTATTTTCGGAGGGTAGCAAATTATTCGATTTTTTCGTCAAAGTCCAGATTCAAACAGTAATGACCCAAATTTCGGTTATATTCTGTGAAGGGACTCATATCATTGGAAAGTCCGTGAGGAATGATGTTAAATTACACAAAACGAGTACCAAATCCCCACAAAATAGGAAACTTTTTTCGGAGGGTAGCGAATTATTCGATTATTTCGTCAAAGTCCAGATTCAAACAGTAATGACCCAAATTTCGGTTATATTCTGTGAAGGGACTCATATTATTGGAAAGTCCGTGAGGAATGATGTTAAATTACACAAAACGAGTACCAAATTCCCACAAAATAGGAAACTATTTTCGGAGGGTAGCAAATTATTCGATTTTTTCGTCAAAGTCCAGATTCAAACAGTAATGACCCAAATTTCGGTTATATTCTGTGAAGGGACTCATATCATTGGAAAGTCCGTGAGGAATGATGTTAAATTACACAAAACGAGTACCAAATTCCCACAAAATAGGAAACTATTTTCGGAGGGTAGCAAATTATTCGATTATTTCGTCAAAGTCCAGATTCAAACAGTAATGACCCAAATTTCGGTTATAATCTGTGAAGGGACTCATATCATTGGAAAGTCCGTGAGGAATGATGTTAAATTACACAAAACGAGTACCAAATTCCCACAAAATAGGAAACTATTTTCGGAGGGTAGCAAATTATTCGATTTTTTCGTCAAAGTCCAGATTCAAACAGTAATGACCCAAATTTCGGTTATATTCTGTGAAGGGACTCATATCATTGGAAAGTCCGTGAGGAATGATGTTAAATTACACAAAACGAGTACCAAATCCCCACAAAATAGGAAACTTTTTTCGGAGGGTAGCAAATTATTCGATTATTTCGTCAAAGTCCAGATTCAAACAGTAATGACCCAAATTTCGGTTATATTCTGTGAAGGGACTCATATTATTGGAAAGTCCGTGAGGAATGATGTTAAATTACACAAAACGAGTACCAAATCCCCACAAAATAGGAAACTTTTTTCGGAGGGTAGCGAATTATTCGATTTTTTTCGTCAAAGTCCAGATTCAAACAGTAATGACCCAAATTTCGGTTATATTCTGTGAAGGGACTCATATTATTGGAAAGTCCGTGAGGAATGATGTTAAATTACACAAAACGAGTACCAAATCCCCACAAAATAGGAAACTATTTTCGGAGGGTAGCAAATTATTCGATTATTTCGTCAAAGTCCAGATTCAAACAGTAATGACCCAAATTTCGGTTATATTCTGTGAAGGGACTCATATCATTGGAAAGTCCGTGAGGAATGATGTTAAATTACACAAAACGAGTACCAAATCCCCACAAAATAGGAAACTTTTTTCGGAGGGTAGCAAATTATTCGATTTTTTCGTCAAAGTCCAGATTCAAACAGTAATGACCCAAATTTCGGTTATATTCTGTGAAGGGACTCATATCATTGGAAAGTCCGTGAGGAATGATGTTAAATTACACAAAACGAGTACCAAATTCCCACAAAATAGGAAACTATTTTCGGAGGGTAGCAAATTATTCGATTTTTTCGTCAAAGTCCAGATTCAAACAGTAATGACCCAAATTTCGGTTATATTCTGTGAAGGGACTCATATCATTGGAAAGTCCGTGAGGAATGATGTTAAATTACACAAAACGAGTACCAAATCCCCACAAAATAGGAAACTTTTTTCGGAGAATAGCAAATTATTCGATTTTTTCGTCAAAGACCAGATTCAAACAGTAATGACCCAAATTTCGGTTATAATCTGTGAAGGGACTCATATCATTGGAAAGTCCGTGAGGAATGATGTTGAATTACACAAAACGAGTACCAAATCCCCACAAAATAGGAAACTTTTTTCGGAGAATAGCAAATTATTCGATTTTTTTCGTCAAAGACCAGATTCAAACAGTAATGACCCAAATTTCGGTTATAATCTGTGAAGGGACTCATATCATTGGAAAGTCCGTGAGGAATGATGTTGAATTACACAAAACGAGTACCAAATCCCCACAAAATAGGAAACTTTTTTCGGAGAATAGCAAATTATTCGATTTTTTCGTCAAAGACCAGATTCAAACAGTAATGACCCAAATTTCGGTTATAATCTGTGAAGGGACTCATATCATTGGAAAGTCCGTGAGGAATGATGTTGAATTACACAAAACGAGTACCAAATCCCCACAAAATAGGAAACTTTTTTCGGAGAATAGCAAATTATTCGATTTTTTCGTCAAAGACCAGATTCAAACAGTAATGACCCAAATTTCGGTTATAATCTGTGAAGGGACTCATATCATTGGAAAGTCCGTGAGGAATGATGTTGAATTACACAAAACGAGTACCAAATCCCCACAAAATAGGAAACTTTTTTCGGAGAATAGCAAATTATTCGATTTTTTTCGTCAAAGACCAGATTCAAACAGTAATGACCCAAATTTCGGTTATAATCTGTGAAGGGACTCATATCATTGGAAAGTCCGTGAGGAATGATGTTGAATTACACAAAACGAGTACCAAATCCCCACAAAATAGGAAACTTTTTTCGGAGAATAGCAAATTATTCGATTTTTTTCGTCAAAGACCAGATTCAAACAGTAATGACCCAAATTTCGGTTATAATCTGTGAAGGGACTCATATCATTGGAAAGTCCGTGAGGAATGATGTTGAATTACACAAAACGAGTACCAAATCCCCACAAAATAGGAAACTTTTTTCGGAGGGTAGCAAATTATTCGATTTTTTTCGTCAAAGTCCAGATTCAAACAGTAATGACCCAAATTTCGGTTATAATCTGTGAAGGGACTCATATCATTGGAAAGTCCGTGAGGAATGATGTTGAATTACACAAAACGAGTACCAAATCCCCACAAAATAGGAAACTTTTTTCGGAGAATAGCAAATTATTCGATTTTTTTCGTCAAAGACCAGATTCAAACAGTAATGACCCAAATTTCGGTTATAATCTGTGAAGGGACTCATATCATTGGAAAGTCCGTGAGGAATGATGTTGAATTACACAAAACGAGTACCAAATCCCCACAAAATAGGAAACTTTTTTCGGAGAATAGCAAATTATTCGATTTTTTTCGTCAAAGACCAGATTCAAACAGTAATGACCCAAATTTCGGTTATAATCTGTGAAGGGACTCATATCATTGGAAAGTCCGTGAGGAATGATGTTGAATTACACAAAACGAGTACCAAATCCCCACAAAATAGGAAACTTTTTTCGGAGAATAGCAAATTATTCGATTTTTTCGTCAAAGACCAGATTCAAACAGTAATGACCCAAATTTCGGTTATAATCTGTGAAGGGACTCATATCATTGGAAAGTCCGTGAGGAATGATGTTGAATTACACAAAACGAGTACCAAATCCCCACAAAATAGGAAACTTTTTTCGGAGGGTAGCAAATTATTCGATTTTTTCGTCAAAGTCCAGATTCAAACAGTAATGACCCAAATTTCGGTTATAATCTGTGAAGGGACTCATATCATTGGAAAGTCCGTGAGGAATGATGTTAAATTACACAAAACGAGTACCAAATCCCCACAAAATAGGAAACTTTTTTCGGAGGGTAGCAAATTATTCGATTTTTTCGTCAAAGACCAGATTCAAACAGTAATGACCCAAATTTCGGTTATAATCTGTGAAGGGACTCATATCATTGGAAAGTCCGTGAGGAATGATGTTGAATTACACAAAACGAGTACCAAATCCCCACAAAATAGGAAACTTTTTTCGGAGGGTAGCAAATTATTCGATTTTTTTCGTCAAAGACCAGATTCAAACAGTAATGACCCAAATTTCGGTTATAATCTGTGAAGGGACTCATATCATTGGAAAGTCCGTGAGGAATGATGTTGAATTACACAAAACGAGTACCAAATCCCCACAAAATAGGAAACTTTTTTCGGAGAATAGCAAATTATTCGATTTTTTTCGTCAAAGACCAGATTCAAACAGTAATGACCCAAATTTCGGTTATAATCTGTGAAGGGACTCATATCATTGGAAAGTCCGTGAGGAATGATTTTAAATTACACAAAACGAGTACCAAATCCCCACAAAATAGGAAACTTTTTTCGGAGGGTAGCAAATTATTCGATTTTTTTCGTCAAAGACCAGATTCAAACAGTAATGACCCGAATTTCGGTTATATTCTGTGAAGGGACTCATATCATTGGAAAGTCCGTGAGGAATGATTTTAAATTACACAAAACGAGTACCAAATCCCCACAAAATAGGAAACTTTGTTCGGAGGGTAGCAAATTATTCGATTTTTTTCGTCAAAGTCCAGATTCAAACAGTAATGACCCAAATTTCGGTTATAATCTGTGAAGGGACTCATATCATTGGAAAGTCCGTGAGGAATGATGTTAAATTACACAAAACGAGTACCAAATCCCCACAAAATAGGAAACTTTTTTCGGAAAGTAGCAAATTATTCGATTTTTTCGTCAAAGTCCAGATTCAAACAGTAATGACCCAAATTTCGGTTATAATCTGTGAAGGGACTCATATCATTGGAAAGTCCGTGAGGAATGATGTTGAATTACACAAAACGAGTACCAAATCCCCACAAAATAGGAAACTTTTTTCGGAGAATAGCAAATTATTCGATTTTTTTCGTCAAAGACCAGATTCAAACAGTAATGACCCAAATTTCGGTTATAATCTGTGAAGGGACTCATATCATTGGAAAGTCCGTGAGGAATGATTTTAAATTACACAAAACGAGTACCAAATCCCCACAAAATAGGAAACTTTTTTCGGAGGGTAGCAAATTATTCGATTTTTTTCGTCAAAGTCCAGATTCAAACAGTAATGACCCAAATTTCGGTTATATTCTGTGAAGGGACTCAGATCATTGGAAAGTCCGTGAGGAATGATGTTAAATTACACAAAACGAGTACCAAATCCCCACAAAATAGGAAACTTTTTTCGGAGGGTAGCAAATTATTCGATTTTTTCGTCAAAGTCCAGATTCAAACAGTAATGACCCAAATTTCGGTTATAATCTGTGAAGGGACTCATATCATTGGAAAGTCCGTGAGGAATGATTTTAAATTACACAAAACGAGTACCAAATCCCCACAAAATAGGAAACTTTTTTCGGAGGGTAGCAAATTATTCGATTTTTTCGTCAAAGTCCAGATTCAAACAGTAATGACCCGAATTTCGGTTATATTCTGTGAAGGGACTCATATCATTGGAAAGTCCGTGAGGAATGATGTTAAATTACACAAAACGAGTACCAAATCCCCACAAAATAGGAAACTATTTTCGGAGGGTAGCAAATTATTCGATTTTTTCGTCAAAGTCCAGATTCAAACAGTAATGACCCAAATTTCGGTTATATTCGTTGGTGGGAAAGAAAGTTAAAGTTCTAGAAAAACAGTTTAAAGAGTCTTCATTTTGGATTGAACCACCATAATGAGGTTTTCCATTAGGTAAAACTGGGTTATCTCAGTTTGTATGCTCATATTTCTTCTGCAATTCGGCACTAGCGTAGTTTTGAAAACGCTCATTCCTATGCCTCTCACAGTTTCTCGATAACTCTTCTAGAAAGAAAGTTTCAAAGTCTTCATTTTGGCTTGTATCACTGTAATGAGGTTTTCTGTGTGGTAAAACAGAAATTTCCATAGGGTTTTCAAACTGTGTTTACAACGCATTTTAGAACTATCCATTGTCTGAAAACCTATTGTCAAAACAACTGAAAAATCATACATTTCATTTATTTCGGACGATCACAAGTAGGGCGCCATGTTCAATATCAATACTATCAAGTTTAGCGTGGGGAAAATTCAGATCGAGTAAAGTGAGACAAAAAGAGACCAATCATGTAAGAAGATTAAGACAATTACAGAATATGCTATACAGACATACAGAAGAGAGACAATACACACAGAAAATAAGAATGCAATTAGAATAGGTACCAAGTGTCTGATTCCAAGTCCAAAGTAAGTCTGAGTGGAGCCAATGCATTGGTCACCGGCAGAACTTCAAGGATCGAATCTTTTATCTCTTCGTAATTTGGAAAGTCGATATCGTCATTTTCGGCAATGGCCACATAGAAGTATTCCATCCACTTCGCACACTCTGGCAGAACTCCGGTTGGCGCTCGGAACTAGAAAAATTCAAATTAAATACAGCCAATGACTTGTAAATAAACTCACGAGCTCTCTTTTGATATTGTTCCTGTGTGTTCTGTTCTTGAAATATTCTTGGTCATTATAACCAGATGCGAAGAGCATAGCGTACGAAAGTTGACGGACATCATCAATAGGGCCGTGATCTTCTCCAAGATCTACATTCGGCGTCGAGTGGAAACGATTAGCCAAGCGGAAGTCATCGTCAGGTTCTTGAATCAACTCACCCGCGTCATTTCTGTATTGACGAGATTGTCCGAAATCGCAAATGATCAGAAACACGTCGTTTCCGTTGGAGCGTGGATGCGAGACAATGATATTATTTAGTTTAATGTCCCGATGTACTATGCCACGGCGATGAATCTCTTCGAGAATTGTAACAAGCTGATAAATCATTTTGTGGAGAGTTGTCTGTTGGAACGATTTGGTTGGATTTCTGGCCTGAAGATTCTGAAGATTTGGCCCTTCAAGTGACATGGCTGCAAGAAATGACATAAATTTTAATTAACTTGTACACTGCTCACCAATAACCCAAAGGGTGTCGTTGCTATTGTGCATGATGAATTTCGGCACTCCTCTTATTCCATTCAGCTTCTGCATGGTTTTCCACTCATTCTCGTATCCACTGAAGTTGTCGCTTATTTTCAAACAAATAGTTTCACCTCCGCCAGTTGCCTTATACGTAGCCCCATAAGAACCAAAGCCAATCATTTGGATCAGTTGATATCCGGCAATACTCTTTCCGGTCAGGTTGCGCAATGCTGGATTTGATGGCATTTTGCTGAAGACATAAGAAATTTATAGGTTTAAGGATTGGGCTGGAACTACTGCTAGATTCATTCCAAATTTTGAAAAAGAATTCAAACCAAAAAATGTGGTATTTAGTTTCAAATACAAAATTGCGGCTCAATTGGCAACGAATGGTCCCAAAAAATAAAAGAATGGTCCCGAGGAATTGAATGGTCCCTACAGCAAAGAATGGTCCCTACCGCAATGAATGGTCCCGAAATTTTTGGGTACAAAGTTTTGAGAATTGAATGGTCCCTACAGCAAAGAATGGTCCCTACCGCAAAGAATGGTTCCTCAAAATTGATACGAAAAACTTTTCACCATTCTCTAAGGCTTAGGTTTCTTAGAAGATCGGAAAACAATTGATAAATACGATTAATAACCGGTTTTGTCAATTTTTTCCCAATTTTTAAGAAACCTAAGCCTAACATGGGAATGACCCGGGGTGTCCCCCCTGAAATCTTTCCATATTTTGTACACAAGTCATGTCTGCCGTAACTAAGAAAAATCCGAAATTATAGCTGCGCTCTCTGAGGTTTAGGGGAGTTATACACCTTTTTTGAAAATTTTGAAAATTTTCGGTGTCTCCACTTTGAGAACTCGTAACTTATTGAGTTTTTGTGCTACTGTGATGGTTTTAGGCTCATATGATACCCAATAACACGGGCTTCAAAAATGCCTCTCTGATCAATCACCAATAACATTAACCTGCAAAGCTGTAGCTAAAAGTGTGGAAAAGTCGAGAGTGTGAGGTTACGATAAATGTCAAATTTCGACAATCGGGGAACTGGGGACTACCACCTGCGCACTTCTTACTCCGAGTTATGCCTATATACGTGTTCAAATATAAGTCGAGCCTTTGCGTTACGGGAGTTTTTTCAGTTTTTCAGAAAAATTTCAGCTTTTCCACGTATCCCTATACGTTCAATTTTCTTCAAATAATTCGAAATATTGTGGCTCAATTGGCAAAGAATGGTCCCAACCGCAAAGAATGGTTACAAAATTTTTGGGTATACAGTTTTGAGAATTGAATGGTCCCTACAGCAAAGAATGGTCCCTACCGCAATGAATGGTCCCTCAAAATTGATACGAAAAACTTTTCACTATTCTCTTAGGCTTAGGTTTCTTAGAAGATCGGAAAACAATTGATAAATACGATTAATAACCGGTTTTGTCTATTTTTTCCCAATTTTTAAGAAACCTAAGCCTAAGAGAATGGTGAAAAGTTTTTCGTATCAATTTTGAGGGACCATTCTTTGCGGTAGGGACCATTCTTTGCGGTAATGACCATTCTTTGCTGTAGGGACCATTCTTTGCTGTAGGGACGATTCAATTCTCAAAACTGTGTACCCAAAAATTTTGGGACCATTCATTGCGGTTGGGACCATACTTTGCGGTTGGGACCGTACTTTGCCTATTAAGCCAAAAGCGCACATGTTGGATAACAGTTTTTTTCATATTAAAATGTTAAGTTTCTGTGGCTCTGGCTGCCAAATGACCTACATAACTAACCTCAATTGTTATTATCAAAATACCCCGTGTTCAAATCTATTCATCCAAAATGAAAAAATTCCCATTGTTCCCTCTTAACCTTCCGAATTAGAGCCTGGCACCAAACGTTTTTCGCTTCAAAGTGCAAAGTTTGACAGCGCTCTCTGACCCAATTCATTTCAATACGATAGACCGACTTTCAAGCTACTAACTGCATTTTGAACCCCTTCGTTACTCATTTTTTTGCGCGCCAAAAAATATTCGGTTTTTTTTTTGTTTTTAGGCCCCATTTGAGAGATCAATCGGAAGGATTGAGCTGCCACTTTTTCCAGAGTTGTCCCAAAAAGACGAAATGAAAACACTTGGCTCATAAATCCACGCGCAAAAACAGTAATGTGGGAAAACAACTTTTTTTCCATTTTTTTTGAAAAATTTCTAACTTTTGCTGGTTCAAACGGCTGAATGACCTACATAACTGATGCTACTTTCGATCATAAAATGTAGCTCTCATTCTACCCATCTGACAGAAACATTTCTCATTTTCCATTCTTTAGCTGTCTGATTTTGGCCTGGCACCTAGGTTTTTTTTTGTTCCGAAGTTCAAAGTTTAGCAGCGCACTCTGACCCAATTCTCGAAGTATTGCCGATGAAACTTTTGAAATAAAATAGACTTACTCTAGTGCTTATAAATGCCATTTGAAACTTTATCAGTATCCCTCTTTAACCTTTTTTTCAGCACGCGGAAAAAGTGCAGTTTTTGCGATTTTTCTGACCTTTTTTAACCACATTCAAAAGATAAATCAGGAATATTGACTTTGCTACCCTTCCCATATTTGTTTTAAATTTGAAAAATTAAATCAAATCAAGAAATTTCTTCCGCAAAAACGATAAAGTTGGAAAACAACATATTTTCCAATTTTCGAAAGATTGCTAAGTTTCCTTTGCTCTAGCGGCTAGATGACCTACATATTCAAGTCCAGTTTGAACGGTAAAATGTAGTCCGTGTCTTACTCTACTCATCTAACATGAGAAATTGTCCATTTTTTTCTGATTAGCTATTCAATTCAAGCCTGGCACCGAGCTTGTTTTTTGTTTCAAACGGCAAAGTTTGACAGCGGACCCTGACCCAATTCTCGAAGTATTATTGATAAAACTACTCAAAAATGATAGAACCAGTATAGATCTACCTACTTCGTTTTGAAATTTTATCAATAAGCCTCCGGAAGCTATTTTTCTGCGCTCCCGAAAACTGCAATTTTTCCAATTTTTCCAAAAAGAAGCAGCATTGAAAGAGCCGGCACCGGCTACTGACCTCTTTTCTAACTTTTTTATTTAGCTAATCTGGAAGCCCTAGACTTGTTCTACAAAACCTTATGAATATTATCCTACCATATGACCTAGCTTCTCTCAAAAATACAACCCAAAATCCACAAAAAACTCACATTTTTTGAAGAGTGTGGGCGGCTCCCGAGCAGTGGTCGATGGCGACGAGAAAATTTCGGAGAGAAGAGCGGCGTGGGTCGTCCGTGAGAGAAACGAGACGAGGAATGAATGAATTTCGGAAAAATCAGCCAGGTCCACGTGGAATCTGGAAACTGGGGTGCCCCGTGTAAAGTCAGATAATTTTTTTGTACAGATATTTCTAGGTCACGACCTAGTTTTTTCTAGGTCACGACCTAGTTTTTTCTAGGTCACGACCTAGTTTTTTCTAGGTCACGACCTAGTTTTTCTAGGTCACGACCTAGTTTTTCTAGGTCACGACCTAGTTTTTCTAGGTCACGACCTAGTTTTTTCTAGGTCACGACCTAGTTTTTCTAGGTCACGACCTAGTTTTTCTAGGTCACGACCTAGTTTTTTCTAGGTCACGACCTAGTTTTTTCTAGGTCACGACCTAGTTTTTTCTAGGTCACGACCTAGTTTTTTCTAGGTCACGACCTAGTTTTTTCTAGGTCACGACCTAGTTTTTTCTAGGTCACGACCTAGTTTTTTCTAGGTCACGACCTAGTTTTTTCTAGGTCACGACCTAGTTTTTTCTAGGTCACGACCTAGATTTTTTTTCTAGGTCAAGACCTAGTTTTTTCTAGGTCACGACCTAGATTTTTTTTCTAGGTCAAGACCTAGTTTTTTCTAGGTCACGACCTAGATTTTTTTTCTAGGTCAAGACCTAGTTTTTTCTAGGTCACGACCTAGTTTTTTCTAGGTCACGACCTAGTTTTTTCTAGGTCACGACCTAGTTTTTTCTAGGTCACGACCTAGTTTTTTCTAGGTCACGACCTAGATTTTTTTTCTAGGTCAAGACCTAGTTTTTCTAGGTCACGACCTAGTTTTTTCTAGGTCACGACCTAGTTTTTCTAGGTCACGACCTAGTTTTTTCTAGGTCACGACCTAGTTTTTTCTAGGTCACGACCTAGTTTTTTCTAGGTCACGACCTAGTTTTTTCTAGGTCACGACCTAGTTTTTTCTAGGTCACGACCTAGTTTTTTCTAGGTCACGACCTAGTTTTTTCTAGGTCACGCCGTGTCTGTCTGTCTGTCTGTCTGTCTGTCTGTCTGTCTGTCTGTCTGTCTGTCTGTCAGGGACAGGGGATATCTCGGCAGGGGATATCCGCTTTGTCGAACATTCATATACGCCTTCCACTCCTCCGTTCATTGTGGCCGGCATGGCTCAACTGGGAACATCGCCGGCCACAAATCGGAGGGTCAGGGGTTCAATCCCCCTGACCCTCAAATGGTCCGCCGATCACGGAGGAAGCTGAGGACGCCGTTCTGTACACGTGGCATGCTCCGCCGATAGCTGAGGAATCCGAGTAAGCCGTTCTCTACACGTGGCATGCTGAGACGAAGAAATCGGATTCAGTGAAATCGGATCGTTCTCTACACGTGGCATGCCGATCACGGAGGAAGCGGAGGAAGATGAGGCACATGATATCAGAACAAGAAGAATCTGTATGTGGATAATGTGTGAATAAATAGTGAAATAAAAAAATGAAAAAAAAAACAAAAAAAAATTTTCAAAAAAGTTTCAAAAGTCATAGTTATTTTCGATTAGCTCTGACTAAAAAAGGTTTTGTATTCACATTTCACAGATGCCTCTTTCACGGGAACATGTTTCCTCAGAAGAAGTGTTGATAAGTCTCGAGGCATGATTAAACAACAGAAAATCATGAAAGAATATTTTCACTATATTGTACAGCCATCATGAGAGGGAAGAATGATTTCTTTTGTGTTGAGCAGATGTCACCAGCAGAGAACACCAACTTTGTTCTCTCAAATTCCGGAATGCCATTGAAATAAGTTATATTTTCCATGTTTATTCAAGTTCCATTCATTAGATTTCCGGAACTGTCCATCCAAACAAAGAACAAACTCGAATGTATTATCGCAGTCAACAAGGTCGGGTTTTGTTGAGGCTTGTAATGAGTTTGGAATGATGAATAGATATTTTCCAACAGTCGTTACGGCTTCTAATCTTTAATAGCACTTGTTCCCGCTTTTCTTGTCTTTGTTAACGTGAGTCATCAACAAATTTTTTGCATCCTGTTCTGAAATGTGTGATGAGTTTAAAAAAATTCCCAGTATAGAATTGACTCACCTTGTACGGATTCTGAATATGAAGAAAACTAGTATTCAAAAAAAAATCATGAGGAGACCAGCCATACAGTAAGCAGTCGGGAAGGCAGAATGAGATGGGAGGTTGTTTACGGCTTACGTCAGGTGGAGACATATCTGCGCCTTTGTGTATTGGCTTCTGGAAAGAGCGCGCGCCACTTTTAGGGTCATAGCTACAGCTAATTGACTCCTGGGAATATTCTAAAAGCGCGCTCAGGCCTATGACCCTAAAAGTGGTGCGCGCTCTTCGCAGAAACCAATACGCAAAAGACGCAGATATGTTTCCACTTGAGGTAAGTCATAGACAATCTCCCATCTCATTTTGCTTCCAGACTGCCTACTGCATGGCTGGTCATCCCATTCTCCTTTGCTTTTTTTTTGAATTCTATTTACTTCCACTCACTTTGATCTCTGGCTCAAAAGGTAGGTTTAAAATTTATTTTTTTCCAGAAAAAAATGATATTGAGTTTTCAGTTGGTAACGTGGTACAACTTAAAAATTATTGCAAACATCAGTTTTCAACAAAGACGGCTTGGGCTGTGTACTTCAAGGCTCGTGCATAGAATGCCATGGAAACGGGTCCAATAATTGTGACCGTGAAGGTTCGGCCGTTTGAAAACTTCTTATGGAGAAACAATGATCATCCGGACCAAGCTCTTTCCCAAGTTCATGTGATCGATGCGGAGTTTGTGGAACACAAAATTTCGAATTGCTTTACAAACCCGACGTCTGCTGATGCTCCACCAATTGTCCCAACCGTCAACTCCAGCAATTACGAAACAAAACGTTGGTCGTCTACCATAAGGATGCCCTTCGAGGATTCGGACTCCGCGCCGCCATAAAAGACATCAAGATTGGCGAGACAGTCACAATTTCTAATTGGGAAAAGGACAAACTGAAAAAGAAAAATGAACTGGAGTAAGTGAAGTGTGGATGCAAGAGCTGGATTACTGTACACTTGGACGATTATTTTATAGTATTTTTTGTAATTTTCGAATGAATAATTTTCTTTTGTGAAAACAGTACTGTCAATGTTATTGTCATTCATTATCGTGATTCATTACTCACGACGACATATTGAATGGAATCAAAAATACAGGAGAATAGAATTTCACTTATGTGAAGCAAACACTACTACAGTTTGACAATAGCCTAAAGTATGTAGCAAGAAAGTTGGATAAATGCAAATTCTTATGAAAACGTTACTTTTGAAAAAATGGGTAGCACACAATGTTTTAAACTACTCTTCATCCATAAAAGCTGTTTCTTTTGGTTGGGACACTATAAACTTCCAGTAAACAAAAATACAAAATCAAACACTGTTCCTCTACAAATTTTTAGCAAAGAAACAATACCCAATTCATGTTCACATGGTAATTCTCCAAAGAACATAAACGAGAAAGAACGCGGTTTTATACCAGATCTATTCACAACACTTGTCTTCTTTCTGGATCAAAAGTTCAATTTCTTTAATGTCTCATTACTGTTAACACAAATCACCTGCTCGCCACATGCAAATTTTTTTAACGACCTATTCTCTTGCCACGCAGCGTTTATATGTGCATACACAGCAACATCATCTTCACATTGAATGCCAACCGTTGTTTTCTTTCACGATCACACTGTCATTGTTTTCATTTGTTGTTGTGATTTATTGCTCAAGATGACATACCAAAAAATACAGGATAATAGGAATTCACGTTAAAGAATGAAATTACTTTAAGACAAAAGCATCCAGTCAAGTAGCAGGAAAATTCGGTTCACACAATTGCCAAAAATTAGAATCCATTTTAACAAAATGTGAGAATAAAAGTTGAGTTGTCAGCTACAAAAATGCAGGCCATATCTGGATCTCACTGTCAATACTTTTAATCTAATAAGGGGTGAGTCACAGATGTCTTTAGTTGTTCAAGTTCAATTAGCCTGACATTATGTTTCCTATTCACTACAGGCCTACAACAACAAACAAGCTCTGAATCCCAGAACAAGCCAAAAACGACTAGTACTTCTCAAATATCGTCTTTGGGCTTCAAAATTTAGAGTGTCTATGGCTTACGTCAAGAGGATACATATCTGCGTATTTTGCGCATTGTCTCCTGGGAAGAGCGCGCACCATTTTTTAGGGTCAAAGACACTGTGTCTTGGCTTCTAGGAATACTCTAGGCCTATGACCCCGGAGAGTGGTGCGCGCTCTTCCCAGGAGACACTACGCAAAAGACGCAGATATGTTTCCCCTTGACGTAAGCCATAGACAATATCTCATCTCATTCTGCCTTCCCCGACTGCCTACTGTATGGCTGGTCTCCCCTCTTTCTCCCTGATTTTTATTGAATACTAATTACTCTCTTGTCCCTCCTATTCTCCTGAATTTCCGTATTTAAAAGTAAGTTTTACCAATTGATTTTTTTAGGAAAAAAATAGAGTTTTCAAATCGACCATTATCAGTGCAAAATAGTCTGATTTTAGCTGTCTCCTAATAATGACCATAACTCTCTAGGGAGTATTCGTATAAAAAGTTGTCAACTACAAAAATGAAGCACTACTTATGATCTGTATGATACATTAAAAACCTACTAGGTGTGACAATCAAAATTACCATGACACGCTCTCAAAGTTGGACAATTTCAACTGAGAACGGCCAAAGTTTGAATATTTTTGCACGGTACTGTATTTGTCATTGTCACCTAAAAGCTGTCAGTATCACTTTTTTTTCAGTTTTACCACTTTCAGATCTGATCAATCTCTTGAAACCACTAGTCGTCACTCCGAGAATCCCACTCGCCACGGTTCCCCGCACATTTCAAGTCTTTCATGCGACCAGAGAGGGCAGAGAACAACACAGAGACCCACAAAGATACCTCCCCGCGCAAATTCCGACGATGGCTCCGACATCCTTTATGGTTGGATCCAACACCGACAAGGGACAGGTTCGAATTTTGGAGAATCGGAAGAGGGAGATGGAAAGATCTGAAATGGCGCCGACAGCCAAGAAGCCCTGTCCTCCACTGGAAGCCTACAACGGAGGGAGACCTGGGGTGAGGTTCGGGAGAGCGCCGATGCCGTCTGGAGCCCCCTCGCCTCAAAGACTATCTCCACCGACACCACAGGTTGAAAAGAGTTCCGAAAACCAACAGAAGACGGTCTTCGAGAACCGTCAAAATGAGACTTTCTCTCAAATAATGAATGAGTCAAGTGACGACTCTGTTCTTCTGGGTAAGTTAGAGACCACAGATTTAAATTTACAAATTTCATTATTTCAGGAACACTCGTCCTTGATGAACTCAATGAAAGAGGTGGAGAAGAGTATGGAGAATTCTCCAAGGAGCTTTTCGAATTGGTCATGAAGTACAACATCCAATAAGTACTATGATGATCACCCTATTCTTTCACAGACGTCTTCTGTTCCAATTTCCCTTTTATTGTAACCCTCTCAAAAGTTATCTCCATTCCTCTCCTGCCCCATTTTACTCATTTCGTGAATTTCTTCTAATTCTTTGAGCCCTGATTGTGTTTTTCTTTGTTTCATCCAATTATCATTGTTTCCCATTTGATATTTCTTTTTATAATCTTTATTAAAATTGCTACTATAGTAGAAGTTGATATAGCATAATTGATGAGGCCGGGGCTGGGAGATTATTACTTGAAATTTTGTACTCTTGCAGGGGTTTCGGAGTTTTTTCATGGAGGTTACAGAACTTGAAACATTTTATGACGGATCAAAATTTTGTGAGAAATATGGACGCAAAGAAGCTAGAGTGCCTCCTTCTTTAGCATGCTCTCTCGTCTCTTAGTGGGTGCCTAGTTTGAAACATCATATCTCGAAAACGTGAATAGCCATCAAAAAGTTGTCAACTACAAAAATAAGGGTTATGACAAGGGCTATATTTTTGTAGTTGACACCTTTTTGCTAGCATTTTTAGTTTTCGAGATACACACCTTTGAACATAAGCAGTGTGACAAGAGAGAGAATAGAAACGCAGAGAAGCTAGATTGTCTAACTTCTCTGCGTCTCCTTAAGATACTTAAAATATCACCAGAATTCACCAAAAAGAACTTCGTATCATCTGTTACCAAACCGGCAATATTGAAATCAAATCATTTTGCTTTTTTGAATTGAAAACTTCCAGCTTTGGGAGTGTGTCTTAGTAAAACTAACTGTCCCACAAAATAACTCTTTATGGGATTGAACAGACCAAGAGTAGAACTTGATTTTTGTAGTTGACAATTTTTTTGTAAGGACACGCAAGATCGAAAAAGTAGTTTCTCCCTCAAATCATCTCATTTCAGTGCAAAATAAAGTGATTTTTGAGCTGTCCCCTAAAATGACCATAACTCTCTAGGGAGTGTCCGTACAAAAAAGTTGACAACTACAAAAATGAAGATCTACCTTTGTTCTGTATTGTTTATTCATAACTTACTTTGTGAGACAATCAGTTTTATCATTACAACCTCTCAAAGTTGGTCAATTTCAGCTGAGAAAGGCAAAATATTTATCTTTAGGTCGATACTGTATCCCGTGAAATTCTTTTCCAACTTTTTCATTATTTTCCCGTTTTCCCAAAACTTCCCAAAACTCCAAAAGACTCTCTTACAATTACATTCAAAATTATCGATTCTGTGAGAATTCAAATTCCTTTGCGTCTCAACGTAGCGCGGTTGCAAGCCGTCATTTCGCAGGCTGTCAATATGTGTGCATAGCTACGGAGTCAGTGTTTACCGTTGGTGGACGGTGGAAACACCTCACGCATTCTCGCTTTTTTTGTTTCACGCTTTTTTTTCTAAGACTACATTGGACTCTAGGAACTGAAATTAGAATGCAGTAATTCTAGACTTACTAGAGAGAGAGAAATTTGGAAAATCGAGCACCTTACTCCACTAGATGCCCGGGGACAGTAGTACTGTAGTAGTAGTAGTACTGTAGCACTGTAGTGTAGAGGTACTGTAGTAGAGTAGTACTGTAGTACTGTAGTGTTTACTGTGCAGACCTGAATAGCGTGACAAACTGAGTTTTCCGGTACATTGAGTCTTCGTCCGGACTGTATTATCATCGAGTCTTTCATTTTCTCTCTAAAATTTTAATTTCTCTACCCAGATACTGTCTTTTTCTATTTCTCCAAAGTTCTGCCAAGTGTCCGGTTCTCATACGCATTTTTATCGATCTTCCAGAACACCTGTTCACCTCTTTCCGTGTGTACTACACGCCACCCATCTTCCAAATATAATCCTCCATCTCTTACCTCATCTTCACGTATTGTTTGTACAAAGACTGTCTTTTGTCCTGGTCCTGTCCTCTCCTGACAAGACCTGGGAATTGGAACTCATATTCTGAATGTCAGGATTCGAATTGGCGCCTAGCAAGGACAGTCTTTCAATAATTTTGGTCATAGGTACTTTCGACTACGCAGAGTCCATTTCTGCAGTCAAAACCGCCTAAATGTCTCAGCGAGCCGAGTTATGAGCTCTCAAACTTTAAGCGTTTTCACATGGAATTCCAAATCGGCCCCACCGCGCGGTTCCACATGTGCTCCTTAACGGTTCACCTGTGCTCGTACGTTAAAAAAATGAGGACAACTTTGCGTTTACGCTGTGCTAATTCGGAAGTTCATGCGAAAAAGCATAAAGTTTGAGAGCTCATAACTCGGCTCACAATCAGAGAGACATTTAGCAGGTTTTGATGGCAGAAATGGACAACCGCGTCTCCAAAGAATTCCCTTCTTTCATTCCGCTGTTTTCCCAAGTTTTCTTTCCACGTGTCTTCCTCACCAACTATTTTCCAGATGACCACTTCCAACACATCTACAGTATCCGGTATCGAACTTTCCTTGAAGCATCCAGACAAATGGAAGCAATTCCACCCTCAAACTGAAATGATTGTCACGAGAAAAGGTCGTCTGTTATTCCCCCATTTGGATTACATTCTGAAAGGGTTGAATCCAGATGAGCTTTAGGTGTCTTTATTCATTTTGAGAGAGTAGATAATTACAGGTGAGTGAATTGACTGACAGAGGGGTGGTTAGAACATGTCAAATTCATAATTTTTGTTTCCAGATATCAGTTCCTTCATAATACGTGGAAAGTGTTTGGTAACGGCGATGAAACTCGATTGGATGGAAAAACCAGTCTCATTCGAACATGTCAGAATCACTAACAATCCAGATCTCAAAAACTCTAATACATTTTTGTTGCAAAGCATGCACAAGTTTGTACCTGTGATTGGTATTCAGAAAATGGGAGATTCGAAAATTGAGGCATTTCCATTGGGTGTCACCGAGTTCATGGCTGTCACTGCTTATCAGGTTGGTTATATCTCTAACTAGGACTACGGGGACTTCATGCCGCTCTGAAAATAATGAAGTCGGCGAAAAACGAGATGCGTAAAGAAACCAGACACTCTCGTTTCTCTGCGTCTTTCCCCCACCGTCTTATCTCACTCGACAACTCTGCGTCGCCCATCTTTAAAAGCGCATATCTCAAAAGTAGGCGAAGCTATCAAAACGTTTTCAACTACAAATATGAAGCCCGAGATTTTATCTACAATTTTGTAATTGATTATTTTTTGTTTGCTCCGTCCACTTTCGAGATACCCGCCTCCTCTAAAAATGCCTGTTTCAAAAAGATTCTCGCGCTGCAGGCACCCCAGCCGATTCCAGCGCAGCAGGCACCCATGCCAATTCTAACGTCGTAGAAACCGGATGTTTTATGATTTCCCTATGTAAGACAGCCTTAACCTCTATATTTATTTATTCCAGAGCACGGACATCATCGCACTGAAAACCAAACTGAACAAATTCGCACGCGGGAAAGATCTACCATCCGGTTCGGCTAAATCGTCACGTGGAACTAAGCGTCCAGAAACGTTTCCCGCAGAGCTCCCCTCACCACCATCGTCGTCTGTGCCCAGCTCGTTGTCACCACCGCATCTTCCATCTGAAACGGTGTCGCCACCGACAGTACAAGGGAGCCCGGAATACAGTCGATTGCCATCAATCGAATCGATGCTCCACTCAGCAACACATTCCGGATATCAGGCACCAGCCTCCTCGAGTCCGCTTGGCACTCAAGCTACTGGCTATCCATATTGCAATTTCGAAAATGTCCAGGTTCCACCAAATAATGAGTACCAAATTGGACAAATGCAGATGCATCAAATGAATGAGATGTCGTGGTACCCAATGGATATGCATCAGGGTATGAGACATCGTATAGTTCCAGCTATGCCACTAGTGACGCCTGTCGGAATGACTTCAGAGATGTCATGTACTCTGAACGGGATCTTTCCACCAATGGTGGAGAATAACCTAGAGGAAATACCAGTGTTGACGAATTTGGACTCATGGAATATAGAACAATCATGTGAGAATACGAAGAACACGAATGATATGGCAAACTTGGACATCCCCTCGGAGTCCCCCTATCAATATATTTATCATTTAATATTGATATTAATATCAATATCAATATCAATATTAATATACGATTTCAATTCTTTCTTTTTTTAAACCCTTGTTTTTGTGATTGATTTTCAAGTGTGTTGTGTCATTGTGATGTTTTTGTGAAAGGCTTTTATTGTTTTGAGTTATCGAATGAAAGTTGAATTTTTAAAAATAGTTTCATTGCGTTTTGAGACAAAAAATAGCAACTTGCTTATGTTTCCCAAAATCGGAACATCCAATTTTTGTGATATTAATTGCCTGAGTTATTAAGGCATAAATAATTTATTTCTATTTGAATCGGGATTGAGGAATGCATGAACTTCAAAGAGATCAATTTCACAAAGTGTTGAGATGAGAAACGATAAAAATCACCAGTAATTTGAAAAGCGTTTGTAGAAAAGGGAAAAGAGATGGATAAGCAAACAGAGAAATGAAAGAACTAGATGGCTTGAGGGTTTAGAAATCATTATCCTAATTATCAAATTTTTTTCACAGATCAATATGATTCACAGTCTGACGTCGTCTCGATCGATGTCTATCAAGCATTGTCGGCGTTGGCGCAGAGATTTTTCGGATTGCAGCTAGCGAGTGCTTGTAGGGCATTCCTCTGACACTAATACTTCGTTGTTTCTGGTTTCCAGTTGATCTGAAACTAAAAGAATTTTGAAAATGTGTCAGCTTCGAAGTTTTGAATTTAAAAGATTCACTTTTCTTTGATAACAAGGAACTGCGACTTACCTCATGTAACAAGAGTAATTAGCACAAGTGTTTATGCCGGTTTGAATGTTGAAGAATGCGCGGAGAGCCTGGAAATTGGAATTTAAAATGAAAACTTTCAGACTAAAAAATATGACTGTACCTTCTTAAAACCAGGCATTCCGTATGCATAGATAAGTGGGTTCAATGCGCAGGACATATGAGACTTGATAACAGTCCATAGTGTCAAACTGTTGATTGAGAATTGGGGCCAGAAGTAGTCGATGGTGTTGATGATATACAAGGGGTACCTGGAAATAGGATAAGTTGGAAAAGAATTTTGTCGAGAAAAGAATGATGCACACAGTTTAACGCAAAAGTTTTAGGAGTATTGATATTTTATACAACAGGAAACACGCCAACGGTACGCCAGGCTTCTGGGCAAGAGATTCCAGAAATTTCCCATTGTTTCCCATACTAGTCAAGGTCCGGTCCCTTCTGAAGGCCCGGATAATTGGGGTCAATATTCAAAATTCAAAAATTTTCGGATTTTTTGACTTTTTTTCGCAAAAAAGTAAAATTTTCTGCTATAATTCAGAATAAGAAGATTTTCTGAAAAATCATCAAAAATGTTCACATTTTCGATGAAAAACTGGAAAAAGGCCGGGTTTTCGGGCCTTCCCGGGCCTTGCCGGGCGGGAGGTCAAGTACGGATTATAACAATCCGAATGAAACACACAATAGCTTTAAAAATGTTGGAGTGTTTTTTTACAACAGTAAACGCGCTAATGGTACGCTAGGCTACTCAGCTTGTTACGCCAAACGTCAGTTTTCAACAAAGTAGGCTTGCGCTGTTTACTTCAACCTCGTACCAAGAATACCATGGAAATAGAACCACCACTGCCCACAGAAACAATTAGGATACAGAGGTAAACAAAAGATTCCCTATTTACAATAAAAAGCCATCGTTTCAGGTCACAGTGAAATTCAATTTTGAACATGACTGGTTCGTAAAACCATGGAATCATGGGATCAGCAGTTGGAAAGAGAGAACGAAAAGAGTGAGGAAGGATATCAACAACTACAATGACTATTTGGGAAAGGTGAAAGTGTTCGCAGCGGGAGGAGGATATGAAATTGAATGGAACGATGGAGCAACTGGCACAATCTATTTGGGCAAGAATTATTATTTTATCGTTTTTAAAATGGTCGTCACAAATTTGTTAGAATGATTTCTGGTGATTTACTATCTGAATTTTTTTCTGAAAATAGTTTCAACTTTTTTTTCAAGTTTATTATGTAATCGAAGTGGAGTAAAGTTTATTTTTTGTTGATTGCTTGTGAATTGCTTTTAGTTACCTGAATAGAGTGATTACTTGCATTTATAGGATTGCTTATAACCCAGCGCGTTTCTCCAGGTTAATTCTGTTGTCGATGAGGATTGATCGAAGTTCCTATCCCGACGTGCTACCACTACACCACGGGGGGCTGCACGACTCACATGATCAAAGAGTGCGTAGATATAGCATGGAGATCGCGGAAAGCAGCGGAAAGGGAGAAAAGGCGAAGAACTTGAGGTTTTGAGTGAAACATGACAATTTTTTAACCAATCAAAAATGGCGTATCAATAAATAGAAAACAATATTATTTTATGAACATATTTTTCATTCACAGAAATGCCAATACGTATAATGGTGAGATCTGCATCAGAATATCCTCATCAGAGTTTTCTTTGGAATGAAAATGTAGTCTTCTTTTCATTATTTTGACTCTGATCCCTTCGCTTGTCGATGTCTACTTGAAAAACCAGCAGTTGGGCCAAAATGCGAAAGACGCCCGTGTTAGAAGAAAAAAAACCGGGGCAGTAGAAATAGCAGGCGGAAAAAAGAAGAGTGCAAACACATTGTGAGAAGGAGAGTACGAGACAAGCAGAAACAATAGGCACGACTGTGAGCTACGTGCTAAGGAGACCATCTGCCATTACAACTGATGAATTCAAAGGTGGAACCGCGCGTCTCTCATCTCAATTGATTGTAATTGTGTTAATCGATATTCAGTATGTGGAAATTGGAGATGAAAGCACTGGAATGTAAAATTAGAATGGAGGAATTTTTTAAAAACTTATTTATTTCAGAGGGAGTACAAACAAAAAATAATTCATAAATGAAAATAAATTTCTATGTTTTGATACTTTTTTCATAGTGTGTTCAAACGGTATAGAGACTCCTGTGGGTGCCGTTGCGGCAACAGATTTCAAATTTTGGTGGACATCCTTCCTTTTCCATCTACTGATTAATTCCCCTAATTTCTCGACATCATAGACAACATCGACAAGGTACAGATGTTCTCCACCGAAGCTGGTAATAACTTCCGAAAACTGCAGGCGGGGGGTTTGATGAGTCTCCATTGGATCTATTACACCTCTATTCCGTGTTCCATGAGCAGTTAACGCACTGGTTAAACACACTTTTTAATAATAATAATTTGAGCGTCGAATTAGAACAGATCTTTCATCTGAAAATGACTCCATTGTTGTGGCAATCATCACGTAACTGTCTGTCAGCTTGTTTATAGAGACAGACGCTCTGAAACAAATGAAATATAGAAGAAACTTAATTTAAACATGAAGAAAACTTACCTTTGAAGACGGGGGTTTAGGGGAATGGGGGGTTACTAGAATTCAATAAAAATCATAAATGAAACTGGGGACCAGCCATACAGTAGGCAGTCTGGATGGCAGAATGATATGGGAGATTGTCTATGACTTACGTCAAGAGGAAACATATCTGCGTCTTCTGCGTATTGTCTCCTGGGAAGAGCGCGCACCATTTTTTAGGGTCAAAGACACTGTGTCTTGGCTTCTGGGAATACTCTAGGCCTATGACCCTGGAGAGTGGTGCGCGCTCTTCCCAAGGGCCAATACGCAAAAGACGCAGATATGTTTCCTCTTGACGTAAGCCAGAGTCAATATCTCTTTTCATTCTGCTTTCCAGACTGCCTACTGTATGGCTGGTCTCCCTCTCACTCCTTGATTTTTCTTAAATTCTATTAACTTATATTTCCCTAGTTTTCTGGTTCGAAAGGTAAGTTTTTTGAAAGTTTAAATCGAGTTTATTCCTTATTTCTTCATTTCAGAATACTTATTCTCTTTGAATAGTAGTTCAACTACTCCCCTGACTCTGAAATTACAAGACAAACGACAAGTCAAACTCCTCAACTGAGTCAAACAGTGTCATCAACTCCACCAGCGAGCCGTCAAACTCCAGCTAGAAGAATGACGTCAAAAATCACAGTTCCAATAGCGTCTCGTCAAAATCCAGTGGAGAGAGTGACGTCCAAGACTACAGATTCACCAGCTGGAAACTTCACTCCTAAGAAAATATGCGAAGCCACATCTTCATCTTTTCAGACTGTATTAAATGTAACTATTTTCATTTATTCAACTATACAACCACTTTCATTTGATATTTTCAAAATATAAATAATTGTTTTATCTTGTGTATACATACTACAGAAAAAGAAAGAACGTTTTGAGCGGAGCTCAGAATTGGACGTAATGCGACTGGTGCTATGGGTTGTCATCGGTAACTGTGTCCTATACGACAATTCGAAAAGTTGTAAACGTCTTAGGTCTGGTTGTGTTGTCAAAAACGTGAGACCTATGAAACTAGGACCTGCACTAAATAAGAAACGAAACATGTTAGGCGTATTAATGTCACAGGCCAATTTCTGACCTGTCTCTTCTCCCTTTTCCTCGGGTTCTATCTCTCGATTAAGAAGATTTATTATCATCTGCCCCGCGGGAGTGTAAACAACCTCGGGCAGACACACCTATCTCTCCTTTACATTCGACATTATCTTATACACTCACTGGTGGAAGATGGTGACCACAAGTCACCTCTTTCCTATACCGGCCAATAAAGATTGCAATCTACAACGAATGTAACTAAAACAGACTGAAATACTAAAAGGATGAGCAGGCGCGCTCATGTCTTTTACATTAAACTTGAACAACTCAAAATATCTGTGACTCATCACTCATTTCTTAAAAACATTGATTATAATATCTAATTATGGCCTACATTTATGTAGTATTATGAAAGCTTTTCACGTTTTTGAAATTCGGAGACTCAAAGTTAGCGTCCTATCAAAAGGCAAGAGAACGTGAGGAAAGAAGATACCGTCGTCCTTCGCTGACATGCAATGTATTTTGAATAATAAAACTATAGTTACCCGTAGTATAAGAAGGTTTGAATTCTGGAACACAAGACAAGATATTCTGCTACATGACTGGAGGATCTTTATAGAGAAAGTTGGTACAGTGTTTTAATTTTGTGATGTGAAAGTTCTCATAAGTTTTAACTCAATAAGCCAGATTTTTTGAATGAAAAGTAATTTACAACACTGTTCGCTTTCTGTTTTCTTATAAAACGACTATTCTTTTCTTTGGCAATTTTATGAACCAAACTCTCCTGTTTGATGGCTGGAGGATATTGTCGAATTGCAGTAGCGTTTCCTTCCCATAAGTTAGTTTCTATAACCCTGTATTTTTGATTTCACTCAATATGTCATCTTGAGCAATAAATCACATCAACAAATGAGAACAATGACAGTGTGATCGTAAAAGAACAACGGTTGGCATTCAATGTGAAGATTATTTTGCTCTGTATACACATACGACCCTGCGTAGCGCGTCTGCGTTCTCACATTTATTGAGATACCCTACCAGAACACTTCACTATCACTCGAGGCGATCCACTGAATGATTGCCAACCAACGCCTTCTTAGTTTCTTTGAATTCGAAAGTCTTAGTTTTCTTTTTACTGGTTTTCACTATTTGCTGCTTTTATTTTAAAAAAGGTTATTCTCGTGATTCTTGTTGTTTTGGTAATGCTTAAACGTTTTTCTAGGTTTCTAAAAAATAATTATTCTGAGATCTTGTCTGTTTTTAAAACTGAAAGTCATAACTGAACATTTTAGTTTTAAAAAATTGAGCATTTTTTCTCCGTTTCAGTAAACGCTAGTTTGGACACTTTCTCCAAGTCAATCGAGCATTGATCAACTGACCATAGGTACACGAAAAAGTTGATCATCACCTATTTGCCAGTCATTTTCAAAAAAATAAATAAAAATAGTCTCAATTGTATTTTAGCAAATTGTGTTGCTTTTTGGCCAGGCCCGTCACTTGGTATGAGGGGTACACGACACAAAAATCTTCTCAACAGCCGCGTTGCGTTGGTTACTCGCGTCGCTGTTCTGACACCTGTCTTCCCAGAATGCAGACGCGCGCGAGCCGATGCAACCGATCTGTTGTTCACCCAGTCAGTCATCCCTTCTACGTTCTCTCTAGTTGACTGTCTTCCTCTCCTTCCCTATTCCTTCTTCCTCTTTTTTCAAACGGGCGGTGTGAAACGTTAGGACGGTTCTCAGTCTACCCCCATCTACATTTTTCCCTACGGTTCATGTTCTCTCATTAGTTGTGACTGTCAATATTTCATTCATTTATTTCATCATGTTGTACCTGATCGGAACTCCCCGTTCTAAAACTGTATTAGGATCTTGAGATACCTATCAAGATCCTGCGGTTATAACTCGTAACAGCTTTAATTTAGGCGATTTTGATTAGCGGCTTCCCTTCCTTTTGTCCCTTCTGATTTTCTCTTATTTCAGCAATCCAAGTATGACTCGTGTCAATGAGAAGGATTTCCTTGAATATAATGAAGAAGCTATCAATGAAAACCATCAGAAGTTGGAAAGGGAAGACTCATCCACATCGTCAGTCGTCTCTAACGTCCCATCCGGTGAGTAGACTAGAAAGCATAAAATAGTCACCCAAAGGTAGGCTGACTAGATTTCTAAATTTTGTGATTCCTATTCAACCACCCATCCAAAAAGTACTATTTTCAATCTTGGAAACCAGGTCGGCGCGTAGTTTGCTTGAAAAGCCATGTTATGAGCTTAAATGTATACAAAGCCATTCCAGCCCGGCCCGCGGGATATTGACGAGTAACCAGGGGGCTCACAGACATAAAATACGTGGAACTCTACATGTTAGTATATTTTTCAACGTATTATTTTGTGTTTTATGTGAGTTATACGCCGGTTTGTGTCGGCCCATGTCGGCAAGGTTCGCAAGTCTGAAAATAATACTTTTTTGGAGAGATGGTGGAATAGGAATTCAAACATTCATTCCAAACAAACAAATATTCAGTCCCTCCACCTTTGAGTGACTAGTTTACAAAATTTTGGACGAAACATGAAAAAATTAGAGGGGAGCTTGTAAAACTCCTAAATATATAACCTTTTGGTCACTGTACTCATCATTTATAAAAAAAATGGCGGTATAAAGATCCATACCTTCAAAAAACTTTAAAATTTAGGAAACCTGGACAACGGTGTGCCACAGAATATGAAACCAGAGGATGAGCACGTAGAAAATGGGAATGGCGAAGATTCAGAAGATACGGATTCTTTAAGTGAATCACTAATTGAATTCATAGAGAATTTCAATGAAGAAGAGCTTCTGGAAGGAGATGAAATTGATGATCAAGAGTTTCAAAAGGAGTTAGAAGACATTGATCTCGATTACTCATCAGGCAAGTTAATCAAAAAACCAATAGTATAGAACAAGGTTGAACGAAATTCCGTCTTCCGCCGTTTTAAGAATTTTTCCGTCTTGCGCCTTACGCCATTTCAAAAATGAATCCTACTCAACTTTTGTTAGAGATCATATTAATATTTCTTACTTTCAGGTGATAACATTCACTTGCGGAGATTCGATTCGTTATCAGATGAGATAATCAAAAATTGGCGTGAAAAGAAGAAATCAGATGAGCAATTGGACAATCAAGTCGTCAATAATGCACCGAAGAGAAATCTCAAACGGAAATTGGATTCCCGTAGAGATGCGCCAAGTGCAAAAAGAATCCGGGGTGGAGAACACGATTCAAGGAGCAACTTCCACTCTGTTGTCAAGGACTTTGGTGGAAATTGGAACAAGATAAGTATGCTGTCGAATAAGGTCCAAGTGGCAGTGCAAAAGGAAAGGCCGCCAACTTCTGTTCCCAGCTTCATGAGGTTGAGTCGATTCCACGACGCTTGGCTAAAGGCCCAGAAACCGGCGGGTTCTCCCATCATTGCTCCAGAAGCTGTCTGCAATCCAGTTCTTGCTGACTTCTTGGGAGCCTCCAAAGCTCAGTCTGAGATGGTTGAAGCTATTCCACCACCACAAGTTGCTTCTCCAGTATCGGAGGATATCAAGTCTGTCGTTCCGGCAGTCTTGCCGAATTAAGAAAATCTAGATCCAGGATACAAGGAGTGAACCTGCCCAGCAGTTCAGAGCGATTGAATAAGATAATGTTGTTAAAAACAATTATTTTTTATTTTATATTTCCATTTTGTTTGAACACCAATCTTTTTCTGATAAAGCCACGGGCTTAACTTTTGTTCTCATTGACTAAAATTTTCATGTTTCATTGAACCACGGCTAAAATTTGACTATAAATCTTTTTATGTGAAGTGCGTCCCTAGCAAGTTGAACCTCAGAAGGTAACTCACATGACAGTGCAGTACTCAATAAAAAAATGACACCGCTATAAACCCCTATACCTTCTCTGGGTGACAGCTCGTAGAAAAATTAATAACTACAAAAATTTAGCCATTGATGTGGTGGTGTACATAGCAATAATAATTTTATGAAGAAGCGTGAGTTAGCACTCACCAAATCATGAAAAATCATTTGAGTGGAATTGGCGCCTGATCTCCTCTCAGAAAAATAATCATTCAGTTCAATTCTCTTTGTTCTCCCCCAATGTCAGTGGATGGTGTTGTTCGCAGTTTTATCGTGCGTATCTGGCGGCGCTGAGAGAGGTGACCACTGATCACACAAGTCGCGAACGAGAGAGTGAAAAGAGCACAGACAGAAGAAGAGAGCACAAATAGAATAAGAGAATGCAGACAAATAAAACGGACGACCTACCCCCTTTTTTTTCTGCCCCTACCTTCCGTCGCCTCTTTCTCTCATTCACCTTCACTCTTACAAAAATCGGAGGAGTTGTTTTCTCGTCTCTTCCGATTATTATGGGACTTTTAGAAGCTTTACTGAATAAGCTTCGACAAAATAAACTTATTATTCTGATTATTTTTGAATTCTAACAATTTTTCTACTCATGGATTTTGGCGGCGAATGGATTTTTAATGTGAGTTTATATGTACTTTATTATGAAGTAAAATAAAAACAACAGAAAAATCAAAAGCTTCGGGACATTTTGAAACAACGACATCTCGAAATCGGGGAAAACGATTAAATTTTTTTTCAAAATTTTTTTCCAAAACTTTAGGGTTTTTTCAACTTTAGGTACCACCTATGTTTTAGAACAGATAGTATTTGTAACTTTATCATTTTTCAGTAGATACTTGAAAACTTTGAGGGTGTGCCCCGAACCAACCAATTGTCTTAGAAAATCAGTTTTAAATGGATTTGTAAATCAGAAGTTTAGCTTCATTTTCGACTTTTTTCTGGACGATATTTTCCTAGAGAGTTGGAATCGATTAAAACTTCAAAATGTTGCACTTTGCATAGTTCGTGGAACTAAGGCGCACACTGAAAACACGTTAATTTTAATTGAAAATGTTAAACGTTACGATCGTTTTGATACTGTTCAACTCTGCCATTTTCCAGATTCACTTGTCTCGTTGAACATGAAAACATTCAATGGAACAGCAATGTGAGAATTCTCTACAAATATAGTTGTTGTGGAAAGGAACACAATAAAGATACAGTTCTGAAAAGGTACAGTAACAACCCGAAGAAATTCGTATGCACCGGATGTCATAAATGGAGCAAGAATCTCAATGAGCTGCACCTCACCACATTTCAAAATGCCATTTGAGAAAAGAATGCCACCTCCAAAATGAATGTTTTCTTGAAAACCTTCTAGAAAGGTCATGCAGTCAATACTGAAGAAAGGTCAATCGCAGCCATTTGGATAAACTGATAATCAAATTCTTCACAAGATCAGTAGACTCTAAAATGATAATCAAGATGCTTCACTGCGCAGAGACGACCATTCCAGCTGATGTTAGAAATGTTCTCAAAAAGTAATTATTTGTATTATCCAGACTTTGTTCTAGTTTCAATAATTTTTCAGGATAAAAACATTCGGAAAGGTAGAAACTGCAATCAAAAGAAAAGGCGTTCGGGTGGAGAAGAAATGGATTCCGGCGGTAGAACTTGCTTCTGGACGTCATCAATCACCGAATCTTGGTGACGATCTCTCAACACTCGATAGTTCTTTGTTACCAGGAATGAATACACCAAACTCACCGATGAACCCATCACTGTTGTTTTCTATTTATGTTCTTTTTATTAACGAGTCATATTTCATAAATTGGTTTTTTGTTTCATTTCGTATGTATTTTTTTCTATACAGTCACGCTAATAGGTTACTTTTTTAAATTAAAGTTAGTTGAAATATCCAGAAAAGCTGTCATAATTCATTTTCTTTGCGTTATCAGCTGATTTTCTCACAAAAAATAGCACAACTTCGATTACTTGATGCAAAAAAAAATTGTTAACGAGCATATCAAACTTAAAGCACCTGTACCACATTCCATCAATTTATCATTCTGCAAAAACAAGGTGAATGCTGAAAAGTCGGGGGTTTTCTCATTATGAAATGTTTTTATTACATTAATTCAATTCAACTGGGTGTTTTTCTTTCAAAAATCAGACTTCCGAGTGACCGCAACGGTCCAAGACCGCGACTTTAAATCCGAAAATACAACATGTTATGGAGAAAAAGCCTATTCTCCCATGTACTATTTCCAAAACTCAAAGTCCGCGGCCGACAATATATGTTTTATATTTTTGGCTTTCGTAAAACGCTCAAAACAGTTTCTGTCGACAAACAGCGGGGGTAGGTGAATGCAGTGTCCCGACATCTCTCGGGTTCCGCCGCCCGCTATGTTTTGTGTGGGAAAAGAGGCGGGGCGTGAGGAGGCCGGTTCAATTACCCAAGTTTGAGGTAAACTTTTTTATAACAGAAGCAAAAAATATGAAAGTATATATTCTCGAGACCGTCTTGACGCGTAGAAAAAGAATATGAAGTTTATTTCAGTTTTTATTCTGTTCACAAAATGTTATGTAGGTTTAAACGATGAGAAAAAACATCCAGTGCAGGCTAGGCATAAATAGTGATACACGCGAAAAAGTTATAACTTTCTTTCCCTATTTCCCTCATACTTTTTTTCTTATTATTTCGTAAAAAAATAAAAAGATCTACTTAAAAAGGCGCCACTTCTATGACTTTTTTCATGACTCATGATATGTAATGTATCCCCGACGGTCCAAGTGGCAGAATGATGTTTATTCAAAAAGCGAGAGAGGTCGCAGTTGAACACAGAGAGACGCAGACACAAAGACACTGCCTACCCCAAGTGTCTTTTCTCTCTCTCTCCTTCCCCATTTCTCCATCAGTTTGTATTCAGAGCGCCTCTCGGAAATGACGCTCAACCAATCGTCTCCCTATTTTTATTGATTTCTGATATCTTTTGCTTTTATTTGATGTTTTCAAGGTTTCGAAGGATTCTGAAGGTAAGCAATGAGATTTTCAACATAAATGAATTTCAGTATATTTTTTTTTCTGCAATTCCAGGAATTCTAAAAAATATTATTTTTGCAAAATTATCCGTTGTGAAATAATCTCTCCAGCGTATCAATTTTGGCGGAACAAAGAGAAAATTGACGTCTGTGATACACAGAAATCGGTTTCAAATTATTTGATCAATTTTTTTGAAATTTGTCATTCATTGTTTGGGCAAGCAATGTCTCTGAGAAAAAAGTTCAAATCATATGACAAGCGAATTATTTGACTTTCACCCCAAATCTCAAATGATTGCGATAATCAAACAAATAAGTGCCCAACCCTGTTTATCATTCTCGTTGATTTTCAGATTGAAATCCTCTCAGAAGACGGATAGTTGCATAATGGACTCTATAGCATTGTGATGGCTTTTCTGAACTGCCCGAGAGACGTTATCACATCAAATGACGTCTTGAATTTTGTTCTGTATGTTATTTTCTGGAACTCAAGTATTTAGAAACTCCAGTTATTTTCAGCCATCACTTCAAATTCTTCCGAAATGTTGAAAGCTTTCACTCTACAATCCACAAAAATTTGAAAGACGATAAATTCGTCCGCGTCGAGAATGCAGGAGCACAGTTCGGAAATATGAATGCGTACACTCTGAAACCAGGATCCGACCCGAAGTCATGGCTCACGGCAATAGATAGATACTATATATGAGCACGTTGATCCGAGAGGAAACGGTGAGAGTTTGATGAAAAATTGTCTTGAAAAATTGACTTTTTTTTAGAGTTCTACGATAGAATTTTCATCGAAAGAGGTCGGTCTCCCACGTCAACTTTTCTACTCAGTCATTGGTCGACACACCAGGAATCTGGCAGGTCCGGAAAACTCAGCTCTTTTCTACCACCACCCTGTGGCTATGAAGTTGAATCCGTGGACACAGAAACTCTTGTTCCGCGAATTCAACGACACGGAGCACTCTGGAAATAGGCCGAAATTCATTGAGACTCAATATCTCTGTTGTGATGGAAGATTAAAAAGGAAACAAAAGAAGTGGATGTCGTACGGAGCTGATTTTACTGTGGAATCGTTTTTTGTCGAGATGCCGAACTGTTTCTTGCTGACATCGAGAAATACTACAAACTCCAGAAGACCTACAAGGATCGGGAATTCGACAAATGGACAACACCATCTCTAGTTGATGTGGCAAGAATTCTTTGTAATTGATGTTTTTGGAATTATTCTAATCCTCTAATAAATGTTTAAATTTTCAAACTCATGTTGTTCATTTCACACAAATAAGAAAACAAGAAAAAAGATCATATTCAGGAGAAAGAGGACAATTCAAGTCAGGATGAATGAGTCAATAACTTTTGTCTAATAATTCAGATTGCGATACAAAGAATCGAAGAAAAAGGAAACATCAATGAGTTACACTACACAAAAGACCTACTCCAAAGAAAATTTTATTTGCTAAAGGGACTAGAAAAGCAATGTATAATATAATTAATTAATTTAAAAGGTCAATCAAAAATCAAGAAACAGTCAATGGAATGCAATATGTATAGACTTGTTGGAGATTCACAGAAAACCAAGGTGATAGAGCAGCGATTGATTGCTTATCTCGTCGAAATCTCATCGTTGAACTCAATTCGTCTTCAAGTGTCAGACACATTATTCGGCTTTTTGCCTGAATCCCGATGTGGCCGACGAGTAGGGCGACTTCGATCATGAAGGATTTTTTACATTCTCGAGAATCGCTCTTTTTGACAGAATACACTGTATAAAATTTTTGATTTTACTCATTTCTGTATTCTTGATAGCCTTGTTCTCGTAAAATTCAATGAGCAGACGAGATATCTTTTTTATCCGGTTGATGGTAAACTTTTGATCCAGAAAGAAGACAAGTGTTGTGAATAGATCTAGAATAAAACCGCGTTCTTTCTCGTTTTTGTTTTTTTGGAGAAGTTTCATGAGAACATGAATAGGGTATTACATCTTTTCCAAAAATTTATAGAAGAACAATGTTTGATTTTGTGAAGTGGAAGTTTATAATGCCCCAACCCAACAAAACAGCTTTTATGGATGAAGAGTATCTTAAAACATTGTTTGCAACCCATTTTTTTCAAATGTAAATACTATTTTTCATTGGAAGTTGCATTAACCAAACTTTCCTGCTACATATCGGAGGCTATTGTCAAACTGTAGCCGTTTTTCCTTCACACAAGTGAAAATCTATTGTCCTTTATTTTTGATTACATTCAACATGTCGTTTTGAGTAATAAATCACGATAATAAACGAGGACAACATTGACAGTGTGATCGCAAAAACGTATCAGTGTGATCGCAAAAACGTATCATTCAATGTGAAGATGATGTTGCTGCGTATGCACATATGAACGTTCTCACGTTACCGATTGGAAACTTTACAAAACAATACAAATGTATGTTTTCCGTCACTTTACATTCATACCCGAACCATGTCTGAAATTGTTTGGAAATTCTGTGAAATAGTTCCTGTACAGTTTTCACAAAAAAAATTTATTTATTCGAAAAATACGAAAACAAAAAAATATTCTTCCAATTGTACAGTAATCCAGCTCTTGCATCCGATCTTGCATCCACATTTAACTTGGTCCAGTCCCTTTTTCTTCTTCAGTTTGTCCTTTTCCCAATCAGAAATTGTGACTGTCTCGCCAATCTTGATGTCTTTTATAGCGGCGCGGAGTCCGAATCCTCGTAGGTTATCTTCATGGTAGACGACCAACGCCTTGTTTTGTCCTCGCTGGAGTTGACGGTTGGGACAATTGGTGGAGCATCAGCAGACGTCGGATTTGTGAAGCAACTTCAAATTTTTTACTCCTTATACTCCGCATCGACCACAGAATGAACTTGAAAAAGAGCTTGGTCCGGATGGTCGTTGTTTCTTCAAAGTAAGCTAGAGATGAAATGGATCCGTATTGCAGATGTTGAAGCTGAGATAACTGGTGAACCATCATTTGGAGGCATGAAGTATGTTGGACCAGTTGGTAAGGCATTTGTAAAATATAAGTTTGGTAAAAGTGGTAGTGAGAGAGGATATTGATTGGGTATTGGTATTGGTGAATAAGAGGAATTAGTATTCAATAAGAATCTAGGAGAAAAGGGGGGACCAGCCATACAGTAGGCAGTCTGGGAGGCAGAATGAGATGAGAGATTGCCTATGGCTTACGTCAAAAGGAAACATATCTGCGTCTTTTGCGTATTGTCTCCTGGGAAGAGCGCGCACCACTTTTTAGGGTCAAAGTCACTGTGTCTTGGCTTCTGGGAAAACTCTAGGCCTATGACCCTGGAGAGTGGTGCGCGCTCTTCCCAGGAGCCAATACGCAAAAGACGCAGATATGTTTCCTCTTGAGGTAAGCGATAGACTATCTCCCATCTCATTCTGCCTTCCAGACTGCCTACTGTATGGCTGGTCTCCCCCTCTTTCTTCCTGATTCTTATTGAATACTAATTCCCCTCATCCTCCTGTTACCACCATACACATATGTTACCCTCCAACGATCTCAATATGTAAGTGTTTTTTGTATGTTTCACAGTTTCAGTCAGGCGGCAATTAATAAGATTATTAATTTCTGGTTTTTAGGCAAACTGGTTATATCAATCAATTCGGATAATCATCAAATCGGATTCACCACCGTTCATAGTGTACACAATGTTCCGCAAACCGGACACGTTTTGTTTAGAGCACCAGATGATGATTCTTTTGTGCAAATCAGAATATCATATTTATTAAAATGGCACCGTCGATAATACGAAGGACTTCCAACCTATTGCTGCAGTCGAACAGTGTGACACCTAGAGTTTGTCGTATTACCTGATGGAACCACAAGCAAACTGCAACCACTCGACCTTTCGTTCAATCGACAATTCAAGAATTTTATTCGAAAACTGGAAAACCAGATTTGCCACATCCACCAAAATATAAAAATTGCCCGAAGAGAACGACAGCTTCAAATTGTCCAGTTTGTACTGAGTGAATTTAAAGCTCCTCGCTACAAGGGTCTGATGAAGAGAGGATTATTAATAAATCAAATACTGGACAACTGGCATATTTCGAAACTCTGGATCAATACTGTTTGGACGTGCGACTGCTGGAAAAATATGTTCGAAATGTCGTCAGTTTTCATACTGCAAGTATTCCCATCCCACGTGTGCAGTGAGAAAAGAACCAATGTGACTCAAAATTTTCAATAAATTTGTGTTTTATTCAATAAAATGTTAATATTTCATGGTTTCACATCATGGTGTCTCTCTTCAGTTCGTCAACAAATTTGAAAAAAAACAAGAACTTTCTAATTTAAAACTTGAGGCAATCTTGTTCAAGTATCCAAAAAAAGATGAAAACAATAACTTATTTTCCAAAAATAAAATAGAACTGTTTTCGGGGAATTTTTTTCGTGAAAAATTTATGTAGGCTACCTTTATCAAAAGTCAAAAAAAAATTTCGAAACCCAAAGACGTATTTGAGAAGCAATGGTCGTTTTTGGCTTTTTCTGTAATTCTCAGCTCGTTTGTTGTTGTAGACCTGTAGTGAATAGGAAACATGATGTCAGGCTCATTGAACTTTAACCACTAAGACATCTGTGACTCTCCCCTTATCAGATTAAAAGTATTGACAGTGAGATCCAGATATGGCCTGCATTTTTGTAGCTGACAACTCAACTTTTATTCTCACAAGTTGATAAAATGAAGTCTATTCTTTGGCGATTGTAAAAACCAAATTTTCCTGCTACTTGGCTGGAGGCTTTTGTCTTAAAGTAATTTTCTTTTTGAACGTGAATTTCTATTATCTTGTATTTTCGATTTCCCTCAATTCTCACAAGGAAATGACCCTGATTGTCCCCCGAGTTTGTCAAAGATGTTTTCACCAAAGATAGGCCTTACTGAGACTAGAACAACGCTAAATGTTTTAGATGCAACAAACTCGTTTCCAGCAAATGTTCAAATATATGGCTCACCGGCTCTATCCTAGTTTACAGGTCCGATCGGAGATTAAAGGTCCCATCAACATGCGGAGTTTGCAGATATTCTGTTAAACAGCGCGCGTCATTTTTATCAATCATTCATTTACTTTTGATATTTAAGAAATAATTACGTTATTTTTCATGTCCAACTGCCTCCTCCTCCTCTTTTCGCATTTTTTCCACGATTCGAACGTGGTGCATTATTGCGGCCACGTCCACGTCCACTTTCAGTTTCTGGTGAGTGTGTTGGTGATTAGCTTCGAAGAATAAAATCAGTTATTTGGGATTCTGGAAAATCGGATGCTACTATTTTGATGAAACACTTCATATCCCATTTGTATGTCACATACAACACCATGTGCTTTTCTTTGTCCTTCATCTCCATCCGGACTAAACTCGGCGATTTTTGAATGCTGAAAATGATTTTTTTGATAGGGCGCACTTTCCTAACTCTCTCAAGTTGAGAATTTCAACTTACACTGTATAGTCTTCCATTCCCGATATGAAGTCGTCAGTTGTTCGATTCGCGGGATGGGGCCAGATTCAGACGTATCCTTAACTTGAGAGTGCTATTAAAAATTTAGACCTCGAAAATTCATACCTTGAAAATCAGGTTGAGCAGCCATCTCATCGTCATCCGACGAGCCATCTGACGAAATATCTGTTATCTCAGTCATGTCGTCTTCTGACTCAGACATATCGTCTGACGAGTCCAAATCAATGTCAACTCCTTCATCGAAAACTGAAAATGGAAAGGATTGTAGAGAGAATTAGACGAACATATAGGAAAACTACAGTTGACACGGGGCAACAGTAGAACTACAGTGAGATCACAGACGTCCCATAGTACTATACCTCTCCACAAGATGACTGATAGAAAACACTTACCTTTAGTGCAAGAAATCGAGGGGAATAGGGGTTACGAGTATTCAAAAAAAATCAGAAGGAAACGGGCGACCAGCCATACAGTAGGCAGTCTGGAAAGCAGAATGAGATGGGAGATTGCATAGCGCTTACATTAAGTAGAGAAACATATCTGCGTCTTTTGCGTATGGGCTTCTGGGAAGAGCGCGCACCACTTCTTAGGGTCACAGATACATCGCATTCGCTCCTGGGAATATTCGAAAAGCGCGCTCAGGCCTATGACTTTAGATGTGGTGCGCGCTCTTCCCAGAAGCCAATACGCAAAATACGCAGATATGTTTCATCTTGCCGTGAAAATATGATAATGTCTAAAAAACAAAACCCGGCGCGTTTCGCTGTTTTAGTGGCAACTAATATCATTGAACCTTTTATTAGCGACAAACAAATCCGTAAACAAAAAAGAAACAAGTGATGATTGCAAAAGAAGTAGGAAAAAGACAAAAGTGAAAAGACGTTGGAAGAAAGTGATACGTCGGTGATCTGCTAGAAGTTGAAGTAGAGGATCTGAATATGGAAGTGGGAACGAACGTCAGAAGGAATATGATGATTCAACAGAAACATTGGAACTTTGAGAGTTTTTGGAGAAAAACAACATTGTGTGAATGGAAATCAATGACAACAGAAACTTAAAAAATGAATCTTCAACCTAATCAGCTCTGACTCGTTTTGCCGCTCCTCCACCATTTTTCGGCTGACGTCCTCTTCTTTTCAAAGGAGCCGGAGTACTTTTTTGTTCCTTAACGAATTCGATGAGCTGAAAATGAGAAATCAGGCACCTGTGTGTTGTTGTTAATTAACTTACCTTTGCAGAATTATTCTTGAGGCTCTCAACTTTTTCGCACAGAGCAATGAGCTCTATGGCCACCTGCTCCTTTTGCTGAAGTATATTTTTTGGCTTACAAAAATAAGATTTCTTGTCAAGACTCACCTCAAATTCTAACGAAAACATCTCATCTCTTTTTTCCGCCAACATCTTTTTTATGTATCTACAGCTCTCGATAGTTTCACTGCAGATCTTCAATTTATTACTGTTTTCATGCAATTGCTGCTTCGTCTCCAATAACTTTTTGTAAATTCCATCGATATTCTTCTTATCGTTTTCGATTTTTATCGATAGATCGTTGACTTTCTCAAGAGCCAACAACGAAGCATTCAGATGATCTCTCATTTCATCCCGTGACTCCTGAGTGTCGAGCATTTCTTCACTCTTTTTTTCTCCATAAGCAGGAAGTCTTTTGTGCTTGAGCGTTTCTTGTCTGATAACTAGTATTCAGACAGAGTATACATTCTGAAATGAAGAAATAAGGAATTAAAGTCAATTCAAACATTTAAAAAAGCTTACCGTCCGAGCCAGAGATCTAGGGGAATGGAAGTTAATAGAATTCAATAAAAATCAAGGAGAGAGAGAGGGCGACCAGCCATACAGTAGGCAGTCTGGGAGGCAGAATGAGATGACAGATTGTCTATGGCTTACGTCAAGAGGAAACATATCTGCGTCCTCTGCGTATTGACTCCTGGGAAGAGCGCGCACCACTCTCCAGGGTTATAGGCCTAGAGTATTCCCAGAAGCCAAGACACAGTGTCTTTGACCCTAAAAAGTGGTGCGCGCTCTTCCCAGGAGCCAATACGCAAAAGACGCAGATATGTTTCCTCTTGACGTAAGCCATAGACAATCTCTCATCTCATTCTGCCTCCCAGACTGCCTACTGTATGGCTGGTCTCCCCTCTTTCTCTCTGATTCTTATTGAATACTAATTCCCCTCATCCTCCTGTTACCACCGTACACATGTGTTCCCCTCCATTAATCTCAATCTGTAAGTTTCTTTTTCTTGAACGCATCACAGTTTCAGTCAGGCGGCAAATAATAAAATTATAAATTTCTTGTTTTCAGCAAATTGTAGCTAGCGATTAGGATAAGTCTTTGGCGAAAAAAGTCAAAACTGAGGATACATCAAAACTTCATTGCCATCCAAACAAGGATGTGGATTCGGTTGTTTCTCAAGCTCATATGAAAACAGTGAAACAAGAACCAATCGAGTTTGCAAATCAGTCGGACGAGACACCAAAGTCAATGCCACTGGAGAATCAGAATCAATCTCAGTCATCACTGCACCCTAATCACCAAAAAGTATCCATGTCTCAGAACTCTGTGAATAGCCTGGAAAAACAGCAAAAAGCTATGGACAAGTCCGTAGAAAAGAAAAATGCTTCCGTAATAGAAAATAATGAAGCAGAGAAGGAAATGAAGAAGGAAATGGATTCAGCGCCTGAGCCTAAAATATGTACTCCAGTAAAATGTTAGCCAGTAAGCCATCGAGGAAAAAAGTCAAAACTGAGGACACATCTCAATCACCTTCAACCCATATGAAAACCGTGAAACAGGAACCAATTGAGTTTGAAAATAAGTTGGAGCCGGTTCAAGAGGCTCCAGAACCAATGCCTGAGCAGCCTATTTACGAAGAAGTATCCTCGTCAGAGTCTGTTACGGAAAACCATGAACCGCTGTCATCCTCTCAGCTTCCACAGCCGGAATCCTTGAATTTTTTCTGAAATTCCTGAAAAATCCTGAAATTTTTCTTTATTGTTTTCTTATTCTGATTTGTAATTCTTTCAAATAAACCACTTCATCTTACGATTCAGCAAAAGTTTTTTACAGTAGAACAGCAACATAAAAAAGTAACAATTAAACACGTTTTATCTGCTCAAAGGGAGAATCGTTTGCTGTCTTCTGGAATGACCGACTCGAAATCCGCGACGGTTTTCAAATCTGCCATGCCTTATTCCTGAAATACAACAGATTTGAATGGATTGAGTCAACCAACTTATACCTTAAGCTTAACCATCAATGAAAAAACTGTTCAAAATGCGATACCTGTCTTTAAGCTCCGTTCTGTGACTCCTGTTTCAGTGGCTCCGCTCCTTCGTCTGCGATTGTGGATGTCGTATATTCCAAAACAGTCGAACCGATAACATGAATTTATTATTTTTAGTACCCTCAAACTTTAAGACACTTTTTAAAGGAGGTGAGAACGCAAAAAAATTGTGATCGAAATTGTGATTCAGAGGCACCCACATTTATCACAGGCTCGAGTGGGCAGCCGCGTTCTCGGCCGCGTAGCTCAGCCGGTTGCGGTTTTGTACCCATGCACGTTCGGTCATGAGTTCGGAACCCCCAGTTCAATCACTTACCGAATTTTGAGGACAAACTTTTTTTTTGAGTTCTCACCTCCTTTAACATCTGCATTGTTTTCCATTGTATTGTTTCTTACAGTATGCCGTAAAAGAGACTTTGGGAGACCAGTTCGAAACAATCCAAAAATAAAATGATTCGTTTATTGAAGTAATTAAAAAATAAAAGAAGTAAAGCGAAGTTAAAAAATTATTCGAGAGCGAAAGATTTAGGAGAGCGCTCATTAAATCCACGTGTTCTTATTCTTAGTTCATCATCTCTTCTCTCAATAGATTGGTCATTGAGAAACTGTGAACCGTCTTGCCGTTCGCTTCGCTTGTCTGAAGATTCTGTGGAACCGGGAATCCCGACTGGACCCATTCACCATTGTCCACATAAACCAATTTGTCCTGTGAATACTGTGGTGAAGTGGAAGAAGACGTCGATGGAGAAGAAGAAGTGTGTTGTGGATGTGAGACTTCGACAGTATCGACTTCGACAGGAAGGTTTAATGACTTGGCCAACATCATGATCCCTTTGTTTGACAATCCTTCCTCCAGTGTGTGTGCATGTTCCTGTAGAGTTGACTCTTGGTCACTTTCCAACATTTGTTGAAGGGCATTGATGTAGTTTCTGGAAAAAATATGTATAATACTTACAAAAACCAATAACTTACATAGCCAGTCTCAACGTATCGATCTTGGACAATTTTTTCTAGTGTCCGAGAACAGGCATACGTTCTTTCAGAGTGTCCAATGCACCGTTCAATCTGTGAGCTCTCGTCCGCTCCTGCTCAGTTCGTTTGGCTCGATGAGCTTTTCTGATTGTGGCTACAGTAGTGTTGCTTGGACACATCGTAATCTGTAATAAGAAGGATTGAGTAAGGCGGAACAAGAGGGAAAGAAAAGGAAGAAGGGTAAGTGAACATAAGAAATGAGAATAACTGAGGAGTGTATTCTCTTGAAAGAATGATGTCGAACGGAAATACATCTTCACGTATTGTTTACACACTCCTGTTGTCACTTAACAATTTACAACCCTCGACCGATAACATATTAGCACTATCTTCTACCATCTTAAGACTTCTAAATTATTGATCGCGTTGTAAAAGAACGTAAATTCTGCGAAAAGACTCGCGCTTTGACTCTGAAAGATATCAGGATTTTCAGTCATAAATCCCGCAAATCCCAAGAAATTTAGTCGCATTAAATAAATGCTGAAAATTTCAGCTTCTCCCGATCAATTCTCAAAAAGTTCATTTTTTGACCTATGAGCACCTACCGTACTACAGTAACCCGGAGCTGCAACCCAATATTGTGCATATGTGTTTCACATGTCCTCATATACGTTTGCTAAAAGTTTCAAAGCTGTAGCTAACTTAGCCGCCCTACGCCCCTACCTACAGTGACCATGATCGAGTCTTACAGAGAATGCGTTATATTAATATTTCTTATTTTCAGATGATAACATAGACATGCGGAGATTCAATTCGTTATCAGATGAGATTATAAAAAATTCGCGTGAAAAGAAGAATTCAGATGAGAAATTGGACAATCAAGTCGTCAATAATGCACCGAAGAGAAATCTCAAACGGAAATTGAATTCCCGTAGAGATGCGCCAAGTGCAAAGAGGATCGCAGGTGGAGAACCCGAATCATGGAGCAACTTTCACTCTGTTGTCAAGGACTTTGGTGGAAATTGGAACATGATAAGTATGCTGTCGAATAAGGTCCAAGTGACAGTGCAAAAGGATAAACCCCCAACTTCTGTTCCCAGCTTCATGAGGTTGAGTCGATTCCACGACGCTTGGCTCAAGGCCCAGAACCCGGCGAATTCTCCCATCATTGCTCCAGAAGCTGTCTGCAATCCAGTTCTTGCTGACTTCTTGGGAGCATCGGAAGCTCAGTCTGAGATGGTTGAAGCTATTCCACCACCACAAGTTGCTCCTCCAGTATCGGAGGATATCAGGTCTGTTGTTCCGGTAGTCCAAAGCAAAAAAATCTGGATCCAGGATACAAGGAGTGAACACGCCCAGCAGTTCAGAGCGATTGAATAAAATAACGTTGATAAAAACAGATATTTTTATTTATATTTATATATTTGTTTGAACACCAACCTTTTTCTGATAAATCCACGGGCATATATTTTGTTCTCATTGACTAAAATTTTCATGTGTCATAACGGAACCAGGTCTAAAATTTGATAGTAAATCGTTTATGTGAAGTGCATCCCTAGCAAATTGAGCTTCAGGACGTATCTCTCATGACAGTGCAGTACCTAATAGAAACGCGACACCGCTTTGAGCCCCTATAACTTCTCAGGGTGACAGCTCGTATTAAAATTGTTAACTACAAAAACTTAGCCATTGATGTGGTGTACATGGTCTCATAGAAAACTTGTTTACTACAAATATGTCCCATTTTTTATAATTTCAAGTGACTGTCAATGTCACAGCAATAAAATAATGAAGAAGCGTGAATTGGCACTCGTGAAAAATTATTTTAGCGGTTCTCGCGCCTCCTCTCCTCTCACAAGTGAACCTTTTTCATATGATGGCTGAGCATTTGTTGAAACTTGGCACACATATACTTTCGAATGTGCTCAATCAAATGGCGTTAATAGAATTTGCAGAGTTATGCTCATTGGCTAGAAATCTTGATCTGAAAATTCTGGATATTCAAGCCTCAATTTGTCCACGCGGCATCCCTCTCTGCATTTCCTTTTTTCTCTTTATAAAAACCAGCGAAAATGGCGCAGTGGTAGTGAGGGGGTGCGGTGTTGGAAAGGCGGTGGGTTCGGTTCCTCTCCCAGATATTCTCTTTTTCATACTTTTTTAATGGATTTTGAATCATCTACAGTAAAATTGATGATTGTGTGTTCAGGAAGCAGTGATGACAAAAACCAAAACGATTTTTCTCGCAAATTTTCCGCTTTCCGACCATCAAGAGGTGGACTAACTTTTTTTTCAAAAATGTAACTGTTTTTTATATGATTTGTTCATATAAAGTACATAGTTTCGACACCCTTCTCCAAAATTTTTTTGTTTTACTTCGTCCACCTCTTGGTGGACAAACACTTTAAAATTATAATTCAAAAGTGCAAAAAGAAAATATTAGGGGGAGGAACCGTACCCACCGCTTTCCCAACACCGGGCCCCTCACTACCACTGCGCCATTTTTGCTGGTTTTTATAATGAGAAAAAAGAAAAAAAAGAGAGGGATGCCGCGTGGACAAAATGAGACTTGGATTTTCAAAATTTTCAGATCAAGATTTCTAGCCAATGAGCATAACTCTGCAAATTCTGACTACGCCATTTGATTGAGCACATTCGAAAGTATATGTGTGCCAAGTTTCAGCAAATTCTCAACCATCATATAAAAAAGGTTCCCTTGTCAGAAAAATAATCATTCAGTTCAATTCTCTTTGTTCTCTCTCAGTGTCAGTAGATGGTGTTGTTTGCAGTTTTATTGTGCGTATCAGGCGGCGCTGAGAGATGACCACTGATCAAACAAGTCACAATCGAGAGAGTGAAGAGATCGCAAATAGAACAAGAATGCAGACAGAGAAGCCGGACGACCTCCCCCCCTTTCCCCGCTCTCCCTCTCCGCTCTGCCCTCAACACTCCGTCGCCTCTTTCTCTCATTCACTCTCGCAAAATTTGGAAGAGTTGTTCTCTCGTCTCTTCCGATTATATTAGGACTTTTTAGAAGCTCTACTGAATGAACTTCGGCAAAATTAACTTATTATTCTGATTATTATTGAATTCTAATTATTTTTTAACTGTTTCTATGGATTTCGGCGGCGAATGGATTTTTAAGGTAAGTTTATTAGTTTTTTATTATAAAGTGAAATAAAAACAACAGAAAAATGGAAAACATCAACACATTCTGAGACCACGACATCTCGAAACTGGTGAAACACGATTAAATTTTATTTTCCAAAAGTTGTTCTTTTCGTTTTCAACTTTTGGTACCTTTGTAACTTCGTCATTTTTCAAAAGATACTAAAAAACTTTGAGCGTGTGCCCCGAAGCTACCAAATGTCTCAGAAAATCAGCTTTGGATGGGTTTGTAGATCAAAAGTTCAGCTTCATTTTTGCAGTTTACTTTTTTCTGTACGATATTACCCTAGAAAGGTGGAATTTGTCAAAACTTCACCATACTGCACTTTGCACAATTCATGATACTAAGACGCACTTTGAAAACACGCCTACTTCAATTGGAAATTTTAATTGATACACTGTTTTTGATACTGTTCTTGTGTTTTCAACTCTGCCATTTTTCAGATTCACTTGCATCGTTGAACATGGCAAAATTCAATGGAACAGCAATGTGAGAATTCTCTACAAATATAGTTGTTGTCGGAAGGAACACAATGAAGATACTGTTCTGAAGAAGTACAGAAACAAGCCGAAGAAACTCGTATGTTCCGGAAGTCATAAATAGAACAAGAATCTCAACGAGCTGCACCTCACCACATTTCAAAATTCCATTTGAGAAAAGAATGCCACCTCCAAAATGAATTTTTTCTTAAAAACTTTCAAGAAAGGTCATGCAGTCAATACTGAAGAAAGGTCAATCGCAGCCATTTGGATAAACTGATTATCAAATTCTTCAGAATATCAGAAGACTCTGAAATGATAATCAAGATGCTTCACTGCGCAGAGATGATCATTCCAGCTGATGTTAGAAATGTTCTCGAAAAGTAATTATTTGTATTATCCAGACTTTGTTCTAGTTTCAATAATTTTTCAGGATAAAAACATTCGAAAAGGTAGAAACTGCAATAATAAAAAAAGGCGTTCGGGTTGAGAAGAAATGGATTTCGGCGGTAGAACTTGCTTCTGGACGTGTACCAGTCACCGAATTTTAGTGACGATTACTTAAAATTCGATAGTTCTTTGTTACCAGCAATGAATGCACCAAACTCACCGATGGAGGACCCATCACTGTTGTTTTCTATTTGTGTTCTTTTTATAAACAATTCATATTTCATAAATTGGTTTTTTGTTTTATTGCGGATGTATTCTTTTCTACACAGTAGCGGTCATAGGTGAATACATCTCCATACTTTCATATCTCAGCTGAAACAAGACCGTTTTGCACAAACTTTTTAAAAGTAAAGTTAGCTGAAATATCCAGAAAAGCTGTCATAATTAATTTGCTTTGTGTGATCAGCTGATTTTCTCACAAAAAATAGCACAACTTCAATTTCTTGATGCAACAAAAATTGTCAACGTGCATATTAAACTCAAAGCACCTGTGCCATATTCCATCAATTTATCATTCTGCAAAAACAAAGTGAATGCTGAAAAGTCGGGGTTTTCTCATTATGAAATGTTTTTATTACATTAATTCAATTCAACTGGGTGTTTTTCTTTCAAAAATCAGACTTCCGAGTGACCGCAACGGTCCAAGACCGCGACTTTAAATCCGAAAATACTACATGTTATGGAGAAAAAGCCTATTCTCCCATGAAGTATTTCCAAAACTCAAAGTCCGCGGCCGACAGTATATCTTTTATATATTTGGCTTTGGAAAAACGCTCAAAACTGTTTCTGTCGACAAGCAGCGGGGGGTAGGTGAATGCAGTGTCCCGACATCTCCCGGGTTCCGCCGCCCGCTATGTTTTGCGTGGGAAAAGGGGCGGGGCGTGAGGAGGTCGGTTCAATTACCCAAGTTTGAGGTAAACTTTTTTATAACAGAAGCAAAAAATATGAAAGTATATATTCTCGAGACCGTCTTGACGCGTAGAAAAAGAATATGAAGTTTATTTCAGTCTTTATTCTGTTCACAAAATCTTATGTAGGTTTAAATGATGAGAAAAAACATCCAGTGCAGGTAATGCATAAATAGTGATACACGCAAAAAAGTTATAACTTTCTCTCCCTATATCCCTCATACTTTTTTTCTTATCATTTCGTAAAGAAATAGAAAAGATCTACTGAAAAAATGTTATCTCTTGACAACCCTAATTGATGTGGCAGGAGGACAATCATCACAAATCATGCCCACCTCATGATCACACCGCCATTTTATTTGTTTACTTTAGATCCCTCACCGTTTCCATTTCATACCGGGCGCCACTTCGATGACTTTTTTTCATGGCTCATGATATGTAAAGTCTCCCCGACGGTCCAAATGGCAGAAATATGTTTATTCAAAAAGCGAGAGAGGTCGCAGTTGAACACAGAGAGACACAGACACTGAGACACCGCCTACCCCAAGCGTCTTCTCTCTCTCTCCTTTCCCATTTTTCCATCATTATGTATTCAGAGCGCCTCTCGGAAATGGCGCTCAACTAATCGTCTCCCTATTTTTATTGAGTTCTAATATCTATTGTTTTTATTCGATGTTTTCAAGGTTTCGAAGGATTTTGAAGGTAAGCAATGAGGTTTGCAACAAGTATCGGCAAGCTTTTTTTCTGGGAACCTTTTTCCTCCCTGTTAGTTCACGTGTTTTTGTTTTTTCATTCAGTTCATTTGTTTTTCACAGAGTTGGCGATGTTGCCGATTCTGTGTTTCTGATTTTATAATAAAGTTCACGTATCAATGGAGTTGAGCTATTATAATGTTTACCTCATTATGAATAGAAATTGAATGGAGCACAGAATAAATAGATGTTCGGATAAAAATGTGTTATCTCTGATCAAACTCCCGAAATTTCCCAGAATTATTTAGAAAGCGCGATTTCTTGATTTTTCTGGGTGCCCCCAAAAAATATTAGAAAACTTTGATTTGTAAGTTAAAAATTAAAAATTTCCAAATTCCGGCTTTCTTATATGGTAATCTCTGCGTCGTTCTGCAACGTCAGTCTATCGTAAAACAAAGAAAAGAGGGGAGAGGCTCCTTGAAAAAGTGTTGAAACTCAATTATATTTTCGACATAAAAATCTCGAAATCTTAAAATGATGTTTCTGCAAAAAAGTTGAAAATCATCTGAGGAGCTGTATGATACCTGTTGAATGAAAGGTGCCTTGGGACACTCAAATTTGAAAAAGAGTTCTATGATGCACTTCAAAGTTATTGTAAGAAAAATTTGAAGTTTTATTGAAGCCCCTGCTTATGATCGAATGGAAAAATGACGACGTAGATGCCTGAGCAATGTCTGAATCTCTAAAAGAATCAACCACAGATAAACATGGACTGTGATAGTTGTAAAATTTATTATCAGCAGGGAAGCAGGTCCGATCATTGGAGCCCCATTCTCTCCATGTTGTTATCGTTTAATGAATTGTTTAATATGAAATGAATTATTGCACAGTGGGGTACGGTCAACAATGGCGTAGTTGTGTAGTGGACGCAAACACCGCCCACGCGGCACCACGTACAATGCGCCCTATTTGACGCGCAACAAAGTTTTCAGTATTGAAAGAAAGGTGCCTCGGGATACCTGAATTTGAAAAAGAATGGAAGGATACAACCTGCCATTTGCTTGTCATTTCCATGATTTTGCTCTTTTCGCGTTTTGAGTTGTCCAACTTCAACCACACAAATGAAAAGTAAAAGTGGTAATTGTTTAAAAGCGCACTATCAGACGATTTTGTAAAAGTATTTGAAAGTTATAGATGTGATTGTAAAACATAAAAAATGTGTATGAGATGAGGAACAATTGATAGATGAGAAACAATTGATATTCGGAAGTAATGCATAGAAAGTCAAAGAGAAACATTTCGAGGGAAAAATCAGTCCAAAACGTGGAAGGAGGTAGTTGATAAGGAATGTGAGTGAAGATTCACATCTGTTGCTGGAAAAATATAATTTAAAATGTAATTCCATGAAGCTCCCATTCCAAAACTCACTTTCTCATCGTCTTTCTCACTTCGAATTCTTTTTTCAATCGGTTCCTCCCGTGCTCGATGTTTTCTCGGTCTTCCCCGTTTGACTTCACTTCCACTATCTGAAATAATTCAATGTTTGAATGTTGAATGTCTGAGTTTCTCACCAATATTTGGTTTTGGTCCAGCTAAGAACTTAGAGAACTCTTTCATCAATTTTTGCCCTTCGACCTCCTTTCTGCGCTCATTCTCTGTCAAAGTTTGGATTTTCTTTTCAAGGTTTTGATTCATTTGTACCAGCTCTTTCATCTCTTGTACCACTTTCTCTTTCTCTTTCGACCACTCCAGCTCTTTCTCTTTGTCCAAATCTTGCATCTTCTCAGTTGCCAACTCTCGTTCCCTGTTGATTTCTTGTCGAAGATTTTCATAGATGACCTTCTGAGCATTAACCTCTTTCCGATAGTTCTCAAGGTCTGCCTTCAAAATTTTATTCTCCTTGGCACTTTCATTAATGGAAGACTTTATTTGTTCAATTTCCGAATAATTCTTCCTCTGAAATCAATTATATTCACACTGAAACTAAAAGAAAGAACTCACGATCGGTTCTGGAAAAGTCGAATTTCCCGAGTTTGACAGTGTTGAAAATGAATGAAAATAGTGGAACAATCATTGACTCGATATAAGTTGGACCAGTTGGTAAGGCATTTGTGAAATAGAAGTTTGGTGAAAATGGGAGTGTGAGAGGGTCTTGATTGGGTATTGGTATTGGTGAATAAGGAAAACTAGTATTCGATAAGAATCAAGGAGAAAGAGGGACCAGCCATACAGTAGGCAGTCTGGGAGGCAGAATGAGATGAGAGATTGTCTATGGCTTACGTCAAGAGGAAACATATCTGCGTCTTTTGCGTATTGACTTCTGGGAAGAGCGCGCACCACTTTTTAGGGTCAAAGTCACTGCGTCTTGGCTTCTCGGAAATCTCTAGGCCTATAACCTCGAAGAGTGGTGCGCGCTCTTCCCAGAAGTCAATACGCAAAAGACGCAGATATGTTTCCTCTTGACGTAAGCCGTAGACAATCTCTCATCTCATTCTGCCTCCCAGACTGCCTACTGTATGGCTGGTCCCTCTTTCTCCTTGATTCTTATTGAATACTAATTTCCCTCATTCTCCTGTTACCAAGGCTGTCAAAAAGGCCGTGGGGCGATTTTATATCTCAGTGCCTGTTACCATCGTTCACATGTGTTCCCCTCCAATGATCTCAATCTGTAAGTTTCTTTTTTTTTAATGCATCACTGTTTCAGTCAGGCGGCAATTAATAAGATTATTAATTTCTTGTTTTCAGCAAACGGTTTGTATCAATTGAATCGGGTGGTCATAGAAACGGATTCACCACCGCTCATAGTGTGCATATAGACTCCTAAGCCTAAGAAGAGCTGCTGGAAGGAGATGAAATCAATGATCTGGAGATTCATAATGTGTTAGAAGACACATATTTCAAATTCTCATTAGGTAAGTGAAGTAGAATGTCAATAATATGATACAGGAATGAACAAAACTCCGTTTTCCGCCTTGCGCCATTTCAAAAAATAAAATCCGCTCAATTCTTGTATGAGATCATATTAATATGACTTATTTTCAGATGATAACATTGACATGCGGAGTTTCAATTCGTTATCAGACAAGAAAATTTGCAAACGCTCAAGCACAAAGGACTTCCTGCTTATGGAGCAGAAAAGAGTGAAGAAATGCTCGACACTCAGGAGTCACGGGATAAAATTAGAGATCATTTGAATGCTTCGTTGTTGGCTCTCGAGAAAGTCAACGATCTATCGATAGAAATCGAGAACGATAAGAAGAATATCGATGGAATTTACAAAAAGTTATTGGAGACGAAGCAGCAATTGCATGAAAACAATAATAAATTGAAGATCTGCAGTGAAACTATCGAGAACACCATCTCTAGTTGACTTGGCAAGAATTCTTTGTAATTGATGTTTTTGGAATTATTCTAATCCTTTAATAAACTTTTAAATTTTCAAACTCATGTTGTTCATTTCACACAAATGAGAAAACAATAATAATGATCATATTCAGGAGAAAGAGGACAATTCAAGTCAGGATGAATGAGTCAATAACTTTGTCCTATAATCCAGATTACGAAAAAAAGAATTGAGAAAAAGGAAACATCAATAAGTTACGTTTATACACTACTCCAAAGAAAACTTTATTTGCTAATGGGACTAGAAAATCAATGAATAATATAATTAATTAATATAAAAGGTCAATCAAAAATCAAGAAACAGTCAATGGAATGCAATATGTATAGACTTGATGAAGAGAGGATTTGTTTTAAACCAAATACTTGATAAACGACCAGCATATTTCAAAACTTCGAATCAATACTGTTTGGACGTGCGAGCGACTGCTGGAAGAATATGTTTGAAATGTCATCAGTTATCATATTGCAAGTGTTCCTATCCCACGTGAGGAAATTATTCAAAATCTTCAACAAATTTGTGTTTCATTCAATAAATTCTTAATATTTCATGGTTTTGCATTGTCCCTCTTTAGTTTGTCAACAATTAAAAAAAAAGAAGAACTTTCTAGCTCTCGTTCTCCCCCTCTCCTCAGCCATATCTACGTTCTCAACCGCTTACGTTTCATGCGGTCCTGTGGTGTAATGGTAGCACGTCGGGCTAGGACTCTTTCCCCTAGCTGGAAGCGTTGGTTCGATTCCTTCCGGGTCCAAATATTTTTTTATTTATTTGCAAAGTGCATTTCAATGCTCCACAAGATGTGTTTGTGCAAAACTGTGTAAAAAGTTTTAATCTACCTTGTAATTTGAGAAGACGGAGCAGATGTTTCCGAGAATTTTTTTTTTTAAAACTGAATTGAACAACATTTTTTTGCACTTTCCCTGAAGATTATGTCAGGAGAGTGGGTACTAGTTTCTCGTCGGAATTACGTCAATTTTGAAATGTTTTGATCATATCTCCACAGTCTGTGCTTAAGTGATTTATGTATTTTACGACAGATGGCCCACAAATTTTCTTATGACCTAGAGTGACAGTGTAATGAATTATTGACTTTATACATGGTGAGAATCAAATTCTACGTAGTGCATGCAATTCACAGCAGATGACACACTAACACTCACAGAAACAATGGTTGTTAAATACATACGGTGTGGTAATTGACGTGTAATGACAGATGACCCACAATCGAGAAAGAATTTCGAAAATAGTCATCTCAAAACTCGATTGAAACTCAATTTGGAAAGGCAGAAGAAAAGGAACAATAGTTCATGGTGTCAAAAGGAGTGAAAATGAAGATGGAATTTTTCAGTTATGTTGTTAACATTTTTTCTGAAATCTGGCACACCCCAATTAAGATACACTGATTTTGATACACTTTACTGTTTGTCCATATTTCCTTGATTTCAAAAAAATGTACTTTGACTTTCTTTTAATTTTGTGTCTAACTTTCTATAGGGGTTCTGATTTATTCTAGATCGTATCTCGATTGGTATCACTGAATGAACGAAATACATTCTGCTTGATCTCAGTTGATCTTTGAAGTTGTGGAACTGCATTATGTTAGCTGAAGATTTTGAACTTTCAATAGAATAAAAAAAGGGCGAAAAAACCACGCGTCTCTTATCCCAATCGGTTGTAAATGTACCTTTCGATATTCAGAAAAAATTGGAGAAAAATGCATAGGAATGTAAACTTGAGATAGAGAAACTTTCTTTTAAATAAGATAGAGAAACTTTCTTTTTAATAAGTTTATTTTGAAAAAAATAAAAACGACAAATAATATATCAATGAAAATAAATAATTTATTTTTGACTTGCTTCTTCTAATATATTCAAAATCGGAAGAATTCGAACCCGCGTCTACCAAGTCTAACCAGTACCGACACAGATAAGAAAGGTGAGGGAAGTCAATAAAAACTAAAATTGATTGATCACATCTCCAAAAACAACTGCTGCTGATAACAAATGTTGACTGGTACATCGTCAATCCGACTTTTGACTACCAAATCTCCTTCTTTATTTCGTGGAACGCTTCGTGTTGTCCATAAATGACTCCGGAGTTCTGGAATGTATTGTGGAGCATTGTGACGTGTCGATGAAGGAAACAAAGCACTCCTATGTAATCCAGAAGGATTGTAAGACACTGGGCGGGAGGGAATGCAAATTTTTAGAGCCTTGAAGGTTGAGCAGGCCATCCGGTTTGTAGAGCAATTGAATGACCTTCTTGCTGTAAAAGACGGCAAGCTGAAAATGGAAAGAATTGAAGAGATAATTAGACGAACATATAGGAGAACGACAGTTGACACGGGGCAACAGTAAAACTACAGTGAGATCACAGCCGTCCTACATTACTATGCGCCTCTACAAGATGACTTATATAAAACACTTACCTTTAGTTCAAGAGATCGAGGAGAATAAGGGTTACGAGAATTCAAAAAAAATCAGGGAGAAATAGGGACCAGCCATACAGTAGGCAGTCTGGAAGACAGAATGAGATGAGAGATTGTCTATCGCTTACGTCAAGAGAAAACATATCTGCGTCTTTTGCGTATTGTCTCCTGGGAAGAGCGCGCACCACTTTTTTTGGTCAAAAACACTGTGTCTTGACTTCTGGGAAAATTTTAGGCCTATGGCCCTGGAGAGTGGTGCGCGCTCTTCCCAGGAGCCAATAAGCCGTGGACGCAGATATGTTTCCTCTTGAGGTAAGCGATAGACGAGGTAGACGAACTCCTTTCTCATTCTGCCTTTCAGACTGCCTACTGTATGGCTGGTCGCCCTCTCTCCTCCTTATTTTCATTGAATACTTGCTTCCCTCTGCTCCTGAAAGCACCCTGTAGTTATAACCAAGATCCCGCGTTGAGAATTGTTTCTTCTATGAGTTCAAAGCGTTCATTCCATCTGGAAGTTAATAAAGCTCAACGTGGGTCGTGGATTCGAAACAACAGTCTCCACCTGCCAACAATCGCAATGAAGAAATTCTATTCTGAAGACATAGCCACTCACGGGAACTTGGAAGATGACTGACAAATTCAGACATTGTTTATGGTGAGTTCACAGAATATTGTTGAAAAAGTAATTCTGTTTTCAGGACAAAAATTCGAATCAAACTTTTGGAAAAGCTGAAGAGAATGGCGGACTTGAAAGAAATAGAATATTGCGTTGATCGAGAGAAGAATTCAAATGAAGTCGTCGAGGCGGATCAGAGTTTCGATGAAGACATTCGTCGGATCTCCCATCAATTGTCTCGTGTTGCCACTGCCCGACCGAAATGTCATGATGCCCTTCGTGAGGTTCTGTATGGAGCGATTGTTATAATTGGAAGTGGAGGATTGGATAACACATAAAAATATCAGATTAATTCATTTTTTGTTGACTTCCCTCCTATCATTCTCTTTACTTATGCAAATTAAATCCTCCCGATCGAGAATAAATCCGAACCCTATAAAGAGTGAGACGAACCCTATAAAGAGTGAGACACTAAATTTAAAAAAATCATAGAACATTTTTTTGACATCAAATAGACATGAAGAAACGGTAAAGTGTATCAAACTCAGCGTATCTTAGTTGGGGTGTGCCAGATTTCAGAAAATGAGATAACAAGATAACTGAGAAGTTACAGCTTCACTTATGAAAAATTACCTCTATAGGGAGTTAGACTCGAATTCGAAAATGTTTGAAAAGAAATCGATATCTGTTTCAGTGTATCATCTTCATCATATTCAAATCTGTCAAATCAGTAGGTTGATTCTTTGAAATACTTTCTGCTGAAAACTGAAATAATTGTTAGAAACAGTTCTTTCTATTTCATTGTTAGAAAACGTATATCATTCTACTTTCTCTCTTTTCAACACCATTAACTATTGTTCCTTTTCTTTTGCCTTTCCAAATTGAGTTTCCATCAAGTTTTGAGATGACTATATTCAAACTTCTTTCTCGATTGTGGGTCATCTGTCATTCATTACATGTCAATTACCACACCGTATGTATTTAACAACTATTGTTTCTGTGAATGTTAGTGTGCCATCTGCTGTGAATTGCATGCACTACGTACAATTTGATTCTCACCATGTATATAGTCAATAATTCATCGCAGTGTCACTCTAGGTCATAAGAAATGTTGCGGGCCATCTATCGTAAAATACACAAATCACTCAATGTCAAACATACTGTGGAGATAAGATAAAAACATTTCAAAATTGACGTAATTCCGACGAGAAACTAGTACCCGCTCTCCTAACATAATCTTCAGGGAAAATGCAAAACATGTTGTTTAATTCAGTTTTCTAATTTTCTCGAGAACTGCTGCTCCGTCTTCTCAAATTACAAGGTAGATCAAAACTTTTAACACAGTTTTGCACAAACACATTTTGTGGAGCATTGAAGAGGCACTATCTGTAAGAGCGAGAATGTTTGTGTTGGGCCTTGGCACAGTCGCAAAAAGTTGTTTCAATCCGAACTTCTTTTACAGCATGTGTACCCCTATGGTAGTGATTTACAAAAAATATGTCACCAGTCCCCTATGACGTCATCCTAAGAAAATATGCCCAATAATTGACTTTTCACCCAAAAACTCATAAAAATTTCAATTTTTGAGATATCGTTATGAAACTTTCGGAACATGTTAGGAGGGTTTCTGACTACCCCTACACAAATTTCCAGCCCTCCAGACATCCCAGAAACCGATCAAGTGAATTTCATTTTCATGTTTTTTCGACTTTTCTCGAAAATTCCCTCTAGAAATCCTTAAATTTCAAATTGTATACGTATTCCCCGCAAAAAGTTCTATTAGGTCCAATAATTAAAAGCATCAAAAAACAGGAGAACCTTTTTGAGATATTTCGATTTTTTCAAAAATCACATAAGGGGGGACCCTTATGAAAAAACATTTTTGACAAAAAATTCAAAAAAAAAATTTGCTTCAAAAATGATCAGAATATTGATAAAACATTCAAAATAAGCCATTCTCAAAATCTAAAACCTCAGAAATGTGTTTGAACAGATTTCAATTTTTTTGTTCATCCAATTTTTTTCAGTTTTTTCCTGTTTTCATCAACAATTTGTACAGAAGCCCTTAAATGTCAAAAGATATCCTGAATCCTCGCAAATTTTAACATATAGTTCAATAAAAATCAACAAAATACAGGAGAACCTTTTTGAGATTTTCCCATTTATTTCGAAAATCACATAAGGGTCCCCCCTTATGAAAGAAAATTTTTATCAAAGAAATAAACTACCTTTTTTTTAATGCAAAAGCGTTCAAACTACATTAAAAACCGTTTTTGATATTTTATCAATGTCTTCAACAAATTTGCATAAAATAAAAGGTAGTTTATTTTTTTGATAAAAATTTTCTTTCATAAGGGGAACCCTTATGTGATTTTCGAAAAAAATGGGAAAATCTCAAAAAGGTTCTCCTGTTTTTTGTTGATTTTCATTTATCTATATGTTAAAATTTTCGAGGATTCAGGATATCTTTTGACATTTAAGGACTTCTGTACAAATTATTGATGAAAACGGGAAAAAACTGAAAAAAATTGGATGAACAAAAAAATTGAAATCTGTTCAAACACATTTCTGAGGTTTTAGATTTTGAGAATGGCTTATTTTAAATGTTTTATCAATATTCTGATCATTTTTGAAGCAATTTTTTTTTGAATTTTTTGTCAAAAATTTTTTTCATAAGGGTCCCCCTTATGTGATTTTTGAAAAATCGAAATATCTCAAAAAGGTTCTCCTGTTTTTTAATGCTTTTAATTGGACCTAATAGAACTTTTTGCGGGGAATACGTATACAATTTGAAATTTAAGGATTTCTAGAGGGAATTTTTGAGAAAAGTCGAAAAAACATGAAAATGAAATTCACTTGATCGGTTTCTGGGATGTCTGGAGGGCTGGAAATTTGTGTAGGGGTAGTCAGAAACCCTCCTAACATGTTCCGAGAGTTTCATAACGTTATCTCGAAAATTGAAATTTTTATGAGTTTTTGGGTGAAAAGTCAATTATTGGGCATATTTTCTTAGGATGACGTCATAGGGGACTGGTAACATATTTTTTGTAAATCACTACCATAGGGGTACACATGCTGTGAAAGGAGTTCGGATTGAAACAACTTTTTGCAACTGTGCCAAGAAGAATCCTAATCTTACAGACAACGGCTCTGAAATGCACTTTGCAAATAAGAAAAAAAACTTTCGGGAGAACGAGATCTTTGCTAGAAAGTTCTTGTTTTTTTTAATTGTTGACGAACTGAAGAGAGACAATGCGAAACCATGAAATATTAAGAATTTATTGAATAAAACACAAATTTATTGAACATTTTGAGTAATTCCTTCTCGTGCTCCTCAAGCTTTCTCTTCATCTTTCTATCCGTCTCTACTTTTTTCCTCTCGAATCTCTCTTGTCTTCTGATCTTCTCAAGTTCTTCGGCCGCCTGCCTCTCTTTCTCATTGTCTTCTGTAAAATAATACTATCAAGATTGGTGTTTTATAAGAAATGACTACTGACCTGCTTTTTTCAGAAGATCTTTCAATGTATTCATTACAAGCTCATCATACTCCCATTTTCTTTGCGTTTGCATCTTTTCCTCTTTCAACTCCTGGATTTCCATTCTGTTTCCCTCAGCCGTTTTCTTCATCTCCTCGATTACTTGATTGTTATCGGCTGCAATCTTTTCTGAAAAATGGAAATTTTTGTATATTCAACAGAAGTAGTTATGAAGAAGTCACTTACCCCATTCCTCCAATTTCGATCCCATTTCCGAGATTTTCTGGTTTGCTTTCTTCTCGGCTCCAAGAGCAGCAGCAAACTCGACTTTCAAGTGACGTGCCTCCTCTTCAAGCTCTTCAATCTTCTCCTTGTCTGGTGCTCTCAACAAGAAGTGTGCGGAATGCGGAACAGTTTGTACACTTTGAGCGGTGGTGAATCCGTTTCTAAGAACATACGAATCAATTGATACAATCAGTTTGCTGAAAACAATAAATTCATAATCTTAGTAATTGCCGCAGGACTGAAACTGTGAATCATTTGAAAAAAAAACTTACAGATTAAGATCATTGGAGGGGAACACATGTGTACGGTAGTAACAGGAGGATGAGGGAAATTAGTATTCAATAAGAATCAAGGAGAACGGGGGACCAGCCATACAGTAGGCAGTCTGGAAGGCAGAATGAGATGGGAGATTGTCTATCGCTTACGTCAAATTGCTACATTCCTGCGTCTTTTGCGTATTGTCCCCTGGGAAGAGCGCGCACCACTTTCCAGGGTTATAGGCCTAGAGTTTTCCCAGAAGCCAAGACAGAGTGACTTTGACCCTAAAAAGTGGTGCGCGCTCTTCCCAGGAGACAATACGCAAAAGACGCAGATATGTTTCCTATTGACGTAAGCCATAGACAATCTCTCATCTCATTCTGCCTCCCAGACTGCCTACTGTATGGCTGGTCCCCCTTTCTCCTTGATTCTTATTGAATACTAATTCCCCTTATTCACCAATACCAATACCCAATCAAGACCCTCTCTCACTCCCAAACTATTTTACAAATGCCTTACCAATTGGTCCAACTTACTTCACGCCTCCAAGGTCTTATTCCTTGTGTGTCTCACAGCAAGAAATGATGCTTCACTAGTTATCTCAGCTCCAACATCTGCAATACCGTGAAGGTGTTCGGGACACTTGGAAACTTCGTACGGAGAAACAATGACCATCCGGATCAAGCTTTTTTCAAGTTCATTCTGTGGTCGATGCGGAGTATAAGGAGTAAAAAATTTCAAGTTGCTTCACAAATCAGACGTCTGCTGATGCTCCACCAATTGTCCCAACCGTCAACTCCAGCGAGGACAAAACAAGACATTGGTCGTCTACCATGAGGATAACCTTCGAGGATTCGGACTCCGCGCCGCCATAAAGACATCAAGATTGGCGAGACAGTCACAATTTCCTACTGAGAGAAGAACAAACTGAAAAAGAAAAAGGGACTGGAGCAAGTTAAATGTGGATGCAAAATCGGATGCAAGAGCTGGATTACTGTACAATTGGACGATTGTTTTATTCTGTGTTCGAATTTTTCGAATAAATAATTTTTTTTGTGAAAACTGTAAAGAATCTATTTCGCAGAATTTCTGAATACTTTCAGACATGGTTCGGGTTTGAAGTGACGGAAAACAGACATTTGTCCTTTTTTGTAAAGTTTTCAATCGGTAACGTGAAAACGTTCATATGTGTATACGCAGCAACATCATCTTCACATTCAACGCCAGCTGATACTGCAACAGTTTGACAGTAGCCTCCAGTAAGTAGCAGGAAAGTATGGTTAATACAATGAAAAAATAGTGATTTCACTCGAAAAAAACAATGTTTCAAATTACTTTTCATCCATAAAGGCTTTTTTGTTGGGTTGGGACATTATAAACTTCCCCTTTACAAAATCAAACACTGTTTCTCTATAAATTTTCAGATAAGATATCATACCAAATTTATGTTCACATGATAATTCTCCAAAAACCAAAAACAAAAAAGAACGTGGTTTAAATCCAGATTTATTCACAACACTTGGTCTTCTTTTTGGATCAAAAGTCTACCATAAACCGGATAAAAAAGATATATGGTTTGCTCATCAAATTTTACGAGAACAAGGCTATCAGGAACACAGAAATGAGTAAAGTCAAAAGTTTTATTCAGTGTATTTTGTGAAAAAAGCGATTCTCGAGAATGTAAAAAGTCTCCCAAATCCTTCATGATCGAAGTCGCCCTAATCGTCGGCCACATCGGGACTCAGGCAAAAAGCCGAAAAATGTGTCTGACACTATAAGACAAATTGAGTTCAACGATGAGATTTCGATGAGATAAGCAACCAATCGCTGTTCTATCAGCATGGTTCTCTGTAAATCGTTCGGCTCCAACAAGTCTATACATATTGCATTCCATTGACTGTTTCTTGATTTTTGATTGACCTTTTTAATTAATTAATTATATTATTCATTGCTTTTCTGGTCCCTTTAGCAAATAAAGTTTTCTTTTGTGTAGTGTAACTCATTGACGTTTCCTTTTTCTTCGATTCTTTGTATCGAAATCTGAATTATTAGACAAAAGTTATTGACTCATTCAATCTGACTTCAATCGTCCTCCTACTCCTGAATATGATTATTTTCTTTAGTTTTTTCGTTTGTGTGAAATGAGCAACTTGGGTTAGAGAAATAAAAAGTTTATTAGATGATCAGAATAATTTCAATAGCATCAATTACCTAGAATTCTTGCCACATCAACTAGAGATGGTGTTGTCCATTTGTCGATTCCCCGATCCTTGTAGGTCTTCTGGAGTTCGTAGTATTTCTCGATGTTATCAAGAAACAGTTCGGCATCTCGATAAAAAACGATTCCACAGTGGCATCAGCTCCAAACGACTCTCACTTCTTTTGTTTCCTCTTCAATCTTCCATCACAACGGAGATATTGAGTCTCAGGGAATTTTGGCCTACTTCCAGAGTGCTCGGTGTCGTTGAATTTGCGGAACAAGAGTTTTAGTGTCCACGGATTCAACTTCAAAGCTACAAGATGGTAGAAGAGAGCTGAGTTCTCCGGATTTGCCAGGCTCCTGAATTGTCGACCGATGACAGTGTAGAAGAGTTGACGTGGCAGAACGACTCCTCCGCTGAAAATTCTATCGTAGAACTCTGAAACAATTTTTCCTCTCGGATCAATGTGCTCAATGTAGTACACATCGCGAGAATCAGCCTGCTATTAAGTCCATTATGCAACTATCCTTCTTCTGAGAGGATTTCAATCTGAAAATCGACGAGAATGATAAACAGGGTTGGGCACTTATTTGTTTGCAAATCATTTGAGATTAAGGGCGAAAGTCAAATAATTCACTTGTCATATGATTTGAACTTTTTTCTCAGAAACATTGCTTGCCCAAACAATGTATGACAAATTTCAAAAAAAATATCAAATAATTTGAAACCGATTTCTGTGTATCACTGACGCCAATTTTCTCTTCGTTCCGCCAAAATTGATACGCTGGAGAAATTATTTCACAACGGATAATTTTGCAAAAATAGTATTTTTTTAGAATTCCTGGAATTGCAGAAAAAGAAAATATACTGAAATTCATTTATGTTGAAAACATCATTGCTTACCTTCAGAATCTTTCGAAACCTTGAAAACATTAAAAAGAAACAAAAGATATCAGAAATCAATAAAAATAGGGAGATAATTGGTTGAGCGCCATTTCCGAGAGGCGCTCTGAATACAAACTGATGGAAAAATGGGGAAGGAGAGAGAGAGAGAAGACGGTTTGGGTAGGCGGTGTCTCTCTGTGTTCATCTGCGACCTCTCTCGCTTTTTGAATAAACATATTTCTGCTTTGGACCGTCGGGGAGACATTACATAATTTGAGTCATGAAAAAGTCATCGGAGTGGCGCCCGGTATGAAATGGAAATGGTGAGGGATCGAAAGTAAACAAATAAAATGGCGGTGTGATCATGAGGTGGACGTAATTTGTGATGATTGTCCTCTTGCCACATCATTTAGGGTTGTCAAAAGATAACCTCTTTTAAGTAGATCTTTTCTATTTCTTAATGAAATAATAAAAAAAAAGTATGAGGGAAATAGGGAAAGAAAATTATAACTTTTTCGCGTGTATCACTATTTATGCCCAACCTGCACTGGATGTTTTTTCTCATCATTTAAACCTACATAACATTTTGTGAACAGAATAAAAACTGAAATAAACCTCATATTCTTTTTCTACGCGTCAAGACGGTCTCGAAAATATATACTTTCATATTTTTTGCTTCTGTTATAAAAAAGTTTACCTCAAACTTGGGTAATTGAACCGGCCTCCTCACGCCCCGCCCCTTTTCCCACACAAAACATAGCGGGCGGCGGAACCCGGGAGATGTCGGGACACTGCATTCACCTACCCCCCGCTGCTTGTCGACAAAAACAGTGTAGCGCGTTTTTCCAAAGCCAAATATATAAAACATATACAGTGCGTCCAATAATGATAGGACCCCCTAGGTTTTGGTGCTCCAGACAGAACCAGTACAGATACAAAAAATCTGTGCTGACCATTCGATTCAGGGTACAAAGAAACCCCAGGGGACATGTTTTCATGATTCGACCACTTTTCTTAAAAGCGTACCACCAAAAAGTCAGTTTTTCAGCCGTCCAATAATGATAGGACCACCTCGAAAATCGAATTTTCAGTTGATTTTCAAGAAATATTTTTTCTCTGAAAACTTTTTAACTCGATCAAAACATACTATTCCTATTATTTTTATATGATTCCATTATAGCTTTGTCGTTTTCAACCCCAAACACAAATGTTTACCACCTTCGAATTCTCACTCATCTGAAAAAAACACTGTTTCAGAACTTCGAGACCAGTATCTCTTATTATAGATTACGTATCATTCTGAAACTTTCCGGCAAAGTAAATCAAGTCATTCATGATAAAAATCAACAATGGATTTGCAAAAATATTCACTTTCTGAAAACTTATGCTCAGGATTCTCAAACCCATTTCGACCAAATTCCACTATTTTCAAAAAATGTGTCCAACAGATTACTTCTCGGATCAGACTGGAGAAACACTTTGAAAAATGTGAAAATAGTGCTAAAGTACATTGAAAATAAGTTTAGACACTTCCTCCATGTCTCGGACACATTTTTTGAAAATAGTGGAATTTGGTCGAAATGGGTTTGAAAATCCTGAGCATAAGCTTTCAGAAAGTGAATATTTTTGCAAATCCATTGTTGATTTTATCATGAATGACTTGATTTACTTTGCCGGAAATTTTCAGAATGATACGTAATCTATGATAAGGGATACTGGTCTCGAAGTTCTGAAACAGTGTTTTTTTCAGATGAGTGAAAATTCGAAGGTGGTAAACATTTGTGTTTGGGGTTGAAAACAACAAAGCTATAATGGAATCATATAAAAATAACAGGAATAGTATGTTTTGATCGAGTTAAAAGTTTTCAGAGAAAAATATTTCTTGAAAATCAACTGAAAATTCGATTTTCGAGGTGGTCTATCATTATTGGACGGCTGAAAAATGACTTTTGGTGGTACGCTTTTAAGAAAAGTGGTCGAATCATGAAAACATGGCCCCTGGGGTTTCTTTGTACCCTGAATCGAATGGTCAGCACAGATTTTTTGTATCTGTACTGGTTCTGTCTGGAACTCCAAAATCTAGGGGGGTCCTATCATTATTGGACGCACTGTATTATCGGCCGCGGACTTTGAATTTTGGAAATGCTTCATGGGAGAATAGGCTTTTTCTCCATAACATGTAGTATTTTCGGATTTAAAGTTGCGGTCTTGGACCGTTGCGGTCACTCGGAAGTCTGATTTTTGAAAGAAAAACACCCAGTTGAATTGAATTAATTTTGTTTTCTGGTACTAATCTGACAACCAGGGTTCGACCCTCACTACTGGCAACACGTTTTTGTTTTTTGTTTTTCACATTTTGGTACCAATCTGACAACCAGGGTTCGACCCCCACTACTGGCAACACTTTTTTGTGTTTTGTTTTTCACATTTTGGTACTAATCTGACAACCAGGGTTCGACCCCCACTACTGGAAAAACTTTTTTGTTTTTTATTTTTGACATTTTGGTATTAATCTGACAACCAGGGTTCGACCCCCACTACTGTAAAAACGTTTTTGTTTTTTATTTTTGACATTTTGGTATTAATCTGACAACCAGGGTTCGACCCCCACTACTGTAAAAACTTTTTTGTTTTTCACATTTTGGTACTAATCTGACAACCAGGGTTCGACCCCCACTACTGTAAAAACTTTTTTGTTTTTTGTTTTTCACATTTTGGTACTAATCTGACAACCAGGGTTCGACCCCCACTACTGGAAAAACGTTTTTGTTTTTTATTTTTGACATTTTGGTATTAATCTGACAACCAGGGTTCGACCCCCACTACTGTAAAAACTTTTTTGTTTTTTGTTTTTCACATTTTGGTACTAATCTGACAACCAGGGTTCGACCCCCACTACTGTAAAAACTTTTTTGTTTTTTGTTTTTCACATTTTGGTAGTAATCTGAAAACCAATTTATGAAATATGACTTGTTACTAAAAAGCACACAAATAGAAAACAACAGTAATGGGTCCTCCACCGGCGAGTTTGGTGTATTCATTGCTGGTAACCAAGAACTATTGACTGTTGAGAGATCGTCACTAAGGTTTTTTCGATTTCTTCACCAGCTTCGTCTTGATTGCAGTTTCTACCTTTCCGAATGTTTTTATCCTGAAAAATTATTGAAACTAGAACAAAGTCCGGATAAAACTAGTAACTACTTTTCGATAACATTTCTAACATCAGTTGGAATGGTCGTCTCTGCGCAGTGAAGCATCTTGATTATCATTTTAGAGTCTTCTGATCTTCTGAAGAATTCGATTATCAGTTTATCCAAATGGCTGCGATTCGCCTTTCTTCAGTATTGACTGCATGACCTTTCTTGAAGGTTTTCAAGAAAACATTCATTTTGGAGGTGGCATTCTTTTCTCAAATGGCATTTTGAAATGTGGTGAGGTGCAGCTCGTTGAGATTATTGTTCCATATATGACATCCGGAACATACGAGTTTCTTCGGCTTGTTTCTGTACTTCTTCAGAACAGTATCTTCATTGTGTTCCTTTCCACAACAACTATATTTGTAGAGAATTTTCTCATTGCTGTTCCATTGAATTTTTTCATGTCCAACGATGCAAGTGAATCTGGAAAATGGCAGAGTTGAAAACACAAGAACAATATCAAAAGGATTGTAATGAAAAACTTCCAGAAACTTCTGGAAACTACAAGAAACTACTAGAACCTTTTGTAAACTTCTAGAAACTCTTAGAAACTTTTAGAATATTTCAGAATCTTCAAGAAACTTCTAGAAACTTTTAGAAACTTTTAGAACTTTCTAGAAATTCCTAGAACCTTCTATAAACTTCTATAATCTTCTAGATACTTTCAGATGTCTCTGGAAATTTTCAGAATCTTCAAAAACTTCCAGGTGTTTCCGGAAAATGCGAAAAACTTTTTGCCAACGATCTTATAAAAACTTTGAAATTTTCCAATTTCAAAGATTCTGAAGCCGGTTGAAGATGCGCGAATTTTTGCGAGTTTTCTGCTGATATCTTCGAAAACTTAATTGGTACCGAAATTGGAAATAAAAAAAAACTAAAGTTTTAGGAAAATATTTTTTTGAAAAATAAAATTTAATCGTGTTTCACCGGTTTCGAGTTATCGTGGTTTCAGAATGTGTTGAAGCTTTTCATTTTTCTGTTGTTTTTATTTCACTTTATGATAAAAAAAACCAATGAACTCACCTTAAAAATCCATTCGCAGTCGAAATCCATAGAAACAGTAGAAAAATAGTTAGCATTCAAAAATAATCAGAATAATAAGTTAATTTTGTCGAAGTTCATTCAGTAGAGCTTCTAAAAAGTCCCAATATAATCGGAAGAGACGAGAGAACAACTCCTCCGATATTTGTGAGAGTGAATGAGAGAAAGAGGCGACGGAGTGTAGAGGGCAGAGCGGAGAGGAAGAGCGGGGAAAGGGGGGGAGGTCGTCCGGCTTCTCTGTCTGCATTCTTGTTCTATTTGCGCTCTCTTCACTCTCTCGATTGTGACTTGTTTGATCAATGGTCATCTCTCAGCGCCGCCTGATACGCACAATAAAACTGGGAACAACATCATCTACTGACACTGAGAGAGAATAAAGAGAATTGATCTGAATGATTATTTTTCTGACAGGGGAACTTTTTTCATACGATGGTTGAGAATTTGCTGAAACTTGGCACACATATACTTTCGAATGTGCTCAATCAAATGGCGTTGTTAGAATTTGCAGAGTTATGCTCATTGGCTAGAAATCTTGATCTGAAAACTTTGAAAATCCAAGCCTCCATATGTCCACGCGGCATCCCTCTCTTTTTTTTCTTTTTTCTCATTATAAAAACCAGCGAAAATAGCGCAGTGGAAGTGAGAGGGTGCGGTGTTGGGAAGGCGGTGGGTATTTATAATCAAATTTTAGCCCTGGTTCCGTTCTATGACACATGAAAATTTTAGACAATGAGAACAAAATATAAGCCCGTTGCTTTATCAGAAAAAGGTTGGTGTTCAAATAAAATATAAATATAAAATAAAAAATAATTGTTTTTAACAACGTAATCTTATTCAATCGCTCTGAACTGCTGGGCAGGTTCACTCCTTGTATCCTGGATCCAGATTTTCTTAATTCGGCAAGACTGCCGGAACGACAGACTTGATATCTTCCGATACTGGAGAAGCAACTTGTGGTAGTGGAATAGCTTCAACCATCTCAGACTGAGCTTTGGAGGCTCCCAAAAAATTAGCAGGAACTGGATTGCAGACAGCTTCTGGAGCAATGATGGGAGAATTCGCAGGTTTCTGAGCCTTTAGCCAAGCGTCGTGGAATCGACTCAACCTCATGAAGCTGGGAACAGAAGTTGGCGGCCTTTCCTTTTGCACTGCCACTTGGACCTTATTCGACAGCATACTTATCATTTTCCAATTTCCACCAAAGTCATTGAAAACAGAGTGGAAGTTGCTCCATGAATCGGGTTCTCCACCTGCGATTCTCTTTGCACTTGGCCCATCTCCACGGGAATTCAATTTCCGTTTGAGATTTCTCATTGGTGCTTATATAATCTCATCTGATAACGAAACTCGCATGTCAATGTTATCACCTGAAAATGAATCATATTAATATGATCTCATACAAGAGTTGAGAGGAATTAATTTTTTGAAATGGTGGAAGGCGCAAGACGGAAAAATTCTTAAAACGGCGGAAGACGAAATTTTGTCTAACCCTGTTCCATATTATTGATTTTCTAGTTCACTCACCTAACGAGAATTTGCAATCCATGTCTTGTAACTCCTTTTGAAACTCTAGATCATCGATTTCATCTCCTTCCAGAAGCTCTTCTTCATTGAAATTCTCTATGAATTCAATTAGTGATTCACTTAATGAATCCGTATCTTCTGAAATTGTTTCATCTGAATCTTTGCCATTCCCATTCGGCAGATCTTCCACGTGCTCATCCCCTGGCTCCATATTCTGTGGCACAGTCTTGTCCAGGTTTCCTAAATTTAAAAAATTTTCAAATGGTTTGGATTCCTACACCGCCAATATTTTTATTAATAATGAGTACAGTGACGTAAAGCTTTTTTATTCAGGGTTTTTCGAGGTCTCCACTAATTTTTTCGATGTTCAGCCCAAAATTTGGTAAAGTAGTCCAAAAGTGAAAGGGTACTAAATATTCGTTTGTGTGGATTGGATGTTTGTATTCCTATTCCACCACCTCTCCAAACAGTGCTATTTTCATATTTTTGAACCGTGCTGACATGGTCCGACACAAACGGACGTGTAACTCACATAAAAAATAAAACTTTGATTTAAAAAAATAAACCAAAATGTAGATTTCGACATTTATGTCTGTGACTCCTTTGGCTGCTTGACTACTTGCCGAGGGCCGCGCTAGAATGGCTTTGGTATAAATTTTAGCCCACAACATACCGTTTCAAGCGAACTACGCGCCGGCCCGGTTTCCAAGTTTAAAAATATAATTTTTTGAATGGTGATTGGATAGGAATCACAACATTTAGAAATCTAGTCAGCCTACCTTTGGGTGGCTCATTCATGCTTTCTAGTCTACTTACCGGATGGGAAATTAGAGACTACTGACGATGTGGATGAGTCTTTCCTTTCCAGTTTCTGTTGGTTTTCACTTATAGCTTCTTTATGATAATCCAACATACGCACATCCAGGTGCCCCATATCTTCCGAGTTTTTATAGTATTCCTTCAAAAGGAGTTCCACGTCAATTTCATTGAGTGCCACATTGACTTCTTCCGGAATCTTACCATTTTTTTCCAGAACCTCCGACTACTCGATGTGGTTATCCACTGGTTCCTCCAAGTCTTCTGAATGTCCACATTCTTCAACAGCCTGATTAGATTCTGGTTGCTCCTTGAAGACATTTGAATCCTCCTTCTGCGCCACAACTGCTCCAAGTACCTCGTTTCCATCAGATTCCTCAAAGTTATTGACTCATTCATCCTGACTTGAATTGTCCTCTTTCTCCTGAATATGATCATTGTTTTTGTTTTCTCATTTGTGTGAAATGAACAACATGAGTTTGAAAATTTAATAGTTTATTAGAGGATTAGAATAATTCCAAAAGCATCAGTTACAAAGATTTCTTGCCAAGTCAACTAGAGATGGTGTTCTCGATAGTTTCACTGCAGATCTTCAAATTATTACTATTTTCATGCAATTGCTGCTTCGTCTCCAATAACTTTTCGAAAATTCCATCGATATTCTTCTTATCGTTTTCGATTTCTATCAATAGATCGTTGACTTTCTCAAGAGCCAACAACTAAGCATTCAGATGATCTCTCTTTTATCCCGTGACTCCTGAGTGTCGAGCATTTTTTCACTCTTTTCTGCTCCATAAGCAGGAAGTCTTTTGTGCTTGAGCGTTTGCAAATTTTCTTGTCTGATAACGAATTGAAACTCCGCATGTCAATGTTGTCATCTGAAAATAAATCATATTAATATGATCTCATACAAGAATTGAGCGGGATTTATTTTTTGAAATGGCGCAAGGCGGAAAATTTCCTAAACGGCGGAAAACGGAGTTTTGTTTATTCGTGTATCATATTATTGACATTCTACTTCACTTACCTAATGAGAATTTGAAATATATGTCTTCTAACTCATTTTGAAGCTCCAGATCATTGATTTCATCTCCTTCCAGAAGCTCTCCTTAGGCTTAGGAGTGGAGTTTTCTGCTGGTGAATCTTTAGCCTTGGACATCACTCTTTCCACTGGATTTTGACGAGACGCTGGTGAAACTGTGATTTTTGACGTCATTCTTCTAGCTGGAGTTTGACGGCTCGGTGGTGGAGCTGCGGTATTGAACAGCTTCTCTTCAGCTGAAGATTGGATTCACATGGTGATGCTGTTCGTTTGAGCGTCATTCTTTTTGCTCGTGAAGATATGGTTTTCTACATCATTGTTCCAGATAGAGTTGGGCGACATGCTGGTGATACCATCTGTGACGACCTCATTTGAACAATTAGAGAAGAGCCTGCTTCTGGAGAAGATGACACAGTTTGACTCTGTTGAGGAGTTGGACTGGTCGTTTGTCTTGCATTTTTGGAGTCAGGGGAGTAGACAAACTAGTATTCAGACAGAATATACATTCTGAAATGAAGAAATAAGGAATTAAGTCAATTCAAACATTTAAAAAAGCTTACCGTCCGAGCCAGAGATCTAGGGGAATAGAAGTAAACAGAATTCAATAAAAATCAAGGAGAGAGAGGGAGACCAGCCATACAGTAGGCAGTCTGGGAGGCAGAATGAGATGAGAGATTGTCTATGGCTTACGTCAAGAGGAAACATATCTGCGTCTTTTGCGTATTGTCTCCTGGGAAGAGCGCGCACCACTCTCCAGGGTCATAGGCCTAGAGTATTCCCAGAAGCCATGACCCAGTGACTTTGACCCTAAAAAGTGGTGCGCGCTCTTCCCAGGAGACAATACGCAAAAGGCGCAGATATGTTTCCTCTTGACGTAAGTCATAGACAATCTCTCATCTCATTCTGCCTCCCAGACTGCCTACTTTATGGCTGGTCCCTATTTCTCCTTGATTTTTTTTGAATTCTCGTAACCCCTATTCCCTCGATCTCTTGCACTAAAGGTAAGTGTTTTATATAAGTCATCTTGTAGAGGCGCATAGTAATGTAGGACGGCTGTGATCTCACTGTAGTTTTACTGTTGCCCCGTGTCAACTGTAGTTCTTCTTTATAACCTATTCTCCGTAAGACTCGAGCATCACCCCTGTATGTAAGGGCGTAGGGCCCACAGATAAGATAGTGTTCACCCAGTTTGTATGCATGTACTGTGAGTCTTGGTTAACCCATACGCAAAATTTTAGTGCCCACCTACCGGTCCCTGGGATACTGTAGGTGCTCAAAGGTGCGAAACTCGAATTTTTTATTTTGAGTCGTAGAAGCCCAATTTTTTTAGTGTAGTTTTCAAACAATTATTATAGTTTTTTCACAAAGTTTCAAAAAATTTCAAAAAAAACTTGTCGAGTTATTCGCAAAAATCCAATTTTTTGGAGCATTTTTTCAGTATTTTTCAAAATTTCGGTTCTTAAAACCAAAAACACCCCCGGCAAACTTTATTTAAAATGAAAGTCTTTTGATGAGTTTACAAACAAAAAATATTTGAATAAATTTTAAGTCGTCGCAGAAGCCGAAAAGAGCTCATGTAAAGTACTGAAATTTTTAAAAGTGAATATAAGCTGATTTTCTTTATGGAAATGAATAGAGCACTATTTGCTGAACATTTTTTGTATTGAACTTTTTTTATTAGCGTTGTTACATCTTGCTAAAATTTTCAATTTTTGTCAAAAAAAGCTTTTTTTCAGAATTTTTAAATGTTAAGTTTCAAAGATGATGACAGTTTTATTTAGCTGAAACGTTGGAAATTGTTTTGTTTATGTCATCTTGTTTCCTCTAAAATTAATATGGGAGCTGGGTATACTTTCTCCTCATTTGTTAAGAAGAGGGGCCTTTTTATCTCTAACAAGGTGATCTCCCAGACTGAAACTCGAGATTGTCGACGATTCTCTAACATGAGTTAGACCATACTTAAACAGAAATTAACCGGTATGTTTTAAGTGCAACACCTGCGTTTCCAGAAAGTTGCTCACACTTTTCATTTTTGAACAATTTTTTGTGGTCGAGTCACTTTGAGACATTGTAACTTTGTTCATTTTGAAGGACTTCAAAAAATTAAAAATGATATAAAACGGTGAAGATGTAGGCTACAAAAAAGCTAATTTGACCAATTCACCAAAACAGAAACCTGGAAAGATACGAGTCGTAACGGGAAAATTGACAGTACTCGTGAAATCAGAAAGTGAAAAGTTTCGAAAAAAGTGTTGCGTTGAGTAATGTGCACAAACATTTTAATAACAATGGCTCACTTTTCACTTTGAAAATCAATGGGCCTATTGACAAAGTAGCAAAAAAACAAAAACACAGTTTTTGAAGAAATGTTGAAAAAAGGCTTTTTTTGACAAAAATTGAAAATTTTAGCAAGATGTAACAACGCTAATAAAAAAGTTCAATACAAAAAATGTTCAGCAAACAGTGCTCTATTTATTCCCATAAAGAAAATTAGCTTATATTCACTTTTAAAAATTTCAGTACTTTACATGAGCTCTTTTCGGCTTCTGCGACGACTTAAAATTTATTCAAATATTTTTTGTTTGTAAACTTATCAAAAGACTTTCATTTTAAATAAAGTTTGCCGGGGGTGTTTTTTGTTTTAAGAACCGAAATTTTGAAAAATACTGAAAAAATGCTCCAAAAAATTGGATTTTTGCGAATAACTCGACAAATTTTCATTGAAATTTTTTGAAACTTTGTGAAAAAACTATAATAATTGTCTGAAAACTACACTAAAAAAATTGGGCTTCTACGACTCAAAATAGAAAATTCGAGTTTCGCACCTTTGAGCACCTACAGTAACCCAGGGACCGGTAGGTGAGAACCAAAATTTTGTGTATGGGTTATCCAAGACCCATAGTATATGCTGATATAGAAATCTGTTCCTATGGCACACGTTGCTCGAGTCTCACAGAGAATAGGTTTTATGTCTAATTCTCTTCACAAACCTTTTCATTTTCAGCTCGCCGTCTTTTACAGCAAAAAGGCTATTCAATTGCTCTACAAATCCGATGGCCTGCTCAACCTTCAAGGCTCTAAAAACTTGCATTCTCTCCCGCCCAATGTCTAACAATCCTTCTGGATTACATAGAAGTGCTTTGTTTCCTTCATCGACACGTCACAATGCTCCACAAAACATTCCAGAACTCCGGAGTCACTTACGGACAACACGAGGCCTTCCACAAAATGGAAAATCAAATTTGTTAATCTGAAGGTAGTCGGATTGACAAGGTCAACATATGTGATCAGCAGCAGTTGTTTTTGGAGATGTGACCAATCGAATTTAGTTTTTGTTGACTTCCCTCTCCATTCTTATCTGTGTCGGTACTGGTTAGACTTGGTAGACGCGGGTTCGAATTCTTCCGATCTAGAATATATTAGAAGATCCAAAATCAAAAATGAATAATTCATTTGCGTTTATATATTGTTTGTTGCTTTTAACCCTTTGAAATAAATAAATATAAAGGAAAGTTTCTCTATCTTAACTTTACATTTTTTTGCATATTTCTCCAATTTTTCACATACTGAATATTGAAAGACACGTTTACAACCGATTGGGATAAGAGACGCGCGGTTCCACCTTTGAACTCATCAGATGTGAAAATAGCAGATGATTTCCTTACCGGTAGCTTACAGTTTGAAGTTTAATATGTGAGTAGACCATTCTTCCCGTTTTCCTAGTTCCGGTTGGTTTTTCTTAGCCCTTTTCTTTCTTTTATTGAAATTTCGTAATCTTCAGCTAACATAATGCAGTTCTACAACTTTTACCATTAACTGAGCTCTAGCACTGAGATCTAGCTTTTACCTGTTTTTTAAATGAAATGAACTTATGTTGCAGTGTCAGTTTAGTATAACAAACATATTCAAATGATTCAGTATTCTTCCGGCGAGCCAGAGATCTAGGGGAATAGAAGTAAACAGAATTCAATAAAAATCAAGGAGAGAGAGGGAGACCAGCCATACAGTAGGCAGTCTGGAAGGCAGAATGAGATAAGAGATTGTCTATGGCTTACGTCAAGAGGAAACATATCTGCGTCTTTTGCGTATTGTCTCCTGGGAAGAGCGCGCACCACTCTCCAGGGTCATAGGCCTAGAGTATTCCCAGAAGCCATGACACAGTGACTTTGACCCTAAAAAGTGGTCTAACCGGAACCGACAAAACCCGCGTTTACCGTGAGTAAACCCACAGCCCGTTTCCGACCCAAAACCTGTTCTTTTTTATATTTTTTAGCCTAAACAGAACACGATCAATAATATGGCGCTGAAAAAACTCCAAAAATATCAGTTTCAAATTTCAACATTTTTCGAGTTCTGACCTTATCTCGTCTTGATCTCCGATTGTTTCAGAGGTATCAACTCGAATTCAAGTTCTGGTGATAGCCCTTAAAAGACTCTAGGAAAAGAAACTAACTCGAAACCCATGTCTCTTAACCGGTTCTTCACTCACTACAGACCCCTCTAAAGCTTCTGCTTTCTCTGCCGAATTTAGTAAAAATTTGAACCTCTCCCCATCTTCCTCACCTCCTATTTTTGCACCTTGTTCTCACTCAAATTCTGAGCCTTCCCCCACTGAATTGTTCTCTCCCTGGGCTATTGAACTTGCACTTTCTAAACTTCCCCCTCGTTGTGGTTTCTCCCCTCATCTCATCAATTATTTCATTATTAAATACTGTGCCACATCTCTTGCCCTCCCACTCTCTATTATTTATACTAGTTCTTATGAATCCTCTCAAGTCCCTAATTCTTGGAAGCACGCAACTGTCATTCCAATCTTTAAAAAAGGTATCTCCTCCAACCCAAGTAACTATCGCCCCGTATCCCTCACCGATCCATTCGCCCGTATTTTCGAGCGTATTATCTGTAGATATCTTGTTGTCTCCTTTAGCCACAAATTCAACCCCTATCAATTTGGTTTCCTTCCCCGTCGTTCTTGTACGTCTTCTCTAATTTATTCTATATCGGCCTACAAATCCATCCTCAAATCTCACAAAACCCTTGATATTATATTGTTTGACTTCCAGAAAGCCTTTGATAAGGTCGATCACCAACTTCTTATTTCCAAACTCCACTCTTTTGGTGTCCCATCCCTTATTATTAACTGGTTTGCTGATTTCCTGAGTAACCGTTCCTATTCTGTCATGGTAAACGGTCATATTGATCCCTCTATTACCCTCATCCCTTCCGGTGTTCCACAAGGAACATGTAGTGGTCCCCTCCTGTTTCTCATATTTATTAATGACCTCCTCTCCTCCTTCCCTCCAGACCTCCATTTCTGTGCCTTTGCTGATGATGTCAAAATATTCTCACACAGCCCCTCACTCCTCCAATCCGGCATTGACACCTTAGTTTCTTGGGCCAACACAAACCTTCTCCCACTAGCCCCTTCCAAAACCACTTTGCTATGTCTTGGTTCTCATAACGTGTCCCATTCTTATCACATTGACTCCTTCTCCATTCCCGACTCTCCCATTGTTAGAGATCTCGGTCTCCTCACCGACCCTAAACTCAAGTTCCGCACCCACATCACCCGTACTGTCAATCTCTCTCTCCTCAGGTGTAACCAACTATTTAAGTCCTTTAAATCCCTCTCTCCCAATTTCTATATTTCTTTGTTTAAAACATATGTCCTACCTCTCCTGGAGTACTGTTGCACAGTATATTCCCCTCCTGCATCTAGCCTCCTTTCTCACTCTCTTGAAAAACCCCTCCGCCTCTATTCTCGTAAAGTCTTACAACGCTGTAACATCTCATTTTCCTCATACCCCCACCGTCTCAAAATTCTTAACCTTGTCTCCCTTCGGCACCGCCGACTTAAATCCCAACTCCTCCTCCTTTATAACATCATTAGTGGTGCCACATATTTTCCCCGCCTCAATTATCATGTGAAAATCTCCCAATCCCCCCGTCGTCCCATGACGTTAATTTGCTGCCATCCTTCTATCCCCGATTTTTTTGCTTCCACCATTCCAATCTGGAATGCGATTACTACTAATGTCCCCCAATTCCTCCCTCCATCTAAATTCGAAACCCTCCTTAACTCCTCTATTACCCGTTTTTAGTATTTCAATTAATTGCCTGTTTTCCCCCGGTTTTCTTTTCTTAACTTGCTAACTTCATTGATTTTCTCCCGGTTATTTTACTCCTTATCCCAATTCTCTCACATTTTCCTCATATTTTACTAGTCCATCTCGTGAGGGATGTATCTAGTCTCCCCTTTCTAATGTTTTTTTCTCTGTTATTCTTTTGTCAATAAATATATATAACCTGAATTTTTAATCTCAAAAAATCAAAAAATTGAGAAAATTTTCAAATTTTCAAAAATTCAAAAAAATTTATTTCCGGCCCAAAACCTGTTCTTTTTAATATTTTTTTAACTAAACAATACACGATCAACAATGTGGCGCTAAAAAAACTCCGAAAATATCAGTTTCAAATTTCATCATTTTTCTAGTTCTGACCTTATCTCGTTTTGATCTCCGTTTGTTTCAGAGGTATCAACTCGAATTTGAGTTCTGATGATAGCTCTTAGAAGACTCTAGGAAGAAAAATTAGTTTGAACCCCATATCTCTAAACCTGAATTTTTAATCTCAAAAAATCGAAAAATTGAGAAAATGTTCAATTTTTCAAAAATTCAAAAAATATATTTCCGACCCAAAAAATGTATTTTTTTATTTTTCTTGAACTAAACAGAACACGATCAACAATGTGGCGCTGAAAAAACTCCAAAAATATTAATTTCAAATTTCATCAGTTTTCAAGTTCTGACCTTATCTCGTTTTGATCTTCGTTTGTTTCAGAGGTATCGACTCAAATTCAAGTTCTCGTGATAGCCCTCGAAAGACTCTAGGAAAAAAAACTAATTCGAAACCCATATCTCTGAACCTGAATTTTTAATCTCAAAAAATCGAAAAATTGAGAAAATTTTTAATTTTTCAAAAATTCAAAAAAATAAATTTCCGACCCAAAAATTGTTCATTTTCATGTTTTTTAGGCTAAACAAAACACGATCAACATTGTGGCGCTGAAAAAGCTCCAAAAATATCAGTTTCAAATTTCATCATTTTTCAAGTTCTGACCTTATCTCGTTTTGATCTCCGTTTGTTTCAGAGGTATCGACTGAAATTCAAGTTCGAATGACAGCCCTTGAAAAACTCTAGAAAGAGATCATAGAACAGAGGGTTTATTTATTAGTTTTCCGTCATTTTCGCCGGGTTTTCGCGGTTTTTGCTGTCGTTTTGAGCATAATCTCGGTTGAAAACCAACAATTCCCCATTCCTGTTCATTTTTAGTTGTTGCCGCCCGAAATATTTCAAATTCATTTTTGCAACGACACTCCGTTCTTCCGTTATCGCGCGTTGTTTAGCAAAACTGTTTTTCATAATTTTTTCTTTTCCGAAATCATTTTTTTTAATTTTACTGTGATGTAAGGCGTAATTTTGATTAAAATCCAGTAAATTCTCCATTTTTGTTGCTTTTTAGTTGTCGCCGCCGCGAAATTTTTTCAATTTTCCGTGAAACAACGATTTGACAAGTTTTCCGTCATTTTCGCAGATTTTTCGCGGTTTTTTCTGTTGTTTTAAGCGTAATTCCGGTTAAAAACTAACAATTTCCCACTCATTTTGATTTTTAGTGATCGCCGCCACGAAATATTTCAAATTCATTTTTGCAACGACACTCCGTTATTCCGTTATCGCGCGTTGTTTAGCAAAACTGTTTTTCATAATTTTTTCTTTTTCCGAAATCATTTTTTTGAATTTTTCTGTGATGTAAGGCGTAATTTTGATTGAAATCCAGTAAATTCTCCATTTTTGTTGCTTTTTAGTTGTCGCCGCCGCGAAATTTTTTCAATTTTCCGTGAAACAACGATTTAACGAGTTTTCCGTCATTTTCGCCGATTTTCCGCTGTTTTTGCTGTTGTTTTGAGCGTAATTCCAGTGAAAAACCAACAGTTCCCTATTTCTATTGATTTTTAGTAGTCGCCGCAGCGAAATGTTTTCAATATTTCGTGAAGCAACGATTTGACAAGTTTTCCGTCATTTTCGCAGATTTTTCGCGGTTTTTTCTGTTGTTTTAAGCGTAATTCCGGTTAAAAACTAACAATTTCCCACTTCTTTTGATTTTTAGTGATCGCCGCCACGAAATATTTCAAATTCATTTTTGCAACGACACTCCGTTATTCCGTTATCGCGCGTTGTTTAGCAAAACTGTTTTTCATAATTTTTTCTTTTTCCGAAATCATTTTTTTAAATTTTTCTGTGATGTAAGGCGTAATTTTGATTGAAATCCAGGAAATTCTCCATTTTTGTTGATTTTTAGTTGTCGCCGCCGCGAAATTTTTCAAATTTTCCGTAAAACAACGATTTGACGAGTTTTTCGTCATTTCAGCCAATTTTTTGCTTGTTTTTGCTGTCGTTTTCAGCGTAATTCCGTTTAAAAACCGACAATTCTCCATTGCTATTGATTTTTAGTGATCGCCACCGCGAAATGTTTTTAATTTTCCGTAAAACAACGATTTAACGAGTTTTCCGTCATTTTCGCCGATTTTTCGCGGTTTTTGCTGTCGTTTTAAGCATAATCTCGGTTGAAAACCAACAAATCCTCATTTCTGTTAATTTTTAGTTTTCGCCGCCGCGAAATATTTCAAATTTTCCGTCATTTCAGCCGATTTTTTTGCGGTTTTTGCTGCCGTTTTAGGCGTAATTCCGGTTAAAAACCAACAATTCCCCATTTCTGTTGAAAAAATAACTTTTTTCAGTGTAATTAATCAGCGCAAATCCCAAAATTTGGAGCTGAGATTGCCGCCTCGAAATCAATGTTGACAAAAAAATAAAGTGAGTTTAAATCGAAAAATAAAGATAAAAAAGAAAAATAAAACACTTATTTTTTCAGTTTGTGGATCCAATGCTGCTTCTCAAAACTTCTCGTCGGAATCATCTTCAACTTCAACGTCCCCGATTCGACCGTCTCTACATTCTACATCGATCGAAGGACCTTCAGGTAGTTTATTTTTGTTTGGTTTCAGGAAAAGGTGTTTCCATTTACTTTCTATCTTAGAAACCTGATAGAAAGTGAATGGAGATCGGGAGGATGACGGGTTCGAATGGCTGGGTGCTCTTCTGGGGGTACCGAAAGAAGAGTTGGTTGGGATGGGGGGTGGGGGCTCTGGGATCGTGTGAGAGAGATAGGGAGACTGCGTGAAGGAGGTGGGAGAACTGAAAAATTATAGTAGTTTTAGAGGAAAATTAGTACTTTTAGAGAAGTTATCAGTTGCGAAATTTTCAAAACTTCTCCAATTCTTTAGGTTTATCGAGTTTTTGGATTGCCTTGAGGATTTGGAGATGTTTTTCTGAATACTTCTCTCGTTAGAAAAGAAGCAGCCGCTTAATTTTACAGCGCGCGAGTTTTATTGCTGCGTTACTTCCGAATTCTTTGAATTCGTTGATTTCGATTGCAGATGAGTTGAGGGTTTTATGAATTTTTTCGAACTCAACCGATATGTCACTTAAAAACAGACTTTCGTCCCGGCCTGTGTCGAACTTTTACTCGGTCCGGATTCAAAAATCAAAAAATAAGCCCGTTAAAAGTCTGCTAAAAACAATTTTATTAGAAAAGCAAAAAAACTTCCAAATGAACACAAAAGTTTTCAGCCATTTTTGATGTGAAAAATTGAATGACGCCATTTTTTTTGCTTTTGAAATCCAGCTTTAGTTCTATTTTGATCATTTTTGAAACAGTCTTCCAAATATCAAAACTTCACAACAATTGGAAAGAAATTTTAGAGTATTGAGAAAAATATATTGAGAAACAATTGGTTGTGTTTGAAAATTGACATAAACATCTCAATTGTATCTGCATACATTTTAACTGGACAATTTTCCCATTTTTACAGTTTTCCTCTTTTAATTTTTCACTCAAGGACTGTCTTTTCCATTTTGTAATTATTTCGTTTTTTCATAACTGTCATGGCCGGGGAGTTATCCTCTGAACACTTCTTTTCTGAAAAATTTTGAACTTTTTCGTAAAAAAGCGAAAATTTGACGTTTAATGTGAATTTTGAAGAAAATAAAACCGTGCCTTGAAAAATATACGATTTCCAAATGTATGCTTTTCTTAAATTATTCCTTGTTTTTCATAATCTTTTCAATTTTTTTCACTGCGCGGTGATTTACCTCACGTCAGCGAACTGCGCGGCCAAAGCTTTTCAAGCAAAAATGAGAAATATTCACTATTGAGAAACGTTTGAGAGAGTGTGTGAAATAGCGACTTAAAAATGAAAACCGCATACGCACAAACCTTTTTTCAATTATTTTCGTTTTATTCATCTATTTTTGAGTTCAATCCGGACAACGATTCGACAATGATGGATTCAATGGACAATAACGACGAAGGATTTGGTACGGAGGAGAAAAAGGCAAAAGATGCCTATCTTGTTTAGCGGAAAATTGAAATAGAAGTTTTGATTGGTCTCTGATTTGATGTTGAAGAATGGGGTAGACTGCGCGCAAAATCAGTAAAAAGAGTAGACATCAGATCAGAGATCATGAAAAAACCATCTATTTGAGTCTTTCGCTTTACAGATAGACCATCTTCGATGTCTTTCTGATAACACGCATTAGCTGTCTTCATGACAAGCTGACGTGTTTCTGAAACTGTGATTTACTGAAATCACCTGTCGGAAGTCAAAAAACCCATGCCAAAGAGACACTGGGGTGTCACTTGGTTCTGTGGTAGTTAGTTAGAACCCTGAGAACCTCTGCCATCAAGGTGGGAGATTTTAGTCGGCCACAAAAACCTTAGATTGTTTTCTTTCGAAAACAATCATCTCTTATTTCATCTTTCTCACTTCTCTTTTTTATATTCGACGGACTGCAAAGGGGTATTCTCGGTCCCTCCACAACTAGTCTTTTCATGACCTCTTCGTCGAACGTCGTTTGTTAGGTTATTGGGAAGCACTGTTCTACACCACTTCCTGTACTCATGACAATTCACTAATTATATACACATATTTTCAGACACTAACATTTTTTGCAGGTTTTCAGTTTTCTATCTTCTTCTCATGGTAACATGACTCAAGATACATCATTGGTTAGTTTTCCCTCAAGAAAGCAAATCTGCAGAAAAGTCGAACTTTTTACTGTGGAGGAAGGCCAGACGCCTCATTCGTGGCCGCTCAATGTTCGTCGCCCCGCCGATAGCAGAGGAAACTGAGGAGGATCCGGAGAAATCTGAAGATTCTGCGACGCCGGAGACCAAGAAATCGGATCCAGTGAAACAGACGGTTGTTGAGAAAACTGAGGTTGCGAAGAAGGGTGGAGAACAAAAAAGCAAATCTGCAGAAAAATCGAATTTTTTACTGTGGAGGAAGGCCAGACGCCTCATTCGTGGCCGCTCAATGTTCGTCGCCCCGCCGATAACAGAGGGAACTGAGGAGGATCCGGAGAAATCTGAAGATTCTGCGACGCCGGAGACCAAGAAATCGGATCCAGTGAAACAGAAGGTTGTTGAGAAAACTGAGGTTGCGAAGAAGGGTGGAGAACAAGAAAGCAAATCTGCAGAAAAGTCGAATTTTTAACTGTGGAGGAAGGCCAGACGCCTCATTCGTGGCCGCTCAATGTTCGTCGCCCCACCGATAGCAGAGGAAACTGAGGAGGATCCGGAGAAATCTGAAGATTCTGCGACGCCGGAGACCAAGAAATCGGATCCAGTGAAACAGAAGGTTGTTGAGAAAACTGAGGTTGCGAAGAAGGGTGGAGAACAAGAAAGCAAATCTGCAGAAAAGTCGAATTTTTAACTGTGGAGGAAGGCCAGACGCCTCATTCGTGGCCGCTCAATGTTCGTCGCCCCGCCGATAGCAGAGGAAACTGAGGAGGATCCGGAGAAATCTGAATATTCTGCGACGCCGGAGACCAAGAAATCGGATCCAGTGAAACAGAAGGTTGTTGAGAAAACTGAGGTTGCGAAGAAGGGCGGAGAACAAGAGAGCAAATTTGCAGAAAAGTCGAATTTTTTACTGTGGAGGAAGGCCAGACGCCTCATTCGTGGCCGCTCAATGTTCGTCGCCCCGCCGATAGCAGAGGAAACTGAGGAGGATCCGGAGAAATCTGAATATTCTGCGACGCCGGAGACCAAGAAATCGGATCCAGTGAAACAGAAGGTTGTTGAGAAAACTGAGGTTTCGAAGAAGCGTGGAGAACAAGAAAGCTAATCTGCAGAAAAGTCGAATTTTTACTGTGGAGGAAGGCCAGACGCCTCATTCGTGGCCGCTCAATGTTCGTCGCCCCACCGATAGCAGAGGAAACTGAGGAGGATCCGGAGAAATCTGAAGATTCTGCGACGCCGGAGACCAAGAAATCGGATCCAGTGAAACAGAAGGTTGTTGAGAAAACTGAGGTTTCGAAGAAGCGTGGAGAACAAGAAAGCTAATCTGCAGAAAAGTCGAATTTTTTACTGTGGAGGAAGGCCAGACGCCTCATTCGTGGCCGCTCAATGTTCGTCGCCCCGCCGATAGCAGAGGAAACTGAGGAGGATCCGGAGAAATCTGAAGATTCTGCGACGCCGGAGACCAAGAAATCGGATCCAGTGAAACAGAAGGTTGTTGAGAAAACTGAGGTTTCGAAGAAGGGTGAAGAACAAGAAAGCTAATTTGCAGAAAAGTCGAATTTTTTACTGTGGAGGAAGGCCAGACGCCTCATTCGTGGCCGCTCAATGTTCGTCGCCCCACCGATAGCAGAGGAAACTGAGGAGGATCCGGAGAAATCTGAAGATTCTGCGACGCCGGAGACCAAGAAATCGGATCCAGTGAAACAGAAGGTTGTTGAGAAAACTGAGGTTGCGAAGAAGGGTGGAGAACAAGAAAGCAAATCTGCAGAAAAGTCGAATTTTTAACTGTGGAGGAAGGCCAGACGCCTCATTCGTGGCCGCTCAATGTTCGTCGCCCCACCGATAGCAGAGGAAACTGAGGAGGATCCGGAGAAATCTGAAGATTCTGCGACGCCGGAGACCAAGAAATCGGATCCAGTGAAACAGAAGGTTGTTGAGAAAACTGAGGTTTCGAAGAAGGGTGAAGAACAATAAAGCAAATCTGCAGAAAAGTCGAATTTTTAACTGTGGAGGAAGGCCAGACGCCTCATTCGTGGCCGCTCAATGTTCGTCGCCCCACCGATAGCAGAGGAAACTGAGGAGGATCCGGAGAAATCTGAAGATTCTGCGACGCCGGAGACCAAGAAATCGGATCCAGTGAAACAGAAGGTTGTTGAGAAAACTGAGGTTGCGAAGAAGGGTGGAGAACAAGAGAGCAAATTTGCAGAAAAGTCGAATTTTTAACTGTGGAGGAAGGCCAGACGCCTCATTCGTGGCCGCTCAATGTTCGTCGCCTCGCCGATAGCAGAGGGAACTGAGGAGGATCCGGAGAAATCTGAAGATTCTGCGACGCCGGAGACCAAAAAATCGGATCCAGTGAAACAGAAGGTTGTTGAGAAAACGGAGGTTGCGAAGAAGGGCGGAGAACAAGAAAGCGAATCTGCAGAAAAGTCGAATTTTTTACTGTGAAGGAAGGCCAGACGCCTCATTCGTGGCCGCTCAATGTTCGTCGCCCCGCCGATAGCAGAGGAAACTGAGGAGGATCCGGAGAAATCTGAAGATTCTGCGACGCCGGAGACCAAGAAATCGGATCCAGTGAAACAGAAGGTTGTTGAGAAAACTGAGGTTTCGAAGAAGGGTGAAGAACAATAAAGCAAATCTGCAGAAAAGTCGAATTTTTAACTGTGGAGGAAGGCCAGACGCCTCATTCGTGGCCGCTCAATGTTCGTCGCCCCACCGATAGCAGAGGAAACTGAGGAGGATCCGGAGAAATCTGAAGATTCTGCGACGCCGGAGACCAAGAAATCGGATCCAGTGAAACAGAAGGTTGTTGAGAAAACTGAGATTTCGAAGAAGGGTGAAGAACAAGAAAGCTAATTTGCAGAAAAGTCGAACTTTTTACTGTGGAGGAAGGCCAGACGCCTCATTCGTGGCCGCTCAATGTTCGTCGCCCCACCGATAGCAGAGGAAACTGAGGAGGATCCGGAGAAATCTGAAGATTCTGCGACGCCGGAGACCAAGAAATCGGATCCAGTGAAACTGAAGGTTGTTGAGAAAACTGAGGTTTCGAAGAAGGGTGAAGAACAAGAAAGCTAATTTGCAGAAAAGTCGAACTTTTTACTGTGGAGGAAGGCCAGACGCCTCATTCGTGGCCGCTCAATGTTCGTCGCCCCACCGATAGCAGAGGAAACTGAGGAGGATCCGGAGAAATCTGAAGATTCTGCGACGCCGGAGACCAAGAAATCGGATCCAGTGAAACTGAAGGTTGTTGAGAAAACTGAAGTTGCGAAGAAGGGTGGAGAACAAGAAAGCAAATTTGGAGAAAAGTCGAATTTTGTACTGTGGAGGAAGGCCAGACGCCTCATTCGTGGCCGCTCAATGTTCGTCGCCCCGCCGATAGCAGAGGGAACTGAGGAGGATCCGGAGAAATCTGAAGATTCTGCGACGCCGGAGACCAAGAAATCGGATCCAGTGAAACAGAAGGTTGTTGAGAAAACTGAGGTTGCGAAGAAGGGCGGAGAACAAGAAAGCAAATCTGCAGAAAAGTCGAATTTTTTACTGTGGAGGAAGGCCAGACGCCTCATTCGTGGCCGCTCAATGTTCGTCGCCCCGCCGATAACAGAGGGAACTGAGGAGGATCCGGAGAAATCTGAAGATTCTGCGACGCCGGAGACCAAGAAATCGGATCCAGTGAAACAGAAGGTTGTTGAGAAAACTGAGGTTGCGAAGAAGGGCGGAGAACAAGAGAGCAAATTTGCAGAAAAGTCGAATTTTTTACTGTGGAGGAAGGTCAGACGCCTCATTCGTGGCCGCTCAATGTTCGTCGCCCCGCCGATAGCAGAGGAAACTGAGGAGGATCCGGAGAAATCTGGAGATTCTGCGACGCCGGAGACCAAGAAATCGGATCCAGTGAAACAGAAGGTTGTTGAGAAAACTGAGGTTGCGAAGAAGGGCGGAGAACAAGAGAGCAAATCTGCAGAAAATTCGGATTTTTACTGTGGAGGAAGGCCAGACGCCTCATTCGTGGCCGCTCAATGTTCGTCGCCCCACCGATAGCAGAGGAAACTGAGGAGGATCCGGAGAAATCTGAAGATTCTGCGACGCCGGAGACCAAGAAATCGGATCCAGTGAAACAGAAGGTTGTTGAGAAAACTGAGGTTGCGAAGAAGGGTGGAGAACAAGAAAGCTAATTTGCAGAAAAGTCGAATTTTTTACTGTGGAGGAAGGCCAGACGCCTCATTCGTGGCCGCTCAATGTTCGTCGCCCCGCCGATAGCAGAGGAAACTGAGGAGGATCCGGAGAAATCTGAAGATTCTGCGACGCCGGAGACCAAAAAATCGGATCCAGTGAAACAGAAGGTTGTTGAGAAAACTGAGGTTGCGAAGAAGGGTGGAGAACAAGAAAGCAAATTTGGAGAAAAGTCGAATTTTGTACTGTGGAGGAAGGCCAGACGCCTCATTCGTGGCCGCTCAATGTTCGTCGCCCCGCCGATAGCAGAGGGAACTGAGGAGGATCCGGAGAAATCTGAAGATTCTTCGGCGCCGGAGACCAAGAAATCGGATCCAGTGAAACAGAAGGTTGTTGAGAAAACTGAGGTTGCGAAGAAGGGTGGAGAACAAGAAAGCAAATTTGGAGAAAAGTCGAATTTTGTACTGTGGAGGAAGGCCAGACGCCTCATTCGTGGCCGCTCAATGTTCGTCGCCCCACCGATAGCAGAGGAAACTGAGGAGGATCCGGAGAAATCTGAAGATTCTGCGACGCCGGAGACCAAGAAATCGGATCCAGTGAAACAGAAGGTTGTTGAGAAAACTGAGGTTGCGAAGAAGGGTGGAGAACAAGAGAGCAAATTTGGAGAAAAGTCGAATTTTGTACTGTGGAGGAAGGCCAGACGCCTCATTCGTGGCCGCTCAATGTTCGTCGCCCCGCCGATAGCAGAGGAAACTGAGGAGGATCCGGAGAAATCTGAAGATTCTGCGACGCCGGAGACCAAGAAATCGGATCCAGTGAAACAGAAGGTTGTTGAGAAAACTAAGGTTTCGAAGAAGGGTGGAGAACAAGAAAGCTAATTTGCAGAAAAGTCGAATTTTTAACTGTGGAGGAAGGCCAGACGCCTCATTCGTGGCCGCTCAATGTTCGTCGCCTCGCCGATAGCAGAGGGAACTGAGGAGGATCCGGAGAAATCTGAAGATTCTGCGACGCCGGAGACCAAGAAATCGGATCCAGTGAAACAGAAGGTTGTTGAGAAAACTGAGGTTTCGAAGAAGGTTGAAGAACAAGAAAGCTAATTTGCAGAAAAGTCGAATTTTTTACTGTGGAGGAAGGCCAGACGCCTCATTCGTGGCCGCTCAATGTTCGTCGCCCCACCGATAGCAGAGGAAACTGAGGAGGATTCGGAGAAATCTGAAGATTCTGCGACGCCGGAGACCAAGAAATCGGATCCAGTGAAACAGACGGTTGTTGAGAAAACTGAGGTTGCGAAGAAGGGTGGAGAACAAGAAAGCAAATTTGGAGAAAAGTCGAATTTTTACTGTGGAGGAAGGCCAGACGCCTCATTCGTGGCGGCTCAATGTTCGTCGCCCCGCCGATAGCAGAGGAAACTGAGGAGGATCCGGAGAAATCTGAAGATTCTGCGACGCCGGAGACCAAGAAATCGGATCCAGTGAAACAGACGGTTGTTGAGAAAACTGAGGTTGCGAAGAAGGGTGGAGAACAAGAAAGCAAATTTGGAGAAAAGTCGAATTTTGTGCTGTGGAGGAAGGCCAGACGCCTCATTCGTGGCCGCTCAATGTTCGTCGCCCCGCCGATAGCAGAGGGAACTGAGGAGGATCCGGAGAAATCTGAAGATTCTGCGACGCCGGAGACCAAGAAATCGGATCCAGTGAAACAGAAGGTTGTTGAGAAAACTGAGGTTGCGAAGAAGGGTGGAGAACAAGAAAGCAAATCTGCAGAAAAGTCGAATTTTTAACTGTGGAGGAAGGCCAGACGCCTCATTCGTGGCCGCTCAATGTTCGTCGCCCCACCGATAGCAGAGGAAACTGAGGAGGATCCGGAGAAATCTGAAGATTCTGCGACGCCGGAGACCAAGAAATCGGATCCAGTGAAACAGAAGGTTGTTGAGAAAACTGAGGTTTCGAAGAAGGGTGAAGAACAATAAAGCAAATCTGCAGAAAAGTCGAATTTTTTACTGTGGAGGAAGGCCAGACGCCTCATTCGTGGCCGCTCAATGTTCGTCGCCCCACCGATAGCAGAGGAAACTGAGGAGGATCCGGAGAAATCTGAAGATTCTGCGACGCCGGAGACCAAGAAATCGGATCCAGTGAAACAGAAGGTTGTTGAGAAAACTGAGGTTTCGAAGAAGGGTGAAGAACAATAAAGCAAATCTGCAGAAAAGTCGAATTTTTAACTGTGGAGGAAGGCCAGACGCCTCATTCGTGGCCGCTCAATGTTCGTCGCCCCACCGATAGCAGAGGGAACTGAGGAGGATCCGGAGAAATCTGAAGATTCTGCGACGCCGGAGACCAAGAAATCGGATCCAGTGAAACAGAAGGTTGTTGAGAAAACTGAGGTTTCGAAGAAGGGTGAAGAACAATAAAGCAAATCTGCAGAAAAGTCGAATTTTTTACTGTGGAGGAAGGCCAGACGCCTCATTCGTGGCCGCTCAATGTTCGTCGCCCCACCGATAGCAGAGGAAACTGAGGAGGATCCGGAGAAATCTGAAGATTCTGCGACGCCGGAGACCAAGAAATCGGATCCAGTGAAACAGAAGGTTGTTGAGAAAACTGAGGTTGCGAAGAAGGGTGGAGAACAAGAGAGCAAATTTGCAGAAAAGTCGAATTTTTAACTGTGGAGGAAGGCCAGACGCCTCATTCGTGGCCGCTCAATGTTCGTCGCCTCGCCGATAGCAGAGGGAACTGAGGAGGATCCGGAGAAATCTGAAGATTCTGCGACGCCGGAGACCAAAAAATCGGATCCAGTGAAACAGAAGGTTGTTGAGAAAACGGAGGTTGCGAAGAAGGGCGGAGAACAAGAAAGCGAATCTGCAGAAAAGTCGAATTTTTTACTGTGAAGGAAGGCCAGACGCCTCATTCGTGGCCGCTCAATGTTCGTCGCCCCGCCGATAGCAGAGGAAACTGAGGAGGATCCGGAGAAATCTGAAGATTCTGCGACGCCGGAGACCAAGAAATCGGATCCAGTGAAACAGACGGTTGTTGAGAAAACTGAGGTTGCGAAGAAGGGTGGAGAACAAGAAAGCAAATTTGCAGAAAAGTCGAATTTTTTACTGTGGAGGAAGGCCAGACGCCTCATTCGTGGCCGCTCAATGTTCGTCGCCCCGCCGATAGCAGAGGAAACTGAGGAGGATCCGGAGAAATCTGAAGATTCTGCGACGCCGGAGACCAAGAAATCGGATCCAGTGAAACAGAAGGTTGTTGAGAAAACTGAGATTTCGAAGAAGGGTGAAGAACAAGAAAGCTAATTTGCAGAAAAGTCGAACTTTTTACTGTGGAGGAAGGCCAGACGCCTCATTCGTGGCCGCTCAATGTTCGTCGCCCCACCGATAGCAGAGGAAACTGAGGAGGATCCGGAGAAATCTGAAGATTCTGCGACGCCGGAGACCAAGAAATCGGATCCAGTGAAACTGAAGGTTGTTGAGAAAACTGAGGTTTCGAAGAAGGGTGAAGAACAAGAAAGCTAATTTGCAGAAAAGTCGAACTTTTTACTGTGGAGGAAGGCCAGACGCCTCATTCGTGGCCGCTCAATGTTCGTCGCCCCACCGATAGCAGAGGAAACTGAGGAGGATCCGGAGAAATCTGAAGATTCTGCGACGCCGGAGACCAAGAAATCGGATCCAGTGAAACTGAAGGTTGTTGAGAAAACTGAAGTTGCGAAGAAGGGTGGAGAACAAGAAAGCAAATTTGGAGAAAAGTCGAATTTTGTACTGTGGAGGAAGGCCAGACGCCTCATTCGTGGCCGCTCAATGTTCGTCGCCCCGCCGATAGCAGAGGGAACTGAGGAGGATCCGGAGAAATCTGAAGATTCTGCGACGCCGGAGACCAAGAAATCGGATCCAGTGAAACAGAAGGTTGTTGAGAAAACTGAGGTTGCGAAGAAGGGCGGAGAACAAGAAAGCAAATCTGCAGAAAAGTCGAATTTTTTACTGTGGAGGAAGGCCAGACGCCTCATTCGTGGCCGCTCAATGTTCGTCGCCCCGCCGATAACAGAGGGAACTGAGGAGGATCCGGAGAAATCTGAAGATTCTGCGACGCCGGAGACCAAGAAATCGGATCCAGTGAAACAGAAGGTTGTTGAGAAAACTGAGGTTGCGAAGAAGGGCGGAGAACAAGAGAGCAAATTTGCAGAAAAGTCGAATTTTTACTGTGGAGGAAGGTCAGACGCCTCATTCGTGGCCGCTCAATGTTCGTCGCCCCGCCGATAGCAGAGGAAACTGAGGAGGATCCGGAGAAATCTGGAGATTCTGCGACGCCGGAGACCAAGAAATCGGATCCAGTGAAACAGAAGGTTGTTGAGAAAACTGAGGTTGCGAAGAAGGGCGGAGAACAAGAGAGCAAATCTGCAGAAAATTCGGATTTTTTACTGTGGAGGAAGGCCAGACGCCTCATTCGTGGCCGCTCAATGTTCGTCGCCCCACCGATAGCAGAGGAAACTGAGGAGGATCCGGAGAAATCTGAAGATTCTGCGACGCCGGAGACCAAGAAATCGGATCCAGTGAAACAGAAGGTTGTTGAGAAAACTGAGGTTGCGAAGAAGGGTGGAGAACAAGAAAGCTAATTTGCAGAAAAGTCGAATTTTTTACTGTGGAGGAAGGCCAGACGCCTCATTCGTGGCCGCTCAATGTTCGTCGCCCCGCCGATAGCAGAGGAAACTGAGGAGGATCCGGAGAAATCTGAAGATTCTGCGACGCCGGAGACCAAAAAATCGGATCCAGTGAAACAGAAGGTTGTTGAGAAAACTGAGGTTGCGAAGAAGGGTGGAGAACAAGAAAGCAAATTTGGAGAAAAGTCGAATTTTGTACTGTGGAGGAAGGCCAGACGCCTCATTCGTGGCCGCTCAATGTTCGTCGCCCCGCCGATAGCAGAGGGAACTGAGGAGGATCCGGAGAAATCTGAAGATTCTTCGACGCCGGAGACCAAGAAATCGGATCCAGTGAAACAGAAGGTTGTTGAGAAAACTGAGGTTGCGAAGAAGGGTGGAGAACAAGAAAGCAAATTTGGAGAAAAGTCGAATTTTGTACTGTGGAGGAAGGCCAGACGCCTCATTCGTGGCCGCTCAATGTTCGTCGCCCCACCGATAGCAGAGGAAACTGAGGAGGATCCGGAGAAATCTGAAGATTCTGCGACGCCGGAGACCAAGAAATCGGATCCAGTGAAACAGAAGGTTGTTGAGAAAACTGAGGTTGCGAAGAAGGGTGGAGAACAAGAGAGCAAATTTGGAGAAAAGTCGAATTTTGTACTGTGGAGGAAGGCCAGACGCCTCATTCGTGGCCGCTCAATGTTCGTCGCCCCGCCGATAGCAGAGGAAACTGAGGAGGATCCGGAGAAATCTGAAGATTCTGCGACGCCGGAGACCAAGAAATCGGATCCAGTGAAACAGAAGGTTGTTGAGAAAACTAAGGTTTCGAAGAAGGGTGGAGAACAAGAAATCTAATTTGCAGAAAAGTCGAATTTTTAACTGTGGAGGAAGGCCAGACGCCTCATTCGTGGCCGCTCAATGTTCGTCGCCTCGCCGATAGCAGAGGGAACTGAGGAGGATCCGGAGAAATCTGAAGATTCTGCGACGCCGGAGACCAAGAAATCGGATCCAGTGAAACAGAAGGTTGTTGAGAAAACTGAGGTTTCGAAGAAGGTTGAAGAACAAGAAAGCTAATTTGCAGAAAAGTCGAATTTTTTACTGTGGAGGAAGGCCAGACGCCTCATTCGTGGCCGCTCAATGTTCGTCGCCCCACCGATAGCAGAGGAAACTGAGGAGGATTCGGAGAAATCTGAAGATTCTGCGACGCCGGAGACCAAGAAATCGGATCCAGTGAAACAGACGGTTGTTGAGAAAACTGAGGTTGCGAAGAAGGGTGGAGAACAAGAAAGCAAATTTGGAGAAAAGTCGAATTTTTACTGTGGAGGAAGGCCAGACGCCTCATTCGTGGCGGCTCAATGTTCGTCGCCCCGCCGATAGCAGAGGAAACTGAGGAGGATCCGGAGAAATCTGAAGATTCTGCGACGCCGGAGACCAAGAAATCGGATCCAGTGAAACAGACGGTTGTTGAGAAAACTGAGGTTGCGAAGAAGGGTGGAGAACAAGAAAGCAAATTTGGAGAAAAGTCGAATTTTGTGCTGTGGAGGAAGGCCAGACGCCTCATTCGTGGCCGCTCAATGTTCGTCGCCCCGCCGATAGCAGAGGGAACTGAGGAGGATCCGGAGAAATCTGAAGATTCTGCGACGCCGGAGACCAAGAAATCGGATCCAGTGAAACAGAAGGTTGTTGAGAAAACTGAGGTTGCGAAGAAGGGTGGAGAACAAGAAAGCAAATCTGCAGAAAAGTCGAATTTTTAACTGTGGAGGAAGGCCAGACGCCTCATTCGTGGCCGCTCAATGTTCGTCGCCCCACCGATAGCAGAGGAAACTGAGGAGGATCCGGAGAAATCTGAAGATTCTGCGACGCCGGAGACCAAGAAATCGGATCCAGTGAAACAGAAGGTTGTTGAGAAAACTGAGGTTTCGAAGAAGGGTGAAGAACAATAAAGCAAATCTGCAGAAAAGTCGAATTTTTTACTGTGGAGGAAGGCCAGACGCCTCATTCGTGGCCGCTCAATGTTCGTCGCCCCACCGATAGCAGAGGAAACTGAGGAGGATCCGGAGAAATCTGAAGATTCTGCGACGCCGGAGACCAAGAAATCGGATCCAGTGAAACAGAAGGTTGTTGAGAAAACTGAGGTTTCGAAGAAGGGTGAAGAACAATAAAGCAAATCTGCAGAAAAGTCGAATTTTTAACTGTGGAGGAAGGCCAGACGCCTCATTCGTGGCCGCTCAATGTTCGTCGCCCCACCGATAGCAGAGGGAACTGAGGAGGATCCGGAGAAATCTGAAGATTCTGCGACGCCGGAGACCAAGAAATCGGATCCAGTGAAACAGAAGGTTGTTGAGAAAACTGAGGTTTCGAAGAAGGGTGAAGAACAATAAAGCAAATCTGCAGAAAAGTCGAATTTTTTACTGTGGAGGAAGGCCAGACGCCTCATTCGTGGCCGCTCAATGTTCGTCGCCCCACCGATAGCAGAGGAAACTGAGGAGGATCCGGAGAAATCTGAAGATTCTGCGACGCCGGAGACCAAGAAATCGGATCCAGTGAAACAGAAGGTTGTTGAGAAAACTGACAAGGGAAGTCTTTGGAGACGCCACTTTCAAACGACCTATAAACTTGGTCATAGGTATTTTCGACCACGGGGAGTCCATTTCTGCAGTCAAAACCTGCTAATTGTCTCTGTGAGCCGAGTTATGAGCTCTCAAACTTTTCATGTGGATAAGCTTTTTCACGTGGAATTCCAAACGGACAAGTAGTATACGCAAGATGTTATCATTTTTGCATTGTACGAACACGGGTTAATTGCTGGGGAACACAAACGGAGTCGTGTGGTGGCGTATACCCCGCCGATTTGGAATTCCACGTGAAAAAGCTTATCCACATGAAAAGTTTGAGAGCTCATAACTCGGCTCACAGAGACATTTAGCAGGTTTTGACTGCAGAATCGGACTCCTCGTGCTCGAAAATACCTATGACCAAAGTTATAGGTCGTTTGAAAGTGGCGTCTCCAAAGACTTCCCTTGTGAGGTTTCGAAGAAGGGTGAAGAACAATAAAGCAAATCTGCAGAAAAGTCGAATTTTTTACTGTGGAGGAAGGCCAGACGCCTCATTCGTGGCCGCTCAATGTTCGTCGCCCCACCGATAGCAGAGGAAACTGAGGAGGATCCGGAGAAATCTGAAGATTCTGCGACGCCGGAGACCAAGAAATCGGATCCAGTGAAACAGACGGTTGTTGAGAAAACTGAGGTTGCGAAGAAGGGTGGAGAACAAGAAAGCAAATTTGGAGAAAAGTCGAATTTTGTGCTGTGGAGGAAGGCCAGACGCCTCATTCGTGGCCGCTCAATGTTCGTCGCCCCGCCGATAGCAGAGGGAACTGAGGAGGATCCGGAGAAATCTGAAGATTCTGCGACGCCGGAGACCAAGAAATCGGATCCAGTGAAACAGAAGGTTGTTGAGAAAACTGAGGTTGCGAAGAAGGGTGGAGAACAAGAAAGCAAATCTGCAGAAAAGTCGAATTTTTAACTGTGGAGGAAGGCCAGACGCCTCATTCGTGGCCGCTCAATGTTCGTCGCCCCACCGATAGCAGAGGGAACTGAGGAGGATCCGGAGAAATCTGAAGATTCTGCGACGCCAGAGACCAAGAAATCGGATCCAGTGAAACAGAAGGTTGTTGAGAAAACTGAGGTTTCGAAGAAGGGTGAAGAACAATAAAGCAAATCTGCAGAAAAGTCGAATTTTTAACTGTGGAGGAAGGCCAGACGCCTCATTCGTGGCCGCTCAATGTTCGTCGCCCCACCGATAGCAGAGGGAACTGAGGAGGATCCGGAGAAATCTGAAGATTCTGCGACGCCGGAGACCAAGAAATCGGATCCAGTGAAACAGAAGGTTGTTGAGAAAACTGAGGTTTCGAAGAAGGGTGAAGAACAATAAAGCAAATCTGCAGAAAAGTCGAATTTTGTGCTGTGGAGGAAGGCCAGACGCCTCATTCGTGGCCGCTCAATGTTCGTCGCCCCGCCGATAGCAGAGGGAACTGAGGAGGATCCGGAGAAATCTGAAGATTCTGCGACGCCGGAGACCAAGAAATCGGATCCAGTGAAACAGAAGGTTGTTGAGAAAACTGAGGTTGCGAAGAAGGGTGGAGAACAAGAAAGCAAATCTGCAGAAAAGTCGAATTTTTAACTGTGGAGGAAGGCCAGACGCCTCATTCGTGGCCGCTCAATGTTCGTCGCCCCACCGATAGCAGAGGGAACTGAGGAGGATCCGGAGAAATCTGAAGATTCTGCGACGCCGGAGACCAAGAAATCGGATCCAGTGAAACAGAAGGTTGTTGAGAAAACTGAGGTTTCGAAGAAGGGTGGAGAACAAGAAAGCTAATTTGCAGAAAAGTCGAATTTTTTACTGTGGAGGAAGGCCAGACGCCTCATTCGTGGCCGCTCAATGTTCGTCGCCCCGCCGATAGCAGAGGGAACTGAGGAGGATCCGGAGAAATCTGAAGATTCTGCGACGCCGGAGACCAAGAAATCGGATCCAGTGAAACAGAAGGTTGTTGAGAAAACTGAGGTTGCGAAGAAGGGTGGAGAACAATAAAGCAAATCTGCAGAAAAGTCGAATTTTTTACTGTGGAGGAAGGCCAGACGCCTCATTCGTGGCCGCTCAATGTTCGTCGCCCCGCCGATAGCAGAGGAAACTGAGGAGGATCCGGAGAAATCTGAAGATTCTGCGACGCCGGAGACCAAGAAATCGGATCCAGTGAAACAGAAGGTTGTTGAGAAAACTGAGGTTGCGAAGAAGGGTGGAGAACAATAAAGCAAATCTGCAGAAAAGTCGAATTTTTTACTGTGGAGGAAGGCCAGACGCCTCATTCGTGGCCGCTCAATGTTCGTCGCCCCGCCGATAGCAGAGGGAACTGAGGAGGATCCGGAGAAATCTGAAGATTCTGCGACGCCGGAGACCAAGAAATCGGATCCAGTGAAACAGAAGGTTGTTGAGAAAACTGAGGTTGCGAAGAAGGGTGGAGAACAAGAAAGCAAATCTGCAGAAAAGTCGAATTTTTTACTGTGGAGGAAGGCCAGACGCCTCATTCGTGGCCGCTCAATGTTCGTCGCCCCACCGATAGCAGAGGGAACTGAGGAGGATCCGGAGAAATCTGAAGATTCTGCGACGCCGGAGACCAAGAAATCGGATCCAGTGAAACAGAAGGTTGTTGAGAAAACTGAGGTTTCGAAGAAGGGTGGAGAACAAGAAAGCTAATTTGCAGAAAAGTCGAATTTTTTCTGTGGAGGAAGGCCAGACGCCTCATTCGTGGCCGCTCAATGTTCGTCGCCCCGCCGATAGCAGAGGGAACTGAGGAGGATCCGGAGAAATCTGAAGATTCTGCGACGCCGGAGACCAAGAAATCGGATCCAGTGAAACAGAAGGTTGTTGAGAAAACTGAGGTTGCGAAGAAGGGTGGAGAACAATAAAGCAAATCTGCAGAAAAGTCGAATTTTTTACTGTGGAGGAAGGCCAGACGCCTCATTCGTGGCCGCTCAATGTTCGTCGCCCCGCCGATAGCAGAGGAAACTGAGGAGGATCCGGAGAAATCTGAAGATTCTGCGACGCCGGAGACCAAGAAATCGGATCCAGTGAAACAGAAGGTTGTTGAGAAAACTGAGGTTGCGAAGAAGGGTGGAGAACAAGAAAGCTAATTTGCAGAAAAGTCGAATTTTTCTGTGGAGGAAGGCCAGACGCCTCATTCGTGGCCGCTCAATGTTCGTCGCCCCGCCGATAGCAGAGGGAACTGAGGAGGATCCGGAGAAATCTGAAGATTCTGCGACGCCGGAGACCAAGAAATCGGATCCAGTGAAACAGAAGGTTGTTGAGAAAACTGAGGTTTCGAAGAAGGGTGGAGAACAATAAAGCAAATCTGCAGAAAAGTCGAATTTTTTACTGTGGAGGAAGGCCAGACGCCTCATTCGTGGCCGCTCAATGTTCGTCGCCCCGCCGATAGCAGAGGAAACTGAGGAGGATCCGGAGAAATCTGAAGATTCTGCGACGCCGGAGACCAAGAAATCGGATCCAGTGAAACAGAAGGTTGTTGAGAAAACTGAGGTTGCGAAGAAGGGTGGAGAACAAGAAAGCTAATTTGCAGAAAAGTCGAATTTTGTGCTGTGGAGGAAGGCCAGACGCCTCATTCGTGGCCGCTCAATGTTCGTCGCCCCGCCGATAGCAGAGGGAACTGAGGAGGATCCGGAGAAATCTGAAGATTCTGCGACGCCGGAGACCAAGAAATCGGATCCAGTGAAACAGAAGGTTGTTGAGAAAACTGAGGTTGCGAAGAAGGGTGGAGAACAAGAAAGCAAATCTGCAGAAAAGTCGAATTTTTAACTGTGGAGGAAGGCCAGACGCCTCATTCGTGGCCGCTCAATGTTCGTCGCCCCACCGATAGCAGAGGGAACTGAGGAGGATCCGGAGAAATCTGAAGATTCTGCGACGCCGGAGACCAAGAAATCGGATCCAGTGAAACAGAAGGTTGTTGAGAAAACTGAGGTTTCGAAGAAGGGTGGAGAACAAGAAAGCTAATTTGCAGAAAAGTCGAATTTTTTACTGTGGAGGAAGGCCAGACGCCTCATTCGTGGCCGCTCAATGTTCGTCGCCCCGCCGATAGCAGAGGGAACTGAGGAGGATCCGGAGAAATCTGAAGATTCTGCGACGCCGGAGACCAAGAAATCGGATCCAGTGAAACAGAAGGTTGTTGAGAAAACTGAGGTTGCGAAGAAGGGTGGAGAACAATAAAGCAAATCTGCAGAAAAGTCGAATTTTTTACTGTGGAGGAAGGCCAGACGCCTCATTCGTGGCCGCTCAATGTTCGTCGCCCCGCCGATAGCAGAGGAAACTGAGGAGGATCCGGAGAAATCTGAAGATTCTGCGACGCCGGAGACCAAGAAATCGGATCCAGTGAAACAGAAGGTTGTTGAGAAAACTGAGGTTTCGAAGAAGGGTGGAGAACAATAAAGCAAATCTGCAGAAAAGTCGAATTTTTTACTGTGGAGGAAGGCCAGACGCCTCATTCGTGGCCGCTCAATGTTCGTCGCCCCGCCGATAGCAGAGGAAACTGAGGAGGATCCGGAGAAATCTGAAGATTCTGCGACGCCGGAGACCAAGAAATCGGATCCAGTGAAACAGAAGGTTGTTGAGAAAACTGAGGTTGCGAAGAAGGGTGGAGAACAAGAAAGCTAATTTGCAGAAAAGTCGAATTTTTCTGTGGAGGAAGGCCAGACGCCTCATTCGTGGCCGCTCAATGTTCGTCGCCCCGCCGATAGCAGAGGAAACTGAGGAGGATCCGGAGAAATCTGAAGATTCTGCGACGCCGGAGACCAAGAAATCGGATCCAGTGAAACAGAAGGTTGTTGAGAAAACTGAGGTTGCGAAGAAGGGTGGAGAACAAGAAAGCTAATTTGCAGAAAAGTCGAATTTTTCTGTGGAGGAAGGCCAGACGCCTCATTCGTGGCCGCTCAATGTTCGTCGCCCCGCCGATAGCAGAGGAAACTGAGGAGGATCCGGAGAAATCTGAAGATTCTGCGACGCCGGAGACCAAGAAATCGGATCCAGTGAAACAGAAGGTTGTTGAGAAAACTGAGGTTTCGAAGAAGGGTGGAGAACAATAAAGCAAATCTGCAGAAAAGTCGAATTTTTTACTGTGGAGGAAGGCCAGACGCCTCATTCGTGGCCGCTCAATGTTCGTCGCCCCGCCGATAGCAGAGGAAACTGAGGAGGATCCGGAGAAATCTGAAGATTCTGCGACGCCGGAGACCAAGAAATCGGATCCAGTGAAACAGAAGGTTGTTGAGAAAACTGAGGTTGCGAAGAAGGGTGGAGAACAAGAAAGCTAATTTGCAGAAAAGTCGAATTTTTCTGTGGAGGAAGGCCAGACGCCTCATTCGTGGCCGCTCAATGTTCGTCGCCCCGCCGATAGCAGAGGGAACTGAGGAGGATCCGGAGAAATCTGAAGATTCTGCGACGCCGGAGACCAAGAAATCGGATCCAGTGAAACAGAAGGTTGTTGAGAAAACTGAGGTTTCGAAGAAGGGTGGAGAACAAGAAAGCTAATTTGCAGAAAAGTCGAATTTTTTCTGTGGAGGAAGGCCAGACGCCTCATTCGTGGCCGCTCAATGTTCGTCGCCCCGCCGATAGCAGAGGAAACTGAGGAGGATCCGGAGAAATCTGAAGATTCTGCGACGCCGGAGACCAAGAAATCGGATCCAGTGAAACAGAAGGTTGTTGAGAAAACTGAGGTTTCGAAGAAGGGTGGAGAACAATAAAGCAAATCTGCAGAAAAGTCGAATTTTGTGCTGTGGAGGAAGGCCAGACGCCTCATTCGTGGCCGCTCAATGTTCGTCGCCCCGCCGATAGCAGAGGGAACTGAGGAGGATCCGGAGAAATCTGAAGATTCTGCGACGCCGGAGACCAAGAAATCGGATCCAGTGAAACAGAAGGTTGTTGAGAAAACTGAGGTTGCGAAGAAGGGTGGAGAACAAGAAAGCAAATCTGCAGAAAAGTCGAATTTTTAACTGTGGAGGAAGGCCAGACGCCTCATTCGTGGCCGCTCAATGTTCGTCGCCCCACCGATAGCAGAGGGAACTGAGGAGGATCCGGAGAAATCTGAAGATTCTGCGACGCCGGAGACCAAGAAATCGGATCCAGTGAAACAGAAGGTTGTTGAGAAAACTGAGGTTTCGAAGAAGGGTGGAGAACAAGAAAGCTAATTTGCAGAAAAGTCGAATTTTTTACTGTGGAGGAAGGCCAGACGCCTCATTCGTGGCCGCTCAATGTTCGTCGCCCCGCCGATAGCAGAGGGAACTGAGGAGGATCCGGAGAAATCTGAAGATTCTGCGACGCCGGAGACCAAGAAATCGGATCCAGTGAAACAGAAGGTTGTTGAGAAAACTGAGGTTGCGAAGAAGGGTGGAGAACAAGAAAGCTAATTTGCAGAAAAGTCGAATTTTTTCTGTGGAGGAAGGCCAGACGCCTCATTCGTGGCCGCTCAATGTTCGTCGCCCCGCCGATAGCAGAGGAAACTGAGGAGGATCCGGAGAAATCTGAAGATTCTGCGACGCCGGAGACCAAGAAATCGGATCCAGTGAAACAGAAGGTTGTTGAGAAAACTGAAGTTGCGAAGAAGGGTGGAGAACAAGAAAGCTAATTGGCAGAAAAGTCGAATTTTTTACTGTGGAGGAAGTAAAGGTAAGTAAAAATATCAAAAATGGACCCAAATGGACGGACGATGGACGGACGATGGACGGACAACCGAGTTAAAATGGCGGTCGAAGGTAAGTAAAAATAACAACAATGGACCCAAGTGGAAATGCAAATTTGTTACAGGACGGGCCGGATCGGTTTGGTCAAACCGGGTGAAGCGATTTTTTTTCCGATAAATCTTTTGTTAACTGTAATTACTGAAAACAGTTTTTGGTGCATTTTAGCTATAACTCAAGTCAATTGACAACTTCAGGTAAATCTACAGTAAATTTTGTAATAAAAATCAGACTCCGAGCCGAAACGTTGAGGCCCAGACTCAACTTTTAAGTTTTTTACTATAGTTTTTTTGCGGAAATTTATTTTCTGGGAAATGTTCCTTTTATTTTTTCCCGTATACACTTGGTATACTTTGTAATCAACAAAAAATCAATCTAAAGATTTTTTTTCAAAAAAATATCAGAAAACTTTTGAAAAAAAACCTTTTCTCAGTGCTAAACTTCCGAGCCGAGAGATTTTTTCCGGAATTTTATTTTCAATCTGAAGTGTTTGTACAGTGATGCCTAAGCAATAGTTTTGTATCTCTATTATCAGTGGACATGTTATCTCATTCATTTATTACGCCGAAGTTTGAAGCATAAACCGTTTTCTGATCACTAATCTTGTTTATCATAAACATATCAGCTGAGAGATAATTTGTTTGTCTGTTTCATCAAACCTGCCATTCAGAGCACCAATTAAAACGACGTTTTTCGAAAAGATATCGAAATTCATCTGACTGAAACTCACATGGAATGACTCCCGACTGACCCCCCACAACTTGCAAGTTTTTTTGCGTATTCGACAGATTCTATGGAAAAAATGACAAATCTGAGAGCTTTTCCGGTGACTGGACCTAATTTTCGAGATTTTTAGATTTTTAGAAGAATCTATCAAATAGGCAAAAAAAACTTGCAAGTTGTGGGGGGTCAGTCGGGAGTCATTCCATGTCACATGTTGGCACGTTTTTTTCGAGATCTGAAAATGTAGTTTTAGTGTAGTTAAAAACCTTTTCGGAAGGTTCGATAATTGGAGCTGACTCATAATCCGAAAGTTTCTTGAAACGTTTTTAGTTTGAAATGGATGTATTGAGAATCACATCTGTTTGACCTTCAAAGTTAGAATGAAAGCATGTCATTCTTCTGGTGCATCGTAGGTTGGTGTCTGAACAGCTGGGCGTGTTCACTCCTTGTATCCTGGATCCAGATTTTCTTAATTCGGCAGGACTGCCGGAACGACAGACTTGATATCTTCCGATACTGGAGAAGTACCTTGTGGTGGTGGAATAGCTTCAACCATCTCAGACTGAGCTTTGGAGGCTCCCAAGAAGTCAGCAGGAACTGGATTGCAGACAGCTTCTGGAGCCACGATGGGAGTATTCGCCGGTTTCCGGGTCTTCAGCCAAGCGTCGTGGAATCGACTCAACCTCATGAAGCTGGGAACAGAAGTAGGCGGTCTATCCTTTTGCACTGCCACTTGGACCTTATTCGACAGCATACTTATCTTGTTCCAATTTCCACCAAAGTCCTTGACAACGGAGTGGAAGTTGCTCCATGAATCGGGTTCTCCACCTGCGATCCTCTTTGCACTTGGCCCATCTCGACGGGAATCCAATTTCCGCTTGAGATTTATCTTCGGTGTATTATTGACGACTGGATTTTCCAATTCCTCATCTGAATTCTTCTTTTCACGCGAATTTTTTATAATCTCAGCTGATAACGAATTCGATCTCCGCATGTCAATGTTATCACCTGAAAATGAATTATAATAACATGATCTCATACAAAATTTGAGCAGGATTCATTTTTGAAATGGCGGAAGGCGCAAGACGATAAAATTCTTAAAACGGCGGAAGGCGGACTTTTGTCTAACCCTGTTCCATATTATTGATTTTCTAGTTCACTCACCTAATGAGAATTTGCAATCCATAACTTTAATCTCATTTTGAAACTCTAGGTCATCAATTCCATCTTCTTCCAGTAGCTCTTCTTCATTGAAATTCTCTATGAATTCAATTAGTGATTCACTTAATGAATCCGTATCTTCTGGAATCGCTTCTTCAGAATCTTCGTCATTCCCATTCGACAGATCTTCCACGTGCTCATCCTCTGGCTCCATATTCTGTGGAACAGCGTTGTCCAGATTTCCTAAATTTCAAAGTTTTTTAGAGGTTTGGATCCTTATACCACTATTATTTTTTTTATAAATGATGAGTATAGTGACCAAAAGGTTTTATATTTAGGAGTTTTACGAGCTCCCCGCTAATTTTCTCATGTTCAGTCCAAAATTTGCTAAACTAGCCACTCAAAGGTGGAGTGAACATTTGTTTCTTTGAATTGGATGTTTGGATTCCCGTTCTACCATCTTTCCGAAAAAGTACTATTTTCAGACTTGCAAACCTTGCCGACATGGGCCGACACAAACCGGCGCGTAACTCACATGAAACACAGAATAAGAGGTTGAAAAATATACCAACATGTAGATTTCAACGAGTTTTATGTCTGTGACCCCCCTGCCTACTCGTTAAGAGAGACTTTCTCTAGTGATCAACCTGAGGCCAAGAGCCCATGGAACACATCGGCCAAACGCAATTAGCCCATTCGGTTTTTTGATATTATGGGTCCCTATGATGATGTTATGAAAAAACCGTACAGCTTTTTAGGCTCCGCCCCCTTTGACATATAGAAAAAAAGCGTGGGAGTGAAAAAATTAATTTTTTCCCTTCAACTGATATCTGCAAAAAAAGTTCAGAAATGAGTTTTAGGCATGTTTTTGAACATTTTTTGTGTTGACAACTTTTGAAAAATCTTTTGGCATCAATCAAAAAAATTGATTTTTTGAAAAATTTTCAGTTTTTTGCCTACCCCGAACAATTTTATCATTAGTTCCAAAAAGTTTTTTATTGCAGTTTGATTGTCTTTAGACCGTCCAACTATGTGCCAATTTTCATTCCGAATTTTTGACACCTTTTTTTTCTATAAGCAAAAATGTGTGTTTTTTCACGAAATTTTCACGTACCCCCTCCATGGTGAAAAAGTGAAAGTATCGAAATTTCATGAAACTTTGTATTTGAGTTTACCTCACAGTATTTAAGATGTTCACGAAGTATGAAAACATATAATGCATTTCTTCTGAAGTTATTATACCTCAAAACTCTATTTCACTATTTTCAGATGCTTTCTTTGAAAATCAAATTTTTTCAAACTTTCATCAGTTTATTCTTTTATTTTTTATTTAAAAAACGTTTTTAGTTTTCAAATACCTTTTTTTCCGTTATTTTCCTCTTCTCTGAACTCTAGTTTTCCCGAAAAAATTGGTTTGAAAAAAATTTCCTTTTTTTTGATTTTACGGAAAATTTGACCAACTTTGAAACTTTGTCACGAGGTTCCCTGCTGTCCAATTAATAACAATTTTGTTGATCATGTAGTTCAGACTTAGCTCTACATTTTTATAGTTGACTACTTTTTTGTACGGTCCCACCGTAGAGAGATATAGCCATCTGAAGTAAAGTAGGTGTACACCCCGTTTTCCTGAAGACATGAAGGTATACCTAATCCGCCACACCATATCTCGCTAGGGACCGCCCGTACAAAAAAGTAGTCAACTATGAAAATGTAGAGCTAAGTCTGAACTACATGATCAACAAAATTGTTATTAATTGGACAGCAGGGAACCTCGTGACAAAGTTTCAAAGTTGGTCAAATTTTCCGTAAAATCGAAAAAAGGAAATTTTTGTCAAACCAATTTTTTCGGGAAAACAAGAGTTCAGAGAAGAGGAAAATAACGGAAAAAAAGGTATTTGGAAACTAAGAACGTTTTTTTAATAAAAAATAAAAGAATAAACTGATGAAAGTTTGAAAAATTTGATTTTCAAAGAAAGCATCTGAAAATAGTGAAATAGAGTTTTGAGGTATAATAACTTCAGAAGAAATGCATTATATGTTTTCATACTTCGTGAACATCTTAAATACTGTGAGGTAAACTCAAATACAAAGTTTCATGAAATTTTGATACTTTCACTTTTTTCACCATGGATGGGGGTACGTGAAAATTTCGTGAAAAAACACACATTTTTGCTTATAGAAAAAAAAGGTGTCAAAAATTCGGAATGAAAATTGGCACATAGTTGGACGGTCTAAAGACAATCAAACTGCAATAAAAAACTTTTTGGAACTAATGATAAAATTGTTCGGGGTAGGCAAAAAACTGAAAATTTTTTTCAAAAAATCAATTTTTTTGATTGATGCCAAAAGATTTTTCAAAAGTTGTCAACACAAAAAATGTTCAAAAACATGCCTAAAACTCATTTCTGAACTTTTTTTGCAGATATCAGTTGAAGGAAAAAATTAATTTTTTCACTCCCACGCTTTTTCTATATGTCAAAGGGGCGGAGCCTAAAAGCTGTACGGTTTTTTCATAACATCATCATAGGGACCCATAATATCAAAAAACCGAATGGGCTAATTGCGTTTGGCCGATGTGTTCCATGGGCTGTTCGAGAATTACTGACATTGTCTCTTAATATCCCGCGGGCCGGGCTAGAATGGCTTTGTATACATTTCAGGTCAAAACATTGCGTTTCAAGCAAAACATTTGCGTTTCAAGCGCGCCGACCCGGTTTCCAAGTATGAAAAGTAGTACTTTTTAAACGGGTGGTGGACTAGGAATTACAAAATTTAGAAATCTAGTCAGCCTACCTTTGGGTGACTATTTCATGCTTTCTAGTCTACTTACCGAATGGGATATTAGAGACGACAGACGATGTAGATGACTCTTTCCTTTCCAGCTTCCGATTTTTTTCATTTGTAGCTTCTTCATTATAATCGATCATACGCACATCCAGGTACCCCATATCTTCCGAGTCTTCATAGTATTCCTTTATAAGGAGCTCCACGTCAATTTCATTGAGTGCCACATTGACTTCTTCCGGAATCTTACCATTTTTTTCCAGAACCTCCGACTACTCGATGTGGTTATCCACTGGTTCCTCCAAGTCTTCTGAATGTCCACATTCTTCAACAGCCTGATTAGATTCTGGTTGCTCCTTGAAGACATTTGAATCCTCCTTCTGCGCCACAACTGCTCCAAGTACCTCGTTTCCATCAGATTCCTCCGAATTCTCCGTGGTATCCGGTGTCTCGAGCATTATAAATGGAAGGAGATCCTTCTCATTGACACGAGTCATAATTGGGTTGCTGAAAAAATAACGTATATGAATTGATGCTTGGGAATAAGATAAAATCAGGAAGAACAAAAGGGAGGGAAGCCGCTAATTAAAATCGCCTAAATAAGAACTGGTACGAGTTATAAACTCAGGATCTTGATAGGTGTCGCAAGATTCTAATACAGTTATAGAACGGGGAGTTCTGATTAGACACAACATGATGAAATAAATGAATGAATGGATTACTGGTGAAATGCATATTGACAGTGACAACTAACATGAACCGTTGGGAAAAAATGTAGATGGGGAAAACTGAGAACCGCCATAACGTTTCAGACCGCCCGTTTGAAAAAAGAGAAAGAAGGAATGGGGAAGGAGAGGAAGACAATCAATCAATCGCTGTTCTATCAGCATGGTTTTCTGTGTATCGTTTGGCTCCAACAAGTCTATGCATATTGCATTCCATTGACTGTTTCTTGATTTCTGAGTGACCTTTTATATTAATTAATTATATTATTCATTGCTTTTCTAGTCCCTTTAGCAAATAAAATTTTCTTTGGAGTAGTGTATAAACGTAACTTATTGATGTTTCCTTTTTCTCGATTCTTTTTTTCGCAATCTGGATTATAGGACAAAGTTATTGACTCATTCATCCTGACTTGAATTGTCCTCTTTCTCCTGAATATGATCATTGTTTTTGTTTTCTCATTTGTGTGAAATGAACAACATGAGTTTGAAAATTTAAAAGTTTATTAAAGGATTAGAATAATTTCAAAAGCATCAATTACAAAGAATTCTTGCCAAGTCAACTAGAGTGTTCTCGATAGTTTCACTGCAGATCTTCAATTTATTACTGTTTTCATGCAATTGCTGCTTCGTCTCCAATAACTTTTTGTAAATTCCATCGATATTCTTCTTATCGTTCTCGATTTCTATCGATAGATCGTTGACTTTCTCAAGAGCCAACAACGAAGCATTCAGATGATCTCTCATTTTATCCCGTGACTCCTGAGTGTCGAGCATTTTTTCACTCTTTTCTGCTCCATAAGCAGGAAGTCCTTTGTGCTTGAGCGTTTGCAAATTTTCTTGTCTGATAACGAATTGAAACTCCGCATGTCAATGTATCATCTGAAAATAAGTCATATTAATATGATCTCATACAAGAATTGAGCGGGATTTATTTTTTGAAATGACGCAAGGCGGAAAATTTTCTAAACGGCGGAAAACGGAGTTTTGTTTATTCCCGTATCATATTATTGACATTCTACTTCACTTACCTAATGAGAATTTGAAATATATGTCTTCTAACTCATTTTGAAGCTCCAGATCATTGATTTCATCTCCTTCCAGCAGCTCTTCTTAGGCTTAGGAGTGGAGTTTCCTGCTGGTGAATCTTTAGCCTTGGACGTCACTCTCTCCACTGGATTTTGACGAAACGCTATTGGAACTGTGTGGTTTTTGACGTCATTCTTCTAGCTGGAGTTTGACGGCTCGCTGATGGGGTTGCGGCGTTGAACAGCTTCTCTCCAGCTGAAGATTGGACCTCACGTGGTGATGCTGTTCGTTTGAGCGTCATTCTTTTTGCTCGTGAAGATATGGTTTTCTACATCATTGTTCCAGATGGAGTTGGGCGACATGCTGGTGATACCATCTGTGACGACCTGATTTGAGCTATTTGAGAAGAGCCTGCTTTTGGAGAAGATACCACGGTTTGACTCTGATGAGGAGTTGGACTGGTCGTTTGTCTTGCATTTTCGGAGTCAGGGTAGTAGACAAACTAGTATTCAGACAGAATATACATTCCGAAAAGAAGAAATAAGGAATTAAGTCAATTCAAACATTTAAAAAAGCTTACCGTCCGAGCCAGAGATCTAGGGGAGTGGAATTTAATAGAATTGAATAAAAATCAAGGAGAGAGAGGGAGACCAGCCATTCAGTAGGCAGTCTGGGAGGCAGAATGAGATGAGAGATTGTCTATGGCTTACGTCAAGAGGAAACATATCTGCGTCTTTTGCGTATTGGCCCTTGGGAAGAGCGCGCACCACTCTCCAGGGTCATAGGCCTAGAGTATTCCCAGAAGCCAAGACACAGTGACTTTGACCCTAACAAGTGGTGCGCGCTCTTCCAGGAGACAAAACGCAAAAGACGCAGATATGTTTCCTCTTGACGTAAGCGATAGAAAACCTCTCATCTCATTCTGCTTCCCAGACTGCCTACTGTATGGCTGGTCTCCCTTTCTCCATGATTCTTATTGAATACCAATTCCCCTTATTCACCAATACCAATACCCAATCAAGACCCTCTCTCACTCCCACTTTCACAAACCTTCTATTTTACAAATTCCTTACCAACTGGTCCAACTTACTTCATGCCTCCAACGTCTTATTCCTGGTTTGTCTCACAGCGAGAAATGATGGTTCACCAGTTATTCAGCTCCAACATCTGCAATACCGTGAAGGTGTTCGGGACATTTGGAAACTTCGTACAGAGAAACAATGACCATCCGGATCAAGCTTTTTTCAAGTTCATTCTGTGGTCGATGCGGAGTATAAGGAGTAAAAAATTTCAAGTTGCTTCACAAATCCGACGTCTGCTGATGCTCCACTAATTGTCCCAACCGTCAACTCCAGCGAGGACAAAACAAGGGGTTGGTCGTCTACCATGAGGATAACCTTCGAGGATTCAGACTCCGCGCCGCTATAAAAGACATCAAGATTGGCGAAACAGTCACAATTTCCTACTGAGAGAAGAACAAACTGATAAAGAAAAAGGAACTGGAGCAAGTTAAATGTGGATGCAAAATCGGATGCAAGAGCTGGATTACTGTACAATTGGAAGAATATTTTTTTTGTTTTCGTATTTTTCGAATAAATATTTTTTGTGAAAACTGTAAAGGATTTATTTCACAGAATTTCTAAATACTTTCAGACATGGTTCGGGTTTGAATGTAAAGTGACGGAAAACATACATTTGTCTTTTTTTGTAAAGTTTTCAATCGGTAACGTGAAAAAGTTCATATGTGTATACGCAACAACATTATCTTCACATTGAATGCCAGCTGTTGCGTTTTTGCGATCACACTGTCAATGTTGTTCTCATTTATTATCGTGATTTATTACTCAAGACGACATATTAAATGTAGTAAAAAACAGGACAATAGAATTTCACTTGTGTGAAGTAAACACTGCTACAGTTCGACAATAGCCTTCAGTATGTAGCGGGAAAGTTTGGTTAATACAATGAAAAAATAGTAATTACACTTGAAAAAAATGAGTAGCAGACAATGTTTTAATATACTCTTCATCCATAAAAGCTGTTTTGTTGGGTTGGGACATTATAAACTTCCACTTCACAAAATCAAACACTGTTTCTCTATAAATTTTCAGATAAGATTCATGTTCTCGTGGAAATTCTCCAGAGATCAAAAACGAGAAAAAACGTTTTTATTCCAGATCTATACACAACACTTGTCCTCCTTCTGGATCACAAGTCTACCATCAATCGGATTAAAAATTAGTTGTCTGCTCATTGAATTTTACGAGAAGGCTATCAGGAATACAAAAATGAGTAAAATCAAAAATTTTATTCAGTGTATTTTGTGAAAAAAGCGATTCTCGAGAATGTAAAAAATCCTTCATGATCGAAGTCGCCCTAATCGTCGGCGACATCGGGATTCAGGCAAAAAGCCAAGAAATGTGTCTGACACTTAAAGACAAATTGAGTTCAACGATGAGATTTCGACGAGATAAGCAATCAATCGCTGTTCTATCAGCATAGTTTTCTGTAAATCGTTAGGCTCCAACAAGTCTATACATATTGCATTCCATTGACTGTTTCTTGTTTTTTGATTGACCTTTTAAATTAATTAATTATATTTTTAAATGCTTTTCCAGTCCCTTTAGCAAATATAGTTTTCTTTGGAGTAGTGTGTAAACGTTACTTATTGATGTTTCCTTTTTCTCGATTCTTTGTTTCGCAATCTGGATTATTAGACAAGTTATTGACTTATTCATCCTGACTTGAGTTGTCCTTTTTCTCCTGAATACGATCATTTTTTTGTTTTCTTAACTGTGTGAAGTGAACAACATGAGTTTGAAAATTTAAAAGTTTATTAGAAGATTAGAATAATTCCAAAAACATCAATTACAAAGAATTCTTGCCACTTCAACGAGATGGTGTTGTCCATTTGTCGAATTCCCGATCCTTGTAGGTCACAGTGAAATAAGCTCCGTACGACTTCCACTTCTTTTGTTTCCTTTTTAATCTTCCATCACTTCGGGTCGGATCCTGGTTTCAGAGTGTACGCATTCATATTTCCGAACTGTGCTCCTGCATTCTCGACGCGGACGAATTTATCGTCTTTCAATTTTTTGTGGATTGTAGAGTGAAAGCTTTCAATATTTCGGAAGAATTTGAAGTGATGGCTGAAAATAACTGGAGTTTCTAAATACTTGAGTTCCAGAAAATAACTTACAGAACAAAATTCAAGACGTCATTTGATGTGATAACGTCTCTCGGGCAGTTCAGAAAAGCCATCACAATGCTATAGAGTCCATTATGCAACTATCCGTCTTCTGAGAGGATTTCAATCTGAAAATCGAAGAGGATGATAAACAGGGTTGGGCACTTATTTGTTTGATTATCGCAATCATTTGAGATTTGGGTTGGAAGTCAAATAATTCGCTTGTCATATGATTTGAACTTTTTTCTCAGAGACATTGCTTGCCCAAACAATGCATGACAAATTTCAAAAAAAATTGATCAAATAATTTGAAACCGATTTCTGTGTATCACTGACGTCAATTTTCTCTTTGTTCCGCCAAAATTGATACGCTGGAGAGATTATTTCACAACGGATAATTTTGCAAAAATAATATTTTTAGAATTCCTGGAATTGCAGAAAAAGAAAATATACTGAAATTCATTTATGTTGAAAATGTCATTGCTTACCTTCAGAATCCTTCGAAACCTTGAAAACATCAAATAAAAGCAAAAGATATCAGAAATCAATAAAAATAGGGAGACGATTGGTTGAGCGTCATTTTCGAGAGGCGCTCTGAATACAAAATGATGGAAAAATGGGGAAGGAGAGAGAGAGAGAAAAGACACTTGGGGTAGGCGGTGTCTCTGTGTCTGTGTCTCTGTTCAGCTGCGACCTCTCTCGCTTTTTGAATAAACATATTTCTGCCACTTGGACCGTCGGGGAGACATTACATATCATGAGTCATTAAAAGTCATCGAAGTGGCGCCCGGTATGAAATGGAAACGATGAGGGATCGAAAGTAAACAAATGAAATGGCGGTGTGATCATGAGGTGGACGTAATTTGTGATGATTGTCCTCTTGTCACATCATTTAGGGTTGTCAAGAGATAACCTCTTTTAAGTAGATCTTTTTTATTTCTTTACGAAATAATAAGAGAAAAAGTATGAGGGAAATAGGGAAAGAAACTTATAACTTTTTCGCGTGTATCACTATTTGTGCCCAACCTGCACTGGATGTTTTTTCTCATCATTTAAACCTACATAACATTTTGTGGACAGAATAAAAACTGAAATAAACTTCATATTCTTTTTCGACGCGTCAAGACGGTCTCGATAATATATACTTTCATATTTTTTGCTTCTGTTATAAAAAAGTTTACCTCAAACTTGGGTAATTGAACCGACCTCCTCACGCCCCGCCCCTTTTCCCACACAAAACATAGCGGGCGGCGGAACCCGGGAGATGTCGGGACACTGCATTCACCTACCCCCGCTGTTTGTCGACAGAAACTGTTTTGAGCGTTTTACGAAAGCCAAAAATATAAAACATATATTGTCGGCCGCGGACTTTGACTTTTGGAAATAGTACATGGGAGAATAGGCTTTTTCTCCATAACATGTAGTATTTTCAGATTTAAAGTCGCGGTCTTGGACCGTTGCGGTCACTCGGAAGTCTGATTTTTGAAAGAAAAACTACCCAGTAGAATTGAATGAATGTAATAAAAACATTTTATAATGAGGAAACCCCGACTTTTCAGCATTCACTTTGTTTTTGCCAAATGATAAATTGATGGGATGTGGCACAGGTGCTTTGTGTTTGATACCCACGTTGGCAATTTTTTTTGATGCATATGAAAGTATGGAGGTTTGAAGGAGGTGAGAACGCGAAAAATTGTGATAGAGAGGCACCCACATTTATCACAGCCTCGAGTGGGCCGCCGCGTTTTCGGCCGTGTAGCTCAGCCGGTTGCGGTTTTGTACCCATGCACGTTCGGTAATGAGTTCAGAACCCCCCGTTCAATCACTTACCGAATTTTGAGGCCAAACTTTTTTTTTGAGTTCTCACCTCCTTTAATCACCTGTGACCGCAACTGTATAGAAAAGAATACATACGAAATGAAACAAAAAACCAATTTATGAAATATGACATGTTAATAAAAAGAACACAAATAGAAAACAAGAGTGATGGGTCCACCGGCGAGTTTGGTGTATTCATTGCTGGTAACAAAGGACTATCGAATGTTGAAAGATCGTCACCAAGATTCGGTGATTTATGATGTCCAGATGCAAGTTCTGCCGCCGGAATTGATTTTTTCAAAACCTCATATTCTTTTTCTACGCGTCAAGACGGTCATCCTGAATAATATTAAAATTAGAACAAAGTCTGGATAAAACTAGTAATTACTTTTCGAGAACATCTCTAACATCAGCTGGAATGGTCGTCTCTGCGCAGTGAAGCATCTTGATTATCATTTTAGAGTCTTCTGATTTTCTGAAGAATTCGATAATCAGTTCATCCAAATGGTTGCAATTGACCCTTCTTCAGTATTGACTGCATGACCTTTCTTGAAGTTTTTCAAGAAAACATTCCTTTTGATAGAGGCATTCTCTTCGCAAATGGCATTTTGAAATGTGGTGAGGTGCAGCTCATTGAGATTATTGTTCCATTTATGACATCCGGAACATACGAATATCTCCGGCTTGTTTCTGTACCTCTTCAGAACAGTATCTTCACTGTGTTCCTTTCCACAACAACTATATTTGTAGAAAATTCTCACATTGCTGTTCCATTGAATGTTTTCATGTTCAACGAGACAAGTGAATCTGGAAAATGGCAGAGTTGAAAACACAAGAACATCGAAAGGATTGTAATGAAAAACTTCTAGAAACTCTGAGAAACTTTTAGAAACTTTTAGAAATTTCCAGAATCTTCAAGAAACTTTTAGAAACTTTAAGAAACTTTTAGAACCTTCTTGAATGTCCTAGAACCTTCTATAAACTTTTATAAAATTCTAGAAACTCTCAGATGTTTGTCTAGAAACTTTCCAAAGTTACAGAAATTTTCAGAATCTTTCAAAACTTCCAGGTGTTTCCGGAAAATGCGAGAAACTTTTTGCCAACGATCTTATAAAAACTTTGAAATTTTCTATTTTCCAATTTCAAAGATTCTGAAGCCGGTTGAAATTGCGCGAATTTCCGCGAATTTTCTGCTGGTATCTTCGAAAACTTAGTTGGTACCAAAAATTGGAAATAAAAAATACTAAAGTTTTAGGAAAATATTTTATTTGAAAAATAAATTTTAATCGTGTTTCACCAGTTTCGAGATGTCGTGGTCTCAGAATGTGTTGATGTTTTCCATATTTCTGTTGTTTTTATTTCACTTTATAATAAAATACATCTAAACTCACCTAAAAATTCGCCGCCGAAATCCATAGAAACAGTTGAAATATAATTTGAATTCAAAAATAATCAGAATAATAAGTTAATTTTGTCGAAGTTCATTCAGTAGAGCTTCTAAAAAGTCCCAATATAATAGGAAGAGACGAGAGAACAACTCCTCCGATATTTGTGAGAGTGAATGAGAGAAAGAGGCGACGGAGTGTAGAGGGCAGAGCGGAGAGGAAGAGCGGGGAAAGGGGGAGAGGTCGTCCGGCTTCTCTGTCTGCATTCTTGTTCTATTTGCGCTCTCTTCACTCTCTCGATTGTGACTTGTTTGATCAGTGGTCATCTCACAGCGCCGCCTGATACGCACAATAAAACTGCGAACAACCCCATCCACTGACACAGGGAGAGAGCAAAGAGAATTGAACTTAATGATTATTTTTCTGACAGGGAAACCTTTTTTATATGATGGTTGAGAATTTGCTGAAGTACTGCGGAGCCCGCCGTAAGGCGGGGGACGCTAGTCCTTTCAGTATATAAATCTGAAAAACTAGAAAAAATAATTTTACAACGCAGCTTATTTATTTAGAAAAAAGCGTTGAGGAAACAAAAAAAAGAAAATTTAAAAAGCGATTCAATCAAAAATATATATTAAAAAAAACAATTACTTCTTGCCACCTCTACTTTTTGGTTGTTGTTGTCCTGGAGTCTTTCGCGGCTTCTTGGCGGCTGGTGCATCAGATGTTGATTCCTGTCTTCCTTGTGCAGTACTTGGTGCTTTCTCCTAAAATTTTCGATTCTGATATTAGTTTTGACCCAAAAGAAAGATTTTACCCTTAGCTGTTTGACAGCTGCTCGTGTGGGATGCATAGATTGTCCGATGAGTGCAATCATCGCCTCCTGATCGCCCATACAAGTTTGTCGTGCTCTTGGTGGTGCAGGTGCTGTAGGAGGTACAGATGGTCCTGGAGCCGATCGTCGAGGAACAGCTGGACGAGCACGTCTTGGTCGAGTAGCCGGGGCATCGACGACTGCTGGAGCCGCATGAGCTGCTGGAGTAGCTGGAGCTGCTAGAGGCGCAGGAGCTGGATCCACATTCGCGGCAGCACGTCGTTGAGCTTCAAACTTCTTTCTTAGACCTCTACGTGCAATCGCTGCCTGTGCCTTCTGTTGGGCTATTTTATTCTTCCTTCCGGCTGGTGGAGCAATAGACGCTGAAGGAGCATTGTCCCCTGTTTCACTTCTAGCACTCGAACAGGTGTGACGATCACAATCGGTTCTTGGCAACGTGACAGCGGCAGAGTTTCTAGATCGGGAGTTCTGAAATAAGGATGGGTTAATTGCATAATACAATTTTCTGTTTTAACATTATGGTAAGAGTCAACCTCTTACCATCACGGATAGTAGTAGCGGGAGACCATAGGTGCATAAATACTTACCTGGACTCTGGCTATAGCGACTCCTGTTTTCTTGGAGGATCCTGCCTTCTTGGTGGCTCGATGGTTCGCTCTGGTTGGTCGAGCGGGTGCAACATTAGCTGGATTTGCAGCTGTCTCCGAGGGATTGAGAGCTGTTGACTGTCGGGTTCTCATAGCTGGTCGTCCATTTGCAACAGAATGACGGCGTGTTCTAGTATATATATATATATATATATATATATATATATATATATATATATATATATATATATATATATATATATATATATATATATATATATATATATATATATCTGAAATAAAGAAATAAGGAATAAAGTCGATTTAAACATTAAAAAACTTACCGTTCGAGCCAGAAATCTAGGGGGATGGAAGATAATAGAATTCAATAAAAATCAAGGAGAGAGAGAGGGAGACCAGCCATTCAGTAGGCAGTCTGGAAGGCAGAATGAGATGAGAGATTGTCTATCACTTACGTCAACAGAAAACATATCTGCGTCCTCTGCGTATTGACTCCTGGGAAGAGCGCGCACCACTTTTTAGGGTCATAGGTACTGGGTATTCGCTCCTGGGAAAACTCTAGGTGCGCACAGGCCTATCACCCTAAAAAGTGGTGCGCGCTCTTCCCAGGATCCAATACGCAATGAACGCAGATATGTTTCCCCTTGAGGTGAGCGATAGACGATCTCTCATCTCATTCTGCCATCCAGACTGCCTACTGTATGGCTGGTCCCCAGTTTCATTTATGATTTTTTTTGAATTCTAGTGTATAAACATCTCTCGCATCATCGAAGACGTCACAAATACTTCTTTTCGTGCAGAAGAGTTGGATACAGAGCAACTCGAGAACTATCTAACCATTCATCTAGGCCAGGATATTCTCCATCTGAGGGCAAAGCTTACTGGACCACTGTTGACAAATAATTCAAAATTGTGTTTAACCAAAGCGTTAACTGCTCACGGAACACGGAATAAAGATGTAATAGATCCAATGAAGAGATCAAACCTCCCGCCTACAGTTTTCGGAAGTTATCAACTATTTCGATGGAGAACATCTGTACCTTATCGATGTTGTCTATGATGTTGAGAATTTGGGCCAATTGATGAGGAGGTGGAAAAGAAAGTCTACTACAATTTGAAATGTATTGCCACAACGACACCCACAGGAGTCGTAATGTAGGCGTGTATTCGGCCTGCAGATTTGCAAATTCTGTTGTTGTAATAATTTTGTTTCTGTTTCAACGTTTTTCTTGTTCTTATTTTATGATTCTTTGTTAACTTCGAATAAAGTTTACTGTTTGCAATTGCTTAATAATTTTGATTACGAAACAACAGAAGTTCGGCAAAGTTTACAATCTTCACGAATAGATTCTTTAGCATAACTGTAAAAAATGCTAGAGATAATGTTAGCGAGTCAAAAATCAATTTTAGTGAAGACAGTTCATACTCAGCAGAATGCTCTTAACACGGTGGGTCTGGAATTTTTTTCATTTGCTGAAAATGTCTCGTCTATTTGAAAAATTTTAAGGAATGCATAAGTACCATCAGAACATTGTTGTGTAAGTTTTACTAAACTGACACTGCAATATAAGTTCATTTCTTTAAAAAACGTATTCAATTAATTCAGTTTTCTTCCAGCACTCGATGTTTTAGGTGTGTTTTTCTGTCCGGGCCGGAGCAAAATAAAAATTTCTCCGGTCGGCCCGGAATTTTAATGCCGAACAAATTCAAATTCATTTTCGAAAATTTTCCGATTAAAAAAATTATAAAATTGATTCTTTGTTAGTTTCAAAGGTTTTTGAGGAATGTACTTGAAAAAATACGGAAAACTTGTTGAAAAAATGTTTTTGTGAAAATTTTGGTGAAAAAAGTTCAAAAATTCAAACGCTGGCCGGCCGGGCCAAGCCAGTTCGCAACTTTTCCGGCCCCATCGGGCTGGGCAGACCCGGAATCTTGCAAGTCTGAAATATAATGAACCACTTTTTATGACTGCAATATTAATTTTAATTTTAATTTTTTGAACGCTTATATTAACAGAAAAGTGACCGGCAAGGTCGCTCACAAGACAGGGAATTGATAATAGAAAAAAGCATATAAAAATCGTGTGTTCTGTCTGTCACACAGACAGACGAAGAAAAACGTAAATTCTAAAGAGATTTTTACTTTGACCCGGCCCGGTCTGTTGTATGTCTGTTGCATGTCTGTTGTATTTTACTAACAATAAGATTGCTTAATTGTTGTTATAGGCGATCGATAGCGTTATCACATTTTCATGACTTTCTCGACAGTGAATGTGTTGATCTAGATCATTGAATTGGTGAATAGATGTAATCCGCCAGATTTCTCATAATAAAATGTGGCAATCATGTTGATCGACTACTACAATAAAAATAAAACAATCGAACATGGTGTCAATTTTATAATCTTTCTTCACGAAAATTTGAAAAGAATGAGAGACACAAATGAAGGTTGAACCAGACATGCCTTACAAGATAGAGTAGCAATGTTATAATGGCGTGGGGAGTTGAAAAAAAAAACAGAAAAAACACACCTAAACATCGAGTGCTGGAAGAAAACTGAATTAATTGACTATGTATTTTAAAGAAATGAACTTATATTGCAGTGTCTGTTTAGTATAACTTACACAACAATGTTCTGAAGCTACTTATGCATTCCTGAAAGTTTTTCAAATAGACGAGACATTTTCAGCAAATGAAAAGAGCACTCTATTGAGTATGAACTGTTTCAACTAAAATTGATTTTTGACTCGTCAATCATTGTTTCAGGTTTTTTTGCAGGTATGCTAAAGAATCTATTCGTGAAAATTGGAAACTTTGCCTAATTTCTGTTTTTTTTCGGAATCAAAAATTTTCAGCAATTGCAAACAGCAAACTTTATGTTAATAAAAAGTTTATAAAAAATTATAAAATAAGAACAAGAGAAACAATGAAACAGAAACAAAACTATTACAACAACAGAATTTGCAAATCTGCCGACCGAATACACGTCTACATTATGCGATCCGTAAGCACTTTGGCGACTTCCTTCATATATGTTGTATCCTTGGTAGAACCGTTATCCAATAGAGTGTTCTTAGCAATGACATGTGGTCCGACGACGGGTTGGGCTTGAAGAGCAGCTGAGGCCCTTTCCAAACGAATCGGGTTAGTAGCTGATTTCCGAGGAGAAGAGGTGTCTACAGGAGCTAGAGATGATCTGGATTCGTATTGCAGATGTTGGAGTTGAGACAACTGGTGAACCTTCTTTTCTTGCTGTGATACATGCCAGGAATCGGACGTTGGAAGCATGAAGTGAGTTGGACGATTTGGCAAAATATTTGTGAAACAGAAGGCTGATGAAAGTGGGAGTGAGAATGAGGGTCTTGATGGGGCATTGGTATTGGTAACAGGAGAATTGGTATTGGTAAATAAGAGGAAAAATTATTCAATAAGAATCAGAGGGTAAAGGGCGACCAGCCATACAGTAGGCAGTCTGGAGGGCAGAATGAGATGTGAGATTGTCTATCGCTTACCTCAAATTGCTACATTCCTGCGTTTTTTGCGTATTGGCTCCTGGGAAGAGCGCGCACCACTTTTTATGGTCAAGGGCACTGTGTCTTGGCTTCTGGGAAAACTCTAGGCCTTTGACCCTGGAGAGTGGTGCGCGCTCTTCCCAGGAGCCAATACGCAAAAGACGCAGATATGTTTTTTTTTGACGTAAGACATAAAAAAATCTCCCATCTCATTCTGCCTTCCAGACTGCCTACTGTATGGCTGGTCTCCTCCTCTTTCTCCCTGATTCTTATTGAATACTAATTTCCTTTATTCTTCTGTTACCACTGTACACATGTAAGTTATTTTTTGAATGATCCACAATTTCAGTCAGAGAACATTTGATAAAGTTGTCAATTTCTTGCTTTCAGCGAATTGTTTGTATCAATTGATTCGGATAGTCATAGTAACGGATTCACCACCGGTCATAGTGTACACAATGCCCTGCAAACCGGACACTTTTTGTTGAGACTACCAGATGATTTTTTCGTGCAAATCGGAATCCCATGTTTATTGTTGAGATGGCACCGTCGATAAAACGAAGGACTTCCAACCGATTGCTGAAATCGGACAGTGTGGCATCTGGAGTTTGTCGTATTACCTGATGGAACCACAAGAAAACTGCAACCACTTGATCTATCGCTCAATCGACAGTTCACAAATTTTATTCGGAAATTGGAAAATCAGATTCGCCACATACACCCAAACATAGTAATTGCCCGAAGAGAACGACAGCTTCAAATCGTGCAGTTTGTACTGAATCAATTTAAAGCTCCGCGCTACAAGGGTCTAATGGAGAGAGGATTCGTTTTAAACCAAATACTTGATAAACGACCGACATACTTTGAAACACCGGATCAATACTGCTTGGACGTGCGACAGCTGGAAAAATATGTTCAAAATGTTGTCAGTATCATATTGCAAGTGTTCCTATCCCACGTGTGCAAGGAGAAAAGAACCAATGTGACTCAAAATTTTCAATAAATTTGTGTTTTATTCAATAAAATATTAATATTTCATGGTTTCACTTCATGGTGCCTCTCTTCAGTTCGTCAGCAAATTTGAAAAAAAAGATCTTTCTAAATTCAAATATGAGGCAATCTTGTTTAAGTCCTCAAAAGAAGATGAAAACAATAACTTTTTTCCGAAAATAAGATAGAACTGTTTTCGAGAAATTTTTTTCATTTTTCGAAAAAGTTTTATGTAGGCTACCCTTATGAAAAGTCGAGAACAATATTTTGAAACCCAAAGCCGATATTTGAAAAGCAATAGTCGTTTTTAGCTTGTTCTGTAATTCTCAGCTTGTTTGTTGTTGTAGGCCTGTAGTGAATAGGAAACATATTGTCAGGCTCATTGGACATGAACAACTTAAGAACTCTGTGACTATCCCTCACTTTTTCAAATTATTGATAATGAAATCCAATTATGGCCTACATTTTCGTAACTGACAACTCAACATTTATTCCCACAATTTGATAAAATGCAGTCTATTTTTTGGCAATTGTGTGAACCAAATTTTTCGGCTACTTGACTGAAGGGTTTTGTCTCAAAGTAATTTTTTTAAACGTGAATTTCTATTATCCTGTATTTTTGATTTCACTCAATATGTCATCTTGAGCAATAAATCACATCAACAAATGAGAACTATGACAGTGTGATCGTGAAAGAAAACAACAGTTGGCATTCAATGTGAAGATGATGTTGCTGTGTATGCATATATGACATTCATTGAGACATTCTAACAGAACACTTCATTTTTACTTAAGGCTGTCTACTGACTGGTTTTCAACCAATGTCTTATTATTTTCTTTGAATTCTAATGTCTGTGTTTTATTTTAATGGTTTTTATCATTTGTATTTATTCTTATTGAAAATTATCAGTAAATGGGGCGATAGGCTGAGAATGACTCCCTCACGAGACCATTCAAAGGGTGTGTGAAAGAGAGAGAGATGAGGGGCAACAAATAAAAAAAATGACCGGTATGAGGGGAATAAATAGAAAACATTATACATTGAGAAAGATGGCAAAGCGGGGAAACGTGGTTCCCGAGTAAACAATAAGCACTAATAGCGTGTAATACTAGTCGAAATTAGGGTATAGAACTCGGAAGGGGAGAGAAAAAAAATGAGGTTTGGGAGGTAATGGCATTCCAGATGGGAATGGTGTGGGAAAAAAAGTCAGAGCACTTGGGTTTAATACAAGTAAGATTCATAGGGCGACGGGTGGAGGAGGAAAACCGGATGTACGAATCTAGGTGTGGGAAGTATGAGGTACCGCTTAGAAATTTGTATAGAAGGAGGAGCTGAGATTTGAGTCTACGATGGCGTGATTTTTTTTGCTGCTTTTTCTTTATTTGCTGTTTTTTTCTCAAAAAATGTGGGTCTATTATTTTTGTAATGCCGCAACGTTATTCTAGGCTAAAAAAAAATGCTTCTGAGGTCTAAAACTGAAATTACGTCTGATAAGAACAAAGGTCAACGAGCTTCTAGAAAGCTTCCACAAAGCAATCATCTGGTTGTCAAAGAGAATAGGTCATAAATAAGATTTTTCATGTGGAAAAATGAGCAGGTAATTTGTGTTAACAGTAATGACCAATTAAAGAAATTTAAAGGAAAGACATTTACGTATCTAATCCGTCCGAACGCTCAAAGTTCCAAGTTGTAGTGATGAGTTGCCCGCGTATAAATACGGGGTGATAGGTTCCGGATAAAATAAGACGACAATAAACACAGTTTCTTACAATAAATAAGGTTTATTGCAAGAAATTATAATAAGAGAGCCTAAACTTACAAAACAAAAGTTAAACAACCAACGCTAAAACCAGAACTAACTCTGAAAGCCAACCGACTTCAGAAAACTACATTTGCCACGTGGAGTACACGTGTCCACGTGAACTGACGCGCTGAGGTTACGGTAGGCGCGTGAGCTTTTGGCGGAGTGTCGTTGCGTATTTATTGTGATGACTCGGAGAACTACAGGGTTACGGGGGTACCTTGCCACCGGCAACTTCCCCCCCTTTACAGAAACCGGACCCCGACCGGTTCGAGTACTGTCACAGATACGACTTACATTCTTCTCCCCTTATCTCACACCACCTAGCCTAAACTCAGTCACACCACCCTAACATCAAAACAATCAAAACGTTGTCTTTAGGAGACCTCAATGCAAAATACTACCCTAATTTTACACTACTACTAAAACAACAAAACACTTAATTAACAATTTGGATTGTCCACCAAGATGACATCACTGGTGACTCCATTTGTTCTCCTTTATCCGTGGCTCCGAAGTCACCGACTCCTTTCTCAGTTGGGCCACCACCACATTCTCCGTCGTCCTCGCCTCCAGGAACTCCAGCAGTTGTTCCCACGTTTTGAACTTTCCGCCCGCACTCGCAGACGAATCGCTCCACTTCACGTGACCGGCAGTTATCCAACTCCGTTTCCAACTTTCCACCAATCCCGATTTTGCACAATCCATTTTGTATGGAATGATCGTGATCTCTTTCACTTCCTCGGCTAACTTTCGCACCAAATCACCTAACTTTTGGTTCGTCTCCTCGTCCTCCGTGAGATTTACCAAGAATACTATCGATTCTACATTCGCAAAATCGAATTTATCCTTCCACGTGTTCAGCGCACTCTTTCGATACTCAAAGATGGATTTTCCTTTCACGCCAATTCTCGGAGTTATGAGAATCTTCGATTCTCTAATCACCGTCTTCTTTGGCTTCATCCCTTCTTCTTTCTCCTCCGTCACTGTATCCACAGCAATTCCCTTACTCTTCTCCTTTTTCGTCGCATCTCTCCTTCCCTTCTTCTTTTGCACCTCCGTTCTTTCCTGTTTCCACTCCACCGAAACTCCAATACTTTCGAATGCGTTCGTTCCAAGCAGCATTATTTCAGCATCGTTCTCCACGAGCTGAAAAACTACTTCCGCCTTCCTCTTTCTCACTTGAATCGGTACTTCGATTTGCTCAATGATACGCATCTTCTTTTTCGAAGTATCGATCACTTCGAAGCTTGGTTTCCTGGACCTTTTCACCACGTCCACCCAATTTCGACACCCTTTCTTCAGTCCATCCCATGCACCAGTTGACATCACCGACACCGCGGCTCCACTGTCAATCACCATTTTCCGCTCTTGTCCCAACATCTTCACCGTCTCCACAGCTACTATGCCTACTCCTTCTCCGTTTCCTCTCACTTCTACACTTTGCACTGGCTTCGGTGAGCATTGACGCTCCTTCCAGCCTTCAAAACTTCCACTCTTCTGGCTGTTTCCACGACGCTGTTCGTTTTCTTGTTGCAACACGATATCTTTCAGATGATCGTACTGTTCTTCCAACGATAACTCGAAACGCTTCATTATGAGCATTTTGTGCAACGTCTCATCTGCGCGTGCCGCTTTCATCAGCTTTGTTGTCCTCATCTGAGACAACGTCTCCTGCTTCACCTCCGGGAACGCCATCCTTGACCACTTCTCTACCTCCACGAGATACTCCCACATCTTCTGGTCCGACCTCTTCTCCAGCCCTTCAAACTCGTTCAGCGCTTCGATCTTGCTATCTCCTTGTCGCTTTCTAAGCTTGTGTTCAAACTCTTCGAACAGCGACTGTATCGATCTTTCGTATCTTTTTGGCAACGTTTTGAACAGTGACTTGGCCGCCCCTTTCAAAAACTTCTCCTCCAAGATTGCGACCAGCTCGTCATCACTCTCTGTCACATGGTTGTACTTCAACAAGAATGCCCGTTTGAACTCCTTGAACTCGCCTGTTCCATCAAACGTTTTTGGTTCCGGCAACGCTGAAGACTTCAACATCCTGTTCATACACTGCACCATTTCGTTGACTTCGCTATATCCTGACCGACTCAAAGTTTTCCTGCTAAACGTGTCTTCTCCTCCTTTCTTCCTGTGTCCCTCATTGGTGCTCTCGGAGTCCCAATTTACCACCTTCTCATACCAGCTTCTGCTTCCCTGGACTTCATCCCACAAGCCCTTCGGCTTGCGTTCCTCCAGCTCCAACGTCTTCTTCTGTTGCTTCAGCGCTTTCTCCAGCCTACTGGCCTGCGCCTCAGCCACCTCCTTTTCCCTCTGGATTTTCCGGATTTGCTCCCCGAGCATCTCCTTTTCTTCATTCCAGCACTTCGTCAACACTTTCATCTCGTATTGCACTTGCTGCAATTCCAGATTTACTTTTCCAGCGGACCATTCCGCTTCCTCTTCTTCCGCTGCTTTCGCACACGCCTCTCTCAACTCTTCCACCGATTCGAGCTTGAACTCTCTCATAACTCGAATCACCGATCGCGGCCATTCATCTCCTCCGATTTCTTCGAACTTTTCCCACAACTCTCTGTGGAAAACTCTCATCGGCTCCAGAATCGCATCCGCCTCCTGTTCGCTGCATTTTGCTGTCAACTTCCCGAGTTGCAACCTTGTTTCGTCTTCCACTTTGACGCTGCTAGCGATAAGTTTAGTGAACCTCTTCACTTTCTTTCTTCTCTCCTTCACGCTCATTTGAGTTTCCACAACAATCATTCGATCGTCGTCCAGTTTCCACGTTGACTGCTTCGACGATGTTTTGTCGCTCATCTTCTGCGTTGTTGTCCGTAAACTAAGTTTTTATTCAAAAACTGTTTACTATTCGTTGATTATCCAATCGACGAAAATTATTCAAGATTCGCAAATTTCCGTAAAATTTATCCAAATTTTACCAAAAATTTTTATTCCGCAAAACTTCGAAATCGACTGGGTTTTATACTCGCCCACACGATAAATTCAAAGCTTCACAAAGAAACACGAATAATCAAAAAAGACGGTTCGGCCCCCAAGTTGCCCGCGTATAAATACGGGGTGATAGGTTCCGGATAAAATAAGACGACAATAAACACAGTTTCTTACAATAAATAAGGTTTATTGCAAGAAATTATAATAAGAGAGCCTAAACTTACAAAACAAAAGTTAAACAACCAACGCTAAAACCAGAACTAACTCTGAAAGCCAACCGACTTCAGAAAACTACATTTGCCACGTGGAGTACACGTGTCCACGTGAACTGACGCGCTGAGGTTACGGTAGGCGCGTGAGCTTTTGGCGGAGTGTCGTTGCGTATTTATTGTGATGACTCGGAGAACTACAGGGTTACGGGGGTACCTTGCCACCGGCAACTCTCTCGAGAGAAATCTTTCGAAAATCTCTCGAGAGATTTTCGAGAGATCTTTCGAGAGATTCTCGAAAAATGTCTCGAGATGCTCTCGAAGACTCACACTGCTCACCACTTGGATGTCAATTTTTTACAAAAAATTTTTCATCGAAATAACACTTGGAAATTGTCTAGGACAGTACCCATGAACACATAATCTATTAGAGACATGAGAAGTATACTTTTAATGTCTTTGGCAAAAGTTTTGGATAAACTTGCAAACTTGGATCGAAAAATCACCACAAATCAGCTTCAGTGCTGGATATTTCATGTCTCTAATAGACTATGTGTTCATGGGTACTGTCGTAGACAATTTCCAAGTGTTATTTCGATGAAAATTTTTTTGTAAAAAATTGACATCCAAGTGGTGAGCAGTGTGTGCTCTCGAATTTTTTTTCTCGAAAGATTTGATTTTCGAGAGATCTCTCGAGAGATCTCTCGAGAAATCTCTCGAAAATCTCTCGAGAGAATCTCGAGAGATTTTTGAGTCTCTCGAAAGCTCTCGAGAGATCTCTCGAGAGATCTCTCGAGAGATTTTCGAGAGATTTCGAGAGATTTTGAGAGATTATTCAAAGACTGCGCCAAAGAGAGCATAGTGCAAATTTCGACTCTGTGACATCGCAACCGGACATTTCAAGACCAGACAGTTCGAAACCGGCCATTTCGAAACCCGTGAAACACGAATAATTTTTATTTTTGAAAAAAATGGTGTTATTGTGGTTCCGAGGGTCCGGGGTTCGACACTGGGCCAAGCACAACATTTTGCATTCTGTTTTTGGATTTTAGGTACAAATCTAACCACCAACAGGTTCGACCGCAATTAGTAGCAAAACATTTTTGTTTTTTTGTTTTCAGCCGTTTGGTACTAATCAGAAGACCATGGTTCGATCCCCACTGCGGAAATGAATAAAAAGTTATTCGTTTTTCACCGGTTTCGAAATGTCAGGCTTCATAAACTCGGAAATGATCTGTCAAAAACTTAATTTTCACGAGAGATTTACGAGAGATCTCTCGAAAATCTCTCGAAAATCTCTCGAGAGATCTCTCGAGAGATCTCTCGAGAATCTCTCGAGAATCTCTCGAGAGAAATCTTTCGAAAATCTCTCGAGAGATTTTCGAGAGATCTTTCGAGAGATTTCTCGAAAATCTCTCGAGATGCTCTCGAAGACACACACTGGTGGTGAGGCACTTTGAAAATTTCGGGCAAAAAAATATTTTTTCCAAAACTTCAAAAAATGAAACTTCATGGTAAAATAAAAACAGGACAATACGAAAAATCATTAAAAAGTGTTCAAATAAGGATGAAACTGCCGACCCAGGAAAACAAAAAAATCAAAAAATCAAAACGCCTTGCATGGGGTCGATCCCTTCCCCCTTCAAACACCAACTCAACGCACATCCACTCGGCCACTCGGCCAGTCGAAAACGTGTCAAAGGGAGGGAGGTGACATTTTGGGAACAGTTGAGAACTGAGAATATGAGGTTTACTGTGTTGAATCCGAGCCAAACTTTGAGAGCCCATAACTCGGAGCAGAGTGTCGAGCGTGTTCCAATATTTTGTGGGAGCTCTATTGGAGTGGTCCTTGACCTCCCACCAAAGTTTCATCAAATTCCAAATTTACAAGTGCTTGGGGTTCCCTTGTGAAATGATGTGAGTGGTATAAGGATTAGCCTGGACGTACCCATCTGGCGGGTAGAGCACCGGAATTCAAAAAAGGGGATGGATTTGGAGGCTGGTTGGATTAGATTATGTAATCCCCTCCTTATGGAATTGAGCTGGTAATTGGTTGGCTCAATAGGAATATTCAAATGATACAGTATCCCAGAACAGTATCTACAATATTCTAAGGCTATCCAAGATAGCATACTTGTTAAATCCTACGAAGGCCCGGGTATTTTGGCGCCAAAGTTAAAATGTCATTGTTTTGAGTTTTTTTCTGCGAATAACTCAAATTTTCGACTATCAGTTAAAATTAGAAGAAATCAGAATCAATTTGAAGAGGGGCCTGGTCTTCGAAAATGTTTCAAGTCCGGGCCCGGGTCTTTGACCTTTCCGAGCCGGGCCGGGGTTCGATAAGTATGCAAGTTAGCAAACGCGTTTCTGGAGCGCCAGACCTTTCCCGTCTCCACATTTTGATCAGTGTCTCCTCAACCATCTCTTGCCTATGTTCCCACATCATCTGCGCAAAAAACGCCTATCATTTCAATGTGGGGGTACAGCTCACTGGCAGAGCATTTGAACTCAGATCGAGACGTCTCTGGCTCAACTTTGTGTGACTCCTTAAGCATTTATTAGGTTGGTGCATAATTTTCTGCAATTTTTCGATGAAACTTTGATTCAATTTTTTTGAATTCGAAGAGAGCTTCAGAATTCGAAGTACTGTTTTCAGTATCGATGGTCTTCTGGCAACATTTTGGTAGCTTACTGATTCTTTCCGCCTAGTGCACCCATTCGAGATCATTTGAATACGAAACTTGCTTCTTTTTGATATCCCCTTTCTATTCGGATTTTTTCCTGTTTAGTTGACGTCGTAGTAAGGCAAAAAATCTTCAATTAAAGAGAGTAAGATTGAATAAGTACGTTGAATAAAAGATAATTGTCCAACCAGATGACAACAGTTTGTTGTGGGTTACTTTCGCAACACTTGAACAAGTGTTGTCATTCCAGAAATGTTTTTGTGTTATATCTCCCCCTCTTGGAGTCACAGGGTTTTGAGTTTATTGAAATAAGAAACGTGAACATCTGATGTTTCTTCCCTGTTCTCGCTCGGAAGTTCCCACCACTCCACCCAGAGTACTGAATCCGTGATTCAAAAAACCTCTTTTTCAATTTTGAGAACATCCAGAGCGCGCAAATCTTAGTCACATTGTACTTTTTTCATATCGTTAGAGTAACAACTCCACTACTTATTGCTAATAAATAAATATGCCGATCAAACGTGTGTTGGGTAGAAAAGTGATGAGAACCAGCTTAGACCCTTGTGATGAGTCATCTCATATTGCTTCAAAACGTGTGGTATATAACGACGAACTTTTCTCACTCTGAAAAAAATTCCAATTCACGAGCTACGGTTACATAAGTTGCCCTCATTGTAATTGACAACCTATGGGTGGTTTGATACAGAACCGCTTCTACGATTCCCTGCTATAACTCCAAATCTAGCTCTGATTGTTGAAAGGGAAGAACTTTTTCAGTCAGATCCACGTTTCTTGTTTCAAACCTTTTGAATCAAAATGTTGTTGGATTTGAACAAGAAGATCATTGTTAACATACATTAGCAACTTCCTTTTGAATGACATAATTTTCAAACCAGAAACGAATGAAAACAAAAAACCATTCAAAAACGCAAAAAAATGGAGTGTAAATCAGAACTCCGTTCTCGGCGGGAAAAAGAGCGAGAAGTAAAACTTTGGATCTGTAACAAGTACTTAAGTTGTTCTACCAAACACAAAAACAACCACATCGAAAAACAACTTCTCTGCCGAGAAATCAAAACAATAACCGCCAGGCTCGAAAATTGCAGAAAATTATGCACCAACCTAATATTTTAATTGAATCTAAACTTTTTGATTTTTTAAATACTTTTTGCAAGTATAGAACAACGTCAAAAATTGTTCAAAAGTACCACATTTTACCAAACACTGAAAACAAATCTAGGGCGTAATTTTTGTAGTTGACAAGTTTTTGAAATAGAGCGACGCAGAGTAGTGAAAGTGTCTGGGATTTCTCCGTCTTTAACCAGACGTGTTTATTATCATTAGAAGCGCCTCAGAATAAAAAAAAATAAAAAACTGATTCTGGAAGTAATAATTTTGAAACCTTGAAACTGAAATAATGACAGTTATAACACTCTGAATGTTTCAAAAAGAAAATTCTCATGACTTCAGCACCAATATTGTTTGATACGTAAATAGAACCTAGATCTCCATTTTTGTAGTTGACACCGTTTTTGTACCGACGGCACCTGGGAAAATCAAAAAAAAAAGTCGGGCGCACATTCAGCGCGTAAAAGAGGGGGAAGAAGACGGAAGGCCCCTTAAAAATAGAAAGAATATCAGTCTGTCTATCGATATGTCCGGATGTCTGTCTATTTGTTTGGATGTTTATTATAATCGCAGAAAGAAGATAACAGTTGGTGTGCCTTTGACGCGTTTTAACAGATGGAGGATGGTGGGAGGTGAATGGTGGAAGAAACCGGAAGACTTTTGAACATTTTTTAAAATGCATGTGCTTTATTGTTCCTCTGCTTCTTTTTTTTCATACTATCATGCCAAACTACTATTGACAGTATTTGTATGAATGCAATTAAAAAAACCAGAAATTAAATTAATCAAATCAAAATGGGTGGTGATATAAAAATGAGTGGAATAGATGTGTTGAGAATCAATAAAAGATGTATAACTGAAAAGTATTTGTATTCATTCTCCGGTTTTGATATGATCCTGAAGATCTTTTGTCTATCACAATCTGAAAAGAGAACGTACTTCCATGGACAAACAGACAGATAGGTGGACAAACCCTAAATTTGTCAATTGAAATGAAATTAATCCAGTCGTTATTAAATAGTCTTGTTTATTATTTAAAATTTTTGAATGTTGGGAAAGGGAAACAACTCGTGCCGTTCGATGAACACAAATATAATAAGGAAAACATAATAAAAAAGAAGATGGACAGGAAAATGGATATTAACACTTGGATAGACGAAATTTGAGTTGTATGAGTGCAAACAATAGGAGTCATTACTTTCAAATTTTCAATGGCAGCCATCCGGAAGGAAAGAAATTAATAGAGAGGGGAAGGGAGAGAGTAAACATTTTATGTGACTGTGTAGAACAAAAAAAGAGCTCCATTTTTGAAGCAGGCACCATTTTCATACGGGCGGTTCTTAGGGACATACAGCGTTCGTTTTCTCCTCAAGCGCAGTACGTCTACACTCCACATATCTCGCAAAAGCTTGTATCTTAAAAGTGCGCGGAGCAATCGAAAAGTTTTCAACTACAGAAATGTACTCCAAGACTTGTTCTACACAATGATGTAAAGTTTGAAAAAAACAAAACGCAAAGAAAGTTAGCGAGAATTTTTGAATTTAGAATCAGTCTTTTTAGGCGTTTCTAACAATTATACACATGCCTAGATGGAAACGGAGAGATCCCAGACGCTCTCGCTTCTCTGCGTCTTTCCATGTCCCGCTAAATTTTCAAAAGTTCATATCTCAAAAGTAGGCGGAGTTATCAAAAAGTTCCCAACTACAAAAATGAAGCCCTTGATTTGATTAAAATATTTTGGAAAAATGTGGCACTCTGGGACAACTTTTGATGTTGTTCTATATTTTCAAAAGGTTCAACAAAATATATAAAAGTTCAAATTTTATCAAAGCAAGTTTGAACGCTGATGAAAATGAGAAGACGGGAAAGGCCTGGAACGCTGGAGACGCATTTGCTATCTTGGAGAGCCTAGGAATACTGTAGACATTGTTCTGGGATACTGTATTATTTGAATATTACTATTGAGCCAATCAATTACCGGCTCAGTTTCATGGAAGAGGGATTACATAATCTAATCCACCCATTTACCACTTAACACCATCATCATTGTTTTCTGGGCATGATACTGTCTCAATATGGGTGGCGCATGACATCAGCAGAGCCTTCCGAGAATGTCAGCTGAATGACGTCTCTTCGAATTGCAGTCTTCAAGAGGAATTCTCAACAAAATGTTAGAAAACTGAAGACAACATTGTTGAAAAATGAACATTTTTGTTTTGAATTCCAAGGACAACTGAGTTTAAATTTTCAAATGTTTTTTTTGAAAATTATAAAATAATTTCAAATAATGCCACTGGCTTAGATTTTATTCTCATAGACCAAATTGTTCACGTTTTATAGAACGAAACCAGGACGTGTAAAATAGATGGATTATATTAGGAAGGACGCGTCGGTCGTCCCGTAGAGACCGATGGCAATCAATTTTCTCAATCGAAAGAGAGAACACTAGGAGAAGGAGACGGAGAGGTGACACTCGTACAGATGAAACCAACTACCCCCTCCTTTTTTCTTTGTTCTGCCCCTGTCCCCTTTAGCCTCATTCTCATTCACCTTCATTCCCACAACATCGAGTACACAGACACGCAGACACAGAGACTCCCCCCAACCCAAGCGTTTTCTCTTTCTCTCTCTTCTTCCCCATTTTTCTACCAATATGTATTGAGATCGCCTCTCCAAAATGGCTTTCGACCGATTTTCACATTTTCTCGTCTTTTGCGATCGTTATGGGACCTTTTAGATGCTTTACTGAATAAGCGTCGACACAATAAACTTTATTTTTTTTGAATTCTAACTATATTTCTACTTATTCTTTCGATTTGGTCGGCAAATGGATTTTGAAGGTAAATTTAGTTCATTATGAAAGAAAATAGGGACATCGGGACAACTTGAAACCGTACATTTTGAAATTAGAAGTTTTGAAACCGGTGAAACACCATTGAATTTCGATTTCACGAGCCTAATTTTTTTGAATTTTCTTTTTCGCTGCTTGGTAAAAATCTGACTATCAGGGTTCAAACCAGGGCTATGCGAAATATTTTTCGGACTCAAAATGTTTTCGGTTTTTTAAAATAGTTTTCGAATAAGTTTGTCACACAAAAAATTTTCGGATAGTTTTCGAAAAAAACAGTTCTAAAACTTTTCTGAATGAAACAATAAGAGACAAAATGGTTTTTTGTTGTTTTTCGGATTTTTTTAAAAAAATTTTGTATTCAAAAATAGGTTTTTGGTGGGTCTGTCCAGAAAATACTCGAGTCGTCATTCAAATTCAAAAAATATGTCGTAATGAACATATTCAATCTTCCATAGAAATCCGAAGCTATTTCCTTTTAGTACAAAAATTTTCTTGAAAAGCTGAAAACAAAAAACAAAAAAATTTATTTACCAATGGGGATCGAAATCGAAGACGTTTCACTAGTCCTGGTGTTAAAAAGCAAGGAGATATTTGGAAATCTTAAAATGGAAAAGTTGAAAATTTTCAAAACGAATAGATATTTATTCAAACTTGTTCTTGTTTCAGAAACTATCCACTGATTTGAGCGATTCTGGAAAAACACTGAAGATGCTCATAATGAGAGAAAGAGCTCCGATGAAATCAGAAGTCCAGCTTCTAGTTAGAAGATTACGAGTCTCTTTCGTGCCGATTCAAACCGAAATTGAAAAACAGAGAGACATGGAGTCTGCTCTCCTCGTGGAGTTCTTCAATGAGAACGTCTCGAAAGGAAAGTGAGTTTTCTGTCTCTCATTCAAGTACCAAACTAGATTCTGTTCAGATCATATCTCCACAACCAGCCGTTGCTCTTTAATCTTCTCTCGAGTTCATCTGCTCCAATTTCCAGTGCTCCTGTTCCAATGCTTCCATCTCCTTATGCAGGTGGATATCAACAGATGCCAGGAGGTACGAATGCAACAATTGGAGCACATAATCTTGCCCTTCTCACACAATACTATGGCTTGTTCGCTGAGAACGGATAGTGAGTTTTGTTTTACTGTGATGGGGAAAGGGGGAGGATGTCTGCCCATATGACATAAGAAATCTTCTTCCTTCCAGTCAGTTACCGTCCTCATTGTCAGCAATCGGTGTTCCACAACAAACAATTGCTGGCGTCTATCCAAAAATGTGATGCTCTGGAGAGAACGTCTTCACTTAACTTTTCTATAATCTCAATTTTTAATCTCTTTTCCTTCATTTTTTTCTAATTGTGTTCATTGAGTCTCAATGCTCAACATTTTCCAACTTCCAGAAGAAATATGCTTCTGATAAAGTTTTCATGCAATCTGACACCCCCTAAAATGAAGGTTCCGAGAAAATGGAATGTGATCTGAAAAAACTGTGAATGCAGTTTGATTCAGAATCTTTGAAAACCCCTACAGACAAATTTCTAGAAAAAAAAACCTGTTTCTGAGCACGTGACCTCAAAAAAACACTTTTTTGGTCGTCCAAAAATGATAAGACGTCGATTTTTTTTTGATTTTTCACGCTATGACTAGTAAGAAAGAGCTCCAAAACATAATTGATCATTCAAAAATACAAAAAAAAACAATGCACAATTCAATAACTGTCTCTAACTGTCAATTTTCTTGAATTCTGTTTGTCAAGACAATTTGGAAAAGTATAATCATTGATAGGTTTAGTTCAATTTGGATCTCATCAAGAAAACGAGCGGATTACTGTAGTTTTTGGAATGTCATAGAACCTAGGCTTGTGAGTATTCTTTCTGGAAACTCAAACTCATTTCAACCATCCTATTTTCCATGCTTCCAACGACACTTGCAGTTTTTAGTTGAAAATGATCATACTGGTGACTGTGACACGGCCTTCCTGATAAACTCACAATATTGATTGTTAGTGGACTATACAGATCACAGGTAGAGTTTTTTTTGTAGTTGGCTTTCCGGATTTTCTTTTTTGTATGGAATGTTCCTACTCTGCCTTTATTATTTCTGTATGTTTCAGGAAATTATGTATGATTGCAATAACACATTTGTCTGCATGAAAAATAGGTTTGTTCACGCCCCGCTGGAATTAATCTTCTCAATCATAAATTAGATGATTAAGAAAACTGCAAATGCTATTTGATCAGTCAGACAAAAACACTACTAAAATCAGGGGCTCCCAAATCTTAATTCCTTTTTTTTTTGCAGTTTCTAATAACTACCCCCCCCCAAACTAATTGAGAGTTTGTTTTTTGGGTCATTATCAGACTGTTCTTTATCATTTTCACCCAGTGTTTTGCAAACCGGTACTATTTTCACGAAAACAAACAAGTTGACAGTTACTTGAACTTCAAAAATCTGAATGTTTCAATTACCAAACTTCACAAGCTAAGAAGACATGTAAATTCCGTCTAGGATTGCGTACCAGTACATAAAAAACAAAGAGCTAAACTGACATTGAGTATTAAGGAAAACCATCATAAACACTGTTTCTATTCTCGGTATCTAAGACACTGGTCATTAAAAAGAAAATGTGTCTTTTTCCGCATTTGAAAACTGTGCAAAAAACTTTAGCAACAGGATTGTTCATCAAAAATTTAGTGTAAATATTTTTGAATGTCTGTTATGGATATTTTCTTGAAAATTTATGGTCGATCGGATCTATTTGAAAAAAGTTATGATCAAAAAACCAAAAATTAATATACTTTTGAGCGGTACTGTATATGTCTACTGAAATGATAAGAGTGGTATAAGGATTAGCTTGGACGTACCCATCTGGCGGGTAGAGTACCGGTATTCAAAAAAAGGGGATGGAATTGGAGACTGGTAGGATTAGATTATGTAATCCCCTCCTCATGGAATTGAGCCGGTAATTGGTTGGCCCAATAGGAATACTCAAATGATACAGTATCCCAGAATATTATCTGAAGTATTTCAAGACTATCCAAGACAGCATACTTGTCAAATGCCGGGCCATGTTAGCGAAACGAAGACCCGGTTATTTTGGCGCCAAAGTTAAAATTTCATTGTTTTGAGTTTTTTTCTGCGAATAACTCTAACTTTCGACTATCAGTTAGAATTAGAAAAAATCAGAAATTTTCAAATTTACAATAAAACACTAAAAATTCCAAAATTATTGATTCAGTTCGTGAAGCAGGGCCTGGCCTTCAAAAATTTTTCAAGTCCGGGCCCGGGTCTTTGACCTTTCCAAACCTTTCCGAGCCGGGCCGGGATTTGATAAGTATGCAAGATAGCAAACGCGTCTCTGGAGCGCCAGACCTTTCCCGTCTCCACATTTTGACCAGTGTCTTCCCACTCATCTCTTGTCTATGTAAATTCACACATTATCTCCGCAAGAAACGCAAATTATTTCAATGTGGGGGTACAGCTCACTGGCAGAGCATTTGAACTCAGATCGAGATGCCCCTGGCTCAACTTCGAGTGACTCCTAAAGCCCTTTTTTAAAATTGAATTTAAACTTTTTGATTTTTTAAAATTCTTCTTGCAAGTATAAAACAACGTCAAAAATTGTCCAAAAGTACCACGTTTTACCAAAAAATGTGAACGAAGTCTAGGGCGTTATTTTTGTAGTTGACAATTTTTGAATTGGAGCGACGCAGGGAAGCGAAAGCGTCTGGGATTTCTCCGTCTTCACCTAGACATGTGTATAATTGTTAGAAGTGCCTTAAAATGCTGATTCTAACAATAATAATTTTGAAACCTTAAAGCTGAAATAATGACAGTTGTAACAATCTAAATTTTTCAAAAAAATAAACCAAAATTTCATTTAAGTTCAAAAATTTTCACAAACATATTTTGCGTTTTCTTGTTTCATACTTGTTTAATACGTAAATTTTGTAGTTGACACCGTTTTTGTACGGGCGGCACCTGGAAAAATCAAAAAAAAGTCGGGAGTACATTCAGCGAGTAAAAGAGGGGGGAAGTAGATGGAAGGTCCCTTGATAATGGAAAGAATATCTGTCTGTCTATCGGTAGGTCCGGATGTCTTTTTATTTGTTTGGATGTTTATTAGATCCGCAGAAAGAAGATAACAGCTGGTGTGCCTTTGGCGCGTTTTAACAGGTAGGTGGTGGAAGAAACCGGAAGACTTTTAAACATTTTTCTTAATGCATGTCTTTTATTGTTTCTCTGCTTCTGTCGTTTTTCCATACTGTCTTGCTAAAATACTATCTACAGTATTCGTATGAATGCAATAAAAAAACAGATAAATTAAATTAATTAAATCAAAAATGGGTGGTGAAATAAAAATGAGTTGAATAATTGTTTTGAGAATCAATAAATGATGTATAACTGAAAAGTATATTTATTCATTCACCGTTTGTGATACGATCCCTAAAATCTTCTATCTATCACAATCTGAAAAGACAACGTACTTTCATGGACATACAGACAGACAGGTGGACAATCCCTAAATTCGTCTATTGAAATGAAATTAATCCAGTCGTTATTAAATAGTCTTGTTTCTTATTTAAAATGTTTGAATATTGGGAAAGGGAAAAAAAGTCGTGCCGTTGGATGAAAACAAACAGGCTAACTGAAAAACTTTAATTCTACAGTATCCCCATATAATTAAAAGTTAAAATTGACATTGGAATTGAAGATGTCACAAAGTGAGATAAGTCAGAGTTTACTGATGTGTCAACACTTGAATAGACGCAGTTTGGGTTATAAGTGTAAAAGTGGGAGGACCTATCAAAAAGTTGTTCACTACAAAAATGTAGCCCGAGTATTGCTCTAATAATGTGATGTATGAAACAAAAAACGCAAAAAAAAGTTTGTGAGAATTTTTGAACTTTAAAAAATTTGAATTATTTTTTGAAAAATTTAGAACTCATAAATTCTCATATCTTCAGTTTTATGTTTTGAAAATCATTATTTTTAGAATCAGGTTTTTAAGGCGCTCTTAGAACAAATTTACATGTCTAGATAGAGACGGAGATATCCCAAACGCTCTTGCTTCTCTGCGTCCCTCCATGCCCCACTAACTCTTCAAAAGTGTATGTCTCATAAGTGGGGGGAGCTGTTATATAGAGATTCTTATGCCTTCAGTGTAGCGGAATAATCATCTTTTATTCAGTGAGTTAGACATCATTATGTCCAATAAACATAGATAAGAGAACCGACCAAGACTGGTCGGTGGCAGGGGTTAAATACAAATGTCTTATCAGTTAGTACCGGGAGCTGGTCACTATATGGAAGGTGCTAGAATAAGTGTTTACGTCAGAGGAACTCAAAGAACGTTACGGGGCATGACATCCCCCTTCTTTGGGAAAGCTCGTCCCGAGCGACTCAAATAAAAAAAGCTATAGGGGGTAAGTAATACAATATTTTAAGTAAGTAATTTATCTGATGTAGCGGTAGATGTTGTTGATGTTGATGGCATTGTCCAATAGGAGTCCATTTTCATTTCCAACTTCTGTAGTTCCCATCCGTCTCCAAACCATGCTGTTGTTGTGATCCCCAGCTTCCGATTACAAACCATCCTGCCTCTTGTCGTTGTTAATGATCCATTGTAACAATGACTCCTTGACACAAAGTGCGTTGTTCCAGCTGTTGTTGATAACGCCAATGATCTTGTTTGCAGTGTCACGTTGAATTGAGCCATTGTTGGTGTCCACAATTATGCCACTGTTTGCCAAGGTTGTAAAATACAAACTCGACGTTTTGTGCATCCATTTTTTTTTTGTTATCAGTCAGAGAGTTTTCATGATTTGCCAAGAGCACGTCTTACGTTGACAAGTCTTGTTTTCAAAGATTTCATCTCGATGGATAAATGAATTGAAATACTTTGCTTGCTAAGACTGAATATTCGACAATCATCTTCAAACTGCTGATCTGTCTTCACTGAATTTTGACTTTTAAGGCAGAATTCAGTTAGACAAGGTCCGTCTTACACCTTTTATAGGGGTATTAAACGGTTGCCTTTTTTTCGGTCAGGTTCCCAATGATTTGTTTTCCGATAGAAAACATCATTTCATATCTCATCTAGTTCTTTAGTCATAACTTTTCCGTACTCGAAATCTTGACTCGTTCTTTGAAAGGAGTTTCGATCTTACTCGCCACATCAGGTATCTACTGTCATCATCTTCTTTGAGTATGACAACTAAAACCAATTGTTCTCTTTTCTGATGTGGATTGAATTCTTTCAAAATTATGAATTTCAAGATTTTCCAATACGACATAATTCTCCTTACTTATCGCTCATTGATAAGCTTTTATAGAGTAACGAGCTTCTTTTTTTTTCTCAAGCTTCGCCTCATTTCATTTCAATTATTATTTTGGGCACGAAGAGAACAGAATCATGTTGAACGAGCTTGATGTCATTTCTATCAAAGTCTTTGCTTTGATAACGAGCATTTCGGATGTCTAGCTTCACTCTGAATACTTTTGAGTGGCGGACTATTGAGATATTTCAATTATGAAATGATTTCTTAGTTCACTAGCTCTTACAAAAGCAGAGGATTGGTTGACTTTTGCTTTAGAGGTAGTTTCTGAGATTTACCAGCTCTGACAGTAGAGAAGTGGGGAAGAGACTGTCACAGGTGGAATCTTCTTTTCTTTTCTTTTTCAACACCAAGCAATTTGCTGTTGGGTACTCTTTGGTAGCCTTGCTATTGGTCAGGATTGAAAAGAAGAACTCATCATTTCAGAATCAGGCTTTGAACTCTGCACCCTTGTTCACCATGAGCAGTATACTCATGGCGAAGGTGGTACCTCCATGTTATATAGAGATTCTTATGCCTTCAGTGTAGCGGAATAATCATCTTTTATTCAGTGAGTTAGACATCATTATGTCCAATAAACATAGATAAGAGAACCGACCAAGACTGGTCGGTGGCAGGGGTTAAATACAAATGTCTTATCAGTTAGTACCGGGAGCTGGTCACTATATGGAAGGTGCTAGAATAAGTGTTTACGTCAGAGGAACTCAAAGAACGTTACGGGGCATGACAGAGCTATCAAAAAATTGTCAACTACAAAAATAAAGCTCTAGATTTGATTTACATACTTTGCAAAAATGTGGCACTCTGGGAAAATTTTTGACGTTGTTCTATACTTGCGAAAATTACAAAAAAAATCAGGAGCCACCGAAAGTTGAGCAAGGGAAATCTCGATCTGAATTCAAATGCTCTGCTTTTGAGCTATGCGTTTCTCGCAGAGATAACGTGGAAACACAGACGAAAGACAGGTGAGAAGGCATTGATCAAAATGAGACGACGGGAAAAGTCTGGCGCGCCAGAGACGCGTTTGATATCTTGTAATAGTCAATCTTCGCCTCGGCCCAGCTCGACAATGTTTGGAGAGGTTTCAAGGCCCGGGCCTGGCCTTGGAAAACATTTGAACATGAATACAATATTTTCAAACTTTTCTGGAAATTTTTCCAGTTTTTATGGAAATATGAACATTTCTGATGACTTTTCATAACAGTTTTTCAAAAATAAAAAATGATCAAAAATTTGACTTATTCGCGAAATTTTTTTTTTAAATTGGAATTTCAACTTTGGCGCCAAAATACCCGGGCCTTCAATTTGCTGACATGGCTCGGGATTTGACAAGTATGCTATCTTGAATAGCCTAGGAATACTGTAGATACTGTTCTGGGATACTGTATCATTTGAATATTCATATTGAGCCAACCAATTACTGGCTCAATTCCATGAGGGATGGATTACATAATCTAATCCAACCAGTCTCCAATTCCATCCCCTTTTTTCGAATACCGGTACTCTACCCGCCAGATGGGTACGTCTAGGCTAATCCCAATACCAATTACATAATCCTTTAGGTTTTTCCTACCATAAATTCAAAAAATGGGATGTTTGGGAAATAATTAGCTTGGTGCAGGAATAGTCTCCGCCCTTTATGAGAGTCCCGCCCATTGTTTTGGGTAGTATAGATACAGTGCTTCCCAAGGGACATCTAACTTATGCTATTTTAGACTGAATGTGTATCGGTCAGATATTGATTTTTTTAGAATTCTAATTTTTTGTTATTATTTGGATCAGGAGAAGGTGAGTCTGGGATACTGTGGATAATATTCAGTAATACTGTATATATCATTCTGGGGGTACTGTAGGATACTGTAGCATTCAATTTTAACATTTCCAGATTTTTAGATTCTGGATCGCCTACAACAATAGAAGAACATCCAGACTGGAAATTAAGAAACTGGTTTGTTTTTTGTGTCTGTCCGGATGACTGTATGGATGACTGTCAAAATGATAATTATACGAAATTTCAGAGTCCGGAGACGCTGTCAACAGATGGTTCAACAAAAATCGATTTGGAAGAAGGTGAGTCTGGGATACTGTATTTTGACCGTTTTTCAGATATCTACGACTACCACGTCAGCGAACCGCTCGGAGGATTCGGAGCAGCGTTTTTTGAGTTTCACCAGGTTTCATTTTCTTGAAAATGTAAGTCTCACTAGTCTTAAAAACAAATTTGAAATTGACTTCAAACTCATTCTTATTATCTGAAATACAGTACGCTCAAAAGTAAATTGATTTGTTCCTTTTTCAGTGGAAAATTGCCAACTGAGAGTGTGTCGTAGTAAAACTAACTGTCTCACAAAATAACGGGAAAACCAGTAGGTAAAATTTGGAAATTTTGCAAGTATAGAAAAACGTTATCGAACTTATTTTCTGTCTGAGCAGGAATATCTTGAGTTAAGTTTACCATTATGAAGTAGAGCTTGAAAAGATGAACAGCAATTTAAATTGGAATATCAGTCTCTTTATCATTAAGTTACCTCCTGGATTCATTTCTAAAATCGATCTATAATTTTATTTTTGCAGTACCCTCAAAACACAAATCGTCCAAGATGTTCAACGTCTTCGAACACGACGTGCGCACCGTTGAAGTCGAGTTGAGGAAAATGGAGAAGACAAAACCAACTATTCAAAGGCAAGCGGCTATTGATTCGGATGATGGAAAAAAGGAGAAAGAGTGCGACGTTTGTAAAGAAGCCGAGAAGATTCAAATCGGAAAGGAGAAGCAGGAAGGAGTAGATGAGGATTTCGTTAAAGTCTGAAAGTAAGTTTTTTTGTAAAAGTGTACTCAATTAATAGGAAATCAGAAATGAGCTAATTAGAATTGAGCAAATTTAGAGAGTTATGGTCATTTTGAGAGAACCGCTCGAAAATAACATAACTCTATTTTGCATTGAAATGGGACGATTTGAACGAGAAATTACTTTGTCAATATGTAACTTGCTAGGTTGTGCTCTCACAAAAAATCCGTCAACTACAAAAACGAAGCTCTGTGTTTGTTTAGTTTAGTTTATGCATAATCTACTTTGTGGGACAATCAGTGATATCGTAACACTCTCTCGTCATTTTCCACTGAAAAAGGCCGAATTGTATTCCTTACTGCTCGGTACTGTAGTGTTGTAACCATAATCTGCTCAGCAAAAACTCATTACAATTTATAAAAGTTCCCGGAAATCTTCCCCTCCACTATCATATATTCTTCCAGACCGCAATACTCCCACATCTTGGAGTCAACCAAAAACTTTGCAAAAAACATCAAACGGGAAGCGACTCACATTGCATTCAACATCCACAAAGATCATCTCACCAATGCAGGCGTCCCTGATAGAAACGAAATCAAACTGAACTTCGAGATCACAGATTTCTATTGTCTTGTCCAACCAAGAATGTCATTCAATGTGCTTTCCGCCAATGGAGATACTCATTGACAGTTTTCTTTTCTTTCTGTAACTATTTTTCATACTAAATAGAATAAATGTTTCTACAAAACCAAAAATTTATGTCACAGTTTACCCATTAAATCCTATTTTTCTAGTTTCTATTGCGAAATAAAGCAGAATCATTTTTTCTTGCGTTCTAATTAAAACGTCTGTTCTCATTTCTTAGCGGCAACCACAGTTTTCCAAAAATTTATCAACATATTTGAAATCAGCGCGTTATAAATAACATTACCCACAAATCTTGGTTTAGTTTTGCGACAAAAACTACAGTAACCCACTAGTTATCGCGAAGGGAACAAAATCGCATAAAACCTAGGCAAGATTATACTTTTTCAATTTGTCTTGACAAGCTTAATACAAAAATAACAAGAAAAATAAATAAAAAATGTTCATGGAAAAATCAAAAACCATGTTGTGCGTAATTTTTTAGCGTCAACGACATTTCGATCAAGATTGATTAACGTTTTTTTTAAATCAGCGCTTGATCAGAATTCAAAAAAACACACAATCCAAAGTTCAGGATTGCGAAAAAAAATACAGTAATTTGGTAGTTTTTAAAATCAGACTCAAACATTATAATGAAGATGATAGACAGGGAAACTGAAGATAGCAAAAAATGAGCGGAACCTATGTTTTCTTATTAGTCAACACTTGAATAGACGCAATTTGAGTTGTTTGTGTGCAAACAATAGGAGTCATTACCCTCAAATTTTCCATCTGGAAAGAAAGAAATGAATAGAGAGCAGAAGGGAGAGGGGAAACATTTTATGTGACTGTGTAAAGTAATGCTCCATTTTTGTAGAGTTCAAAGAGAAAGTTTTTTAAAAACTACGTGCGAGCGCAGTACGCTTACACCCCACATATCTTGAAAAAACTTGTACAAAAATGTAGTCTACGACTTATTCTACACAATGATGTAAAGTTTGAAAAAAGAAAACGCAAAGTAAGTTAATGAGAATTTCCGATATTATAATCGATATTTTAAGACTCTTCTAACAATTATAAACATTCCTAGGTGGAGACGGAGAGATCCCAGACGCTCTCGCTTCTCTGCGTCTCTCCATGTCCCATTGAATTTTTCAAAGTTTACATCTCAGAAGTGAGCGGAGTTATCAAAAAGTTCTCAACTACAAAAAGGAGACCCTAGATCTGATTCACATACTTTGCAAAAATTTGACACTCTGGGACAATTTTTGACGTTGTTCTATATTTTCAAAAATTATAAAAAATATATTAAAGTTCAAATTTTATTCAAAAAAATTTAAACGCCGATGAAAATGAGGAGACGGGAAAGGCCTGGAACGCCGGAGACGCATTTGCTATTTTAGATAGCCTAGGAATACTGTAGATATTATTCTGGGATACTGTATTATTTGAATATTCCTATTGAGCCAACTAATTACCGGCTCAGTTCCATGGAAGGGGGATTACATAACCTAACCCTGCCAGTCTCCAATTGTCCACCCCTCTTTTTTGAATACCGGTGCTCTACCCGCCAGATGGGTACGTCTAGGCTAATCCCGATACCAATTACATAATCCTCTAGGTTTTTCCTACCATAAATTCAAAAAACGGGATATTTGGGAAATAATTAGCTTGGTGTAGAAGGAGTCTTCGCTCCTCATAAGAGTCACGCCCACTTTAGTAGGGTAGTATAAATACGGTGCCTCCCAGTAGACATCTATTATATGCTATTTTAGACTGAATGTGTATCGGTCAGATTTTGATTTTTTTAGAATACTAAATTTTTTTGTTTTAATTCGGATCTTGAGAAGGTGAGTCGGAAATAAAGTGGATGTATTGCAGTGATACTGTAGATAGCATTCTAGGATACTGTAGAATTCAATTTCAAAATTTCTGGATTTTCCGACCCTGGATCAAAAGTATCAATGAAAAATAACATCAAGTACTGAGAATTGAGAAACTGGTTTGGTTTTTTGTCTGTCGTACATCTGTCCGTCCCGATGTCCGCACAACATCCAACAGTTTTAAAACTTGAATTTTAGAAATGCGCTGCTCGATGCTTTCGGGCTCAACATTTTCATTCAAATTTTAGGCGCCCCGAAACACTTACTTCAAACTGGGTGTCCAGATCCAGAAGTGGAAACAAGCGTACAACCAACAGCTATGGGTTAAAAATTTTCTCTCTTAAAATATTGTTTTTCCAGAAGAACCTAAATGCTCTGCGTATGGTCACCACGTAAGTCTATGTGCTTGTTATAGCCATCACCATTCTCATCATCACTGTACTATTATGGTGTATACTACCGTATAACTACAGTAATATCAGAACGACTACGCATTGTGATACGGTAACTGAAAAATAGGGGAATTCTCCAAAAAAAAGTTGGAAAGTTACAGAATACCCGGAGTCAGAAGAAGTACTTGTTATTTCAAATGTTTACGATTATATCGGGCAGTGGATTGGGTGAGTTTCTTCTTTTTTTAATGTAGAGATGGCAACATGATAGACGGGTTCTTGACAATATTGATAATCATTTACAATCTTATATGTGACACACTTTTTCATCAAAAATAGGGTAATTTTCGCTTGTTTTCCTGGAAAAGCCCCCACTGGCGAACTTTGAGAAAAGAGCTTGTTAAAAGTTGGACCCCCACTGATACTATCTCCACATTGAAAGTTAATTATAGGAGGGCACCCTCTTCTCATTCAATATGAGCCCCCCGTTCAAGCTTGGCGCCCACCCCAAAGTGGATTCAAGCACAGCTCCCCCCCCATTTTGTCGTAATATAAAATGCCTGTGGATTAAAGAACAGGCCCCGATTTTTGCGGGATTTCACCAGTACAAATTTGGGGGGGCTCTTTAGAGTAGGGGGTTACTCTTGAATCTCTCTGTTCAACCTTTGTCCCCCACCTGTAGAAATGGGGAGCTCTATTTCAATTACCCGGCATACTTAAAAAAGGCCCCCCTCTCTTCAACAAGGAAATCTTGGTGAAAGATGAGCCCCCACGATTCAATAATTGACCCCCACTAAACCGACCCCCACATAACATTGATTCATTCAAGCATGGGATCTTTTCCAGGACAACTTTTGGGGGGGAGGAGGGGTCATTTTTGAATTAGGGGGGACGATATTTGAATTTTACCGATTTTTTAATTCAAAAACTATTTTGTCAAGCAAAAATTACCCTATTGTCGATGAAAATGTTAAAAAATTAAGCAAAAATCTTCGAAAGTTCAGCTTTTAGCCCAGAAATCGGTCTGGAAATCGCACCCGTTTTTGACATTTTCAAAGTGATGAGATCGTGGAACGCGTCTAAGGCGCGCCAGATTCTTCAGGGGTCAAAATTAAATGTGATCTCCATTGTTTTTAAGCCTAAATATTAAGAATTGTGACAAACTTAAAACATCAAAATTTTTTCAGAAGAAAGACGGACAAAAACGATGTCGAAGAGAAAAGCAGCTGTAAGAGACAATCCACCTCCAGAAAATCTGTCTGCCAAAAAAGAAGCTTCTCGAATCAAACGATACAGCAATATCCCCGTAGCAGTAATTCCGGCCACACCAAATTATGCCAGCCCGTTTGAAAAATGGTAAGAAAAATGATTTGGAAGTCTGGCCCGTCGAAAACACCTACCAATGCCCCAGCAAGTGAATTTGTATTGTTTGGGACAATCTTAAACGGGGGGGGGCTCATATTGAATGAGGAGAGGGTGCCCTCCTTCAATTAACTTTTAATGTGGAGATAGTAACAGTGGGGGGCCAACGTTTAACAAGCTCTTTTCTCAAAGTTCACCAGCGGGGGGCTTTTTCAGGACAACTTTTGGGGGATCTATTTTGAATTAGGGGGGACGATATTTGAATTTTACCGATTTTTTAATTCAAAAACTATTTTGTCAAGCGAAAATTACCCTATTTTTGATGAAAATGTAAAAAAAATAAGCAAAAATCTTCAAAAGTCCAGCTTTTAGCCCAGAACTCGGTCTGAAAATCGCACCTGTTTTTGACATTTTCAAAGTGATGAGATCGTGGAAGGCGCGCCAGATTCTTCAGGGGTCAAAATTAAATGTGATCCCCATTGTTTTAAAGCCTAAATATTAAGAATTGTGACAAACTTAAAACATCACAATTTTTTCAGAAGAAAGACGGACAAAAACAATGCCAAAGCGAAAAGCAACTGTAAGAGACAATCCACCTCCTGTCAAAAAAGAAGCTTTTTGATTCAAGCGATATAGCAATATCCCCGTAGCAGTTATTCCGGCCACACCGAATTATGCCAGCCCGTTCGAAAAATGGTTCCTTTTTTGAATTTTGAAAGCGCATAGCAAAAAAACTGTAAGGCTACTGTAGATGATCGTAAGATTACTATATGTAGTGAGAGTACAGTAGCATGAAAAGAATACTGTAGGTTTACGTTTATTGCCAAGAAGAGTTGTCGAGGAGATTACTGTAGATAATGGAATCTTGAGAATTCTAGGATCGGGGTACTGTAATATGCGAGAGTACTGTAGATAATGAAACTGTAGAAAAAACGTGAAGTAATCGCAGAAAAGTTTTCATACAGCAGGCAAAAATTAGTAAATCAGCCGTTTTCTACCGAATTCAAAGAAATTGTGGTGTTTTATAGCAAATTTCGAAAATTCCCCTAAAATCTTTTTAACATCCAACATGGGTTTTTTCGGTTTTTCTCGTCGCACTGACGCATTAAAAACAGATCTTGGACTGATCGGGTGGTGCCGTGTGCATCTTTAAATGTTATGCCAATGTTTCTCGTAAGACAATTTCTGAATTTCTCATAAAACAAAAATAATGTTAAAAGAGAGTATTTTCAGATAACCTCTGCTCTGCTTATCCCAACTAATAAAAATTAACTCGACTGCCGTTTCTTCCTGCCATATATTGTTGGTCACCGTGGTTTCAATACGGGTTTATTATATATATATATATATTAAGTGAATAAATGAATTTGATATATAAATCATGGAATTCCAGTCTTCCAGTACGCATGTACTGTCAGCAACATTAGTAGGTTTCGCGCGAGAGATCTGAGTGAGGCGCTGCGGTCGCGTCGCGTGTTTTTTTTTTTGGCAATATTTGTTTTTAGAGCTATTTGACCCAGAACGAGTACAGGGGATTTATTTTTGTCAGACTTGCAACCAGCCGGGCTGGGTATCGGTGCAAAATTTGAATTTTTGAAATTTCTTGAGTTTTTTTGCAAAAAGAAGAATGTTCGATTTATTGATAAAAAGGCGGAAATGTAGACAAAAGACATGTGAGGAGACCCTAATCAAAATGAGGAGAATAAAATGATGTGACGCGCCAGAGACGCGTTTGGTATCTCATACTCGACGTGATCAAGGCAACAGTTAAATCCCAGGACAAGTTCTTCCAGTTTGTTAACCGTAATACTAATTAGATACCAGTAATTAATGAATAAAAAATCAGAATCTCAAAAAGTCATAAACGAGTGTCGGCCGATACACATTGGTCCCAGGAAAACGGAATAAAGAAGAAAATCGACAAGGGAATTAGAGATGGCAAAAAGTGGGCGGAGTCTATGTTTTCTCATTTTTCAACACTCCAATAGGCGCAATTCAAGTTGTATGTGTGCAAATGGGAGTTATTACTTACAATTTTTGAAGGACAGCCATCTGGCAGGAAGGAAATGGATAGAGGGGTGAAGAGAAAATGGAAATATTCAATATAAGTGTGTAGATCAAAAATTGCTGACAACGTTTCTGTACGAGCTTTTCATAGGTAGTTGAAGCGTTTTCAAAAAATTACGCGCGAACACAATACGCTCCTACTTTAGACATCTCGCAAAGCTTGTATTTTAAAAGTGGGCGGAGCTATCAAAAAGTTGTCAACTACGAAAATTTTGCCCGATGTTTGTTCTACAAAATATTGTAAAGTATGAAACAAGAAAACGCAGAGTTCTTTAACTCTCAAAATTTCATTCTTAAGGTTTCGAATTTTTAATTTTCAAATTACTTATTTTTAATTATTCTTGAAAAGTGTATATCTCAAAAGCAGGCGGTGGTATCAAAAAATTGTCAACTACAAAAATGAAGCCCTATATTTGATTTACATACTTTGCAAAAATTTAGATTTCTGGGACAATTTTTGACGCTGTTCTTCATCTGCAAAAATCACAAAAAAAAATCAAAAGTGTGTGAATTTAATGAAAAACTATCTAGAAGCCACCCAAAGTTGAACCAGGGACATCTTGATCTGGCGCGTTTGCTGTCTAGGTTATCTGAGGGATAGTAGAGATATTATTCTGGGATACTTTACTATTTGAACGTTCCTATTGAGCCAACCAATTACCGGCTCAATTCCACAAGAGAGGGGTACTATGATCCAGTCTCCAATTCCGACACTCTTTTTTTTGAACACCGGTGCTCTTCCCGCCAGACGGGTACGTTTATGCTAATCCTTATAGCAATTACATAATTCTCCATGTTTTTCCTACCATCAATACAAACAAATATGATAAATCATATTTTTTTGAAAAATACAAAGAAAACACTGGAATTTTGTGAACAGACGTTTGTTACCACAATATTTTTTCCATTCAAGTGCTGGTTAATCATTCAGTTGAACGCTCTTTGTTCTCCCCCAGTGTCAGTAGAGGGTGGTATTCGCCGTTTTATTGTGCGTTTCATGTGCGGCGCTGGGAAGTGACGATCACAAAGGCCACGAATGAGAGAGTGAAGACAGAGAGAAGAAGAGAGCGAAGATAGAACACGCAGACCAGACGGATGACCTCTCTCCCCCCCCTTCTCTTTTTTTCTGCCCCTACCCTCCGTCGCCTTTTTCTCTCATTCACCTTCATTCCACACAAAAAGTGGAGAAGACATTCTCTTGTCTTCTCCCATTATTATGGTGCTTTTTAGAAGCTTTACTGAATAAGTTTCGACAACATATTATTCTGATTATTTTTGAATTCTAATTATTTTTCTACTGTTTCTATGGATTTTGGCGGCGAGTGGATTTGTAAGGTGTGTTTAGTTTATTATGAAGTAAAAAAGAACCAACATACTATTCACATTTCTCAATACAAAATGCTCCGAAAAATTTTGAAACTGGTGAATATTAAGGATACCATGGTCCATGGGTCGACACCGGATCTAACTTGTTTGCTTTTTTTTTGGTTTTTTAGTCAGGGACGTACCAAAATGCCCAAAATGGGATGCAAAAACATTTCACTAGTCCCGGTGTTGAACCCTATACCCTCGGAACCGTAAAACTCAGACTTGTCACGGGCCGGGCAACAATCTGGAAAAATCTCGGCCCGGCCCGTAGCCCGGCCCGGCCCGCTCGGCCCGGTTTGAAATTTTTTTGAATTTTTGAAAAAATTTTGAATTTTTGAAATTTTTTTGACATTTTTTTGAAATTTTTTGAAAAAAGTATAGTTTTCGAATAAAAATTCAAAATTGAATAAAAATGTGAATTTGTATTAGGTTGGCAAGAAAGTTTTTGTGCATGTTTTGTTTTGAATGCTGTCAGATAAATTACAAGAATCAAAACCAACTACGCATACCATTTGTTAGATAAACTCTCTGTGATTCTGATGGCAGTCAGGAATTCCCTCCGACGCTTCTCTTCTGCGTGAGCCATACTTGTTTTTATTCTTGACCGACAACTCTTACAGCAATATTTTTATTTCCGCTTTCCATCTAATACCAAAATTTCTAAATTTGTGCAAACGATAGGAAAAGTTTACAAGGATGAATTCTTCTTTTGGCACACTATAAGTAATTTAGTTCACAACTTTGAGAAATGCGATTTTTCTGTGGCCGAAGTATCACGCACTAAAAGTGCATATGAATGGGATTTGTACATGCTGTGAATTTTAGAGGGAGTGTATCCATCTCAATCTTGATGTAAATTATTAATGATAATCACTACTACTTATAACACACTTGGAAACTTTTTGAAATGTGTCGGCAAGAATAAAAAAAGAGACATTGAATAGACATATTATGGGCAAGATCCGCGTTCAGTGAAGGGTAGACCTGCGGCTTCAAATTCTCTCTCCTCTTTCAAACTTCAATCTTCCTAACCGTTTGGGTATCACTAATAGAGAGTGGGTATTGCACACAAACTCCCCCAGTGAAACCCACCGACTTGGCGTTGATCAAACGCAGTTAGACATCATCAAAAGGAAATAATACCTGAAGCAAATGATGACCCTCATGTGGTAGACCTTACACAACGTATATGATTGGAAAATGCAAAACAATAATCTTCTACTTTTACTCTTTTTGTGTGCAAAAAATCAAAACTATGCGTGAGTTTTCAGCTCCACACGGTCTAAAAGTCAGCCACCTCCATAATGTTGCATTTCCGCTAGTTGCATACCGGACAAAATATTTTCTCAACTAATTTTGCAAAATAGTTTTCAATCATACAAATTTGAGCTCGGACCTTCTTTTAACGAATTACTATAAGTTCGGGGTAATTCAGCGCTCTGCCGCTGAAAAGGACTTCGATACTTGAAGTTAAGTCGAAAAATGGGTGGAAGTTTATTTTGCCTTGAAACATCCGGAGCTCTGCCAGGACAGTATCGGGAACATAACCAGTAAATTGGAGACAGTTGTGGACTAAGATGGTTACTATGTTTGGTATTTGGAATGCTTCCTGTTTGAGTAAAAATAACTTGATTCATGCACAAAAACTTTCTTGCCAACCTAATACAATCATTTAAGCATTTTTACTCTTTTTTTCTAAAAATTTCAACAAAAAATTGGTGAAAATGGGTACCCATTTTTGAATCCGGGCCGACCGGGCCGGGCCGGGCCAAGAGAAATTTCGGCCCGCCCGATTTTTGACAAGTCTGGTAACACTATATTTTTCACAAATCAAATTTATTCGTATTTCACCGGATTTAAAATGTTAGGTTTGGAAATGTCTGGTTTTGAAACATCTTACATAATTTGATTCTCATGACCGACCCCCACAATCTTTTTCATTTTTTTAGGAAAATCTGAATTAATCGCCGACTGTGCTCAACCGGCAAACCATGGAGAGCCTCAATTTGCCGAGCCACTCAAGATGCTGAGATCAACGACTTCGAGATCACACTCAGTGATTTCGTCAGAGTGGCCAGTGATTGGATGAGAACTCCACGTCCGATCGGTACGAAGTTCGGCATGACGACCAACAAGTTCCAAAAGTTTATTGGAGCAGTGTATGAAGCTCTCGACTGCAAAGTTTTCTCGGAGAGGTGAGTTTTTTCTGTTCAGCGGTCGGCAGTCGGTTGACGGTCGACGGTCGGTCGGTGGTCGGACCGATCCCGTCCGGACCGAATAGAACCCTTAGTGAGGACAAAAATCTGAATCCAAACATTTATCCTTAAAATATGTTCTATTCCAGATCCATGTTCTTCAACTACGGTCTCTGTCTCGAAGCTGGAAACGGGCTCCACTCGGAGATTGTGATCCACGTCGTCAAGTCTCCGTACTTCGAGCAGGAGCTTCCTCGCCCCGACCGCGTGCTCGCAATGGTTCTGATGGAGGTGGTGCCAAAAGGACCGGCGAATTGGTTCTTCATGTAATTCCTCATATTCTTGTTATGTTTTTTTTTGAATCTCCTCTTCCAAACTCAATTTACACTTTTTTCATGACTTCTCTCTTTTTCTATGAAGTTAAATAATGCTCAAAATGTTTACTCTCTGCTCTTTTTCTTTTTCTCGTTTGAAAAATTGTCTGTTACAGTTGCAAATAAAATAATGCTCAAAATGTTTATGACTTTTTCCGTATATTTCTGACTTTTTCCATATAAAAATAATAAATCAAAAATAATTTGAACAGAAAACAATTTGTATTCCCAATGTTTCTTTTCTTCAGGACGTTCCATCGACCAGCCAACCTCCTCCAAATAATATGCCGAAGAAACAAATGTGTTTTTTTGTTTCAAAAATTGATTCAATAAATTATTTATTTATTTCAGAAACATTATGTTTTCATAACGCTGTAAGCGGTTTAAATACCGTCTTAAAACAGAAATCTGTGAATTTATTTGATCGGTCGGACTGGAATACCAAATATGATGGATTTCCGGTTTTTTTATTTCATGTTTTCGGAATTTCTAATAATTAATCCCATATCAGAATTATGTCGCTTTATGGATTTTCTAGCTTGTATAAAAGGATAGAGCGCATTTTTTGTTTTTCAAGATTCCCATGCTTGCAAATTTTTGGCCCGGCCCGGCTTCAGAAAAAGGTACTAAGCTTTTTACAAAATTTTTACAAAGTTTCAAAAAAATTTTAAATGAAAAAATCTATTTTCTATTGCATAACTAGTTTTAGATTGCATTCCGATGAATAAATTTGACGTTTTTGAATAATTAGTTTTAAAATTCAAGTTTTCGTTCAAAATTTAGTTCAATTTTTTTAGCCGGGCTGTAGAAACTTTTGTCATGTCCCGTTGCAAACATAAAAATTTCTATTTGTATCAGGCAACTCAAAATTTGTAAGATTGCAAATTTTTTGCGAGTACAGAAATGCATATAGGAAATTCTCCCCCTTCCCTTCTTTTTGTGTGTGTGTAGAAAAGAAAGAGGAGGTTAGGAAGGAAACGCGTCGGCCGGCCGGGTTGTTGACACCCCGCGGACCCGATGGCAATTCATCTTCTCAATTGAGAGATAGAAATCGAGGAAAGGGGGGGAAGAGACAAGTGACACTCGTGTTTACACAGACAAATTATCAGTAAGGGTTGCGTGTTATTATGACAAATGGTCTCATTACCTAGAATGACTGTTGATAATTGACGTACTAAAAACGAGAATTGGTTCATAAATCATACAGTGTAAAAAAACAAGAGCAACTATACACAATAAGACAAATGAGCAAAGTGTATTCTCAATCGAGAGATAGAAATTGAGGAAAGGGGGGGGGCGAGACAGGTGACACTCGTGTTTCCACAGGATAATGTGAGTGTAAAAATAAAAACGAGACAATGTGAAAAAGAAGAGAGCATTTAGAAAGATGAGATAAACGATCCCCTCTTTTCCCTTCTTCTCTTTCAACTTCATTCCCACAAAAATCGGAGATGGCTTTCTCTCGTCTTCTCCGATTGTTGTGGGAGCTTTTAGAGGCTTTACTGAATAAGCTTCGATTCCATTAACTTATTCTTCTGATTTTTATTGAATTCTAACTATTTTTCTACTGTTTTTATGGGTTTTTGCGGCGAATAGATTTTTAAGGTGAGTTTAGTTTACTATGAAGTAAAAAAAACCAACAGATTTACATTTCTCAAAACGAAAAGCTTCGGGAAGTTTCGAAACCGGTGAAACACGATTCCATTTTTTTGAAATAATACAATGTTTCTAACAAGGGAACCTTTTTTATATCAGGGTTGAGAATTGGCTGAAACTTTGCACATATATACTTGTGACCCTGCTCTATCACATGCCGCTTTCAAAAGCTGCGCAATACGGCTCGTTGGCGAAATAATTGTGTCTGAAAGTTTCTAAAAAACGCCGTGTCAAATTAAACGTCTGACTTCCCTTTCTTAATTTCCCTTTTCTCTATTAAAAGTAAGAACATCGGTGGTCCAGTGGTTGTGAGGCGTGGTGGGAAGGTTGTGGGTTCGATCACCGGCCACGCTAAATTTTTTTTTGCATTTTTGTTATGAATTTTCAAGGTGTTCTTATTGGGTCTGTATCACATTTTTCGAGATTTGAGAAGTGTAGTACTAATTTTTCTATCAGCAGAAAGAAATTGGGACCACAAAAACGAAACAAATTTTTTCGAAGATATCCTCACTTTTCGATCATCATTTTTTGTGTTTAGAAGAAAATTCCTGCTCAACACCTTCTCTGTTAAATTTTTGAAAATTCATCAATTTTCGGTTTTTTAAAAATAAAACCGTTTTAATCTCGCCAGTGACCCAAGAAGACGAGCTTTATTATTTAAAAAAAAAATCACATTCTACATAGAATTTGATATCGGGAACATGTTGTCCCTACTCGTATCTCTAAAACCCAAGAACGGTTTTTTGGGAAAGTATTAGAAAAACAGCGACTTCAATTTTTGAGACCTTACGGTAAATCATTTTTGATGTTGCGAAACAATGGTTTTTTGTGTTTTTTATTCAGTCATGCTATTTGTGTTTAGTTTCAACGTAATTTTTGATTATACCATAAAGAAATATTCGAAAAAATTGAATTTTCGAAAATTTTGAAATGTTTTCCTGAATTGAATCACTCGAATTGAAATATCAAGGATACAGGGCTGTCGCACGGCCGGCCGAGGTAGGGCCGCGGCCTTGGCCGGCCGCGAGAAGAAAAAAGTGAAAAAGCCGCGGCCGGCCGCGGCTTTTTTTTCCAATGTTGCAAAACATGGTCGTTTTTGAAAAAATTAGTCGGCTTTTTTGTTTTCTGGTACTAATCTGACAACCAGGGTTCGACCCCCACTACTGGTAAAACTTTTTGTTTTTTGTTTTTTACATTTTGGTACCAATCTGACAACAAAGGTTGCGTATTCGGAAAAAGACTGTGATAAAAAGTGGAACTTGCAATCTAGAACAGGTTTAAAAATGTTTTATTGGTTCTGAAATAGCTTGGTACCAGAAAGCAAAAAGTAAAATGAAAAAAATTTTGACACCGGAGGGGTTGGGGACCGATCCCCGGTTGTCAGATTGGTGCCAAAATGTCAAAAACAAAAACAAAAAAGTTTTACCAGTAGTGGGGGTCGAACCCTGGTTGTCAGATTAGTACCAAAAAGTCAAAAGTATATCAAGTCATGTTTTCAGTTAATATGCTAGAAAGCCGCGGCCGGCCGCGGCTTTTTGAGATTTCCAAGGAAAAAGCCGCGGCCGGCCGCGGCTCTCTAGGCGACCGATTTCACAAAAAAGTGTTCGGGTTACTGTAGATTTGTTCATTTTTTTGGATTTTTTCAGACTCCTCCCTCCCCAGCTGTCCAAACCAATGACTCTTCAACAACTCAGAATTCGAGAAGATTGGTGGGTATACTGTAGCTGAGTACTGTACATGTTCATAAATTTTCAGACCTCACCGTCACCATCTTCAACTTCTTCTGAAGATGAAATCGCTGCAACAACAACCAGAAAGGTACAATATTTTAAACCAAGAGGAGTACAGTAGCAGAATTTTTTTTAAATTTTCAGCCCTGGGCCCCAGCGCTCCCGAAATCGATGAACGCCAATCTCAAATATGCAGTCCTCGTCCTGGTAAGTGTACTGTAGATGTAACCCATAACTTAGATTCGTTAGCTATTGTCACAATAGCTACTGGTAACCCAGATAACTACAGTAACCCATAAAGCTACAGTAATCACTCGAGGATTTTAAATGTTGATTCAAATTTTCTGGCTCCGCCCCTAAATTCAATTTTTTTCAGAAGGACGAAGATTACAATGAGCACGCTGAGGAGGACACCGCTGAGCCAGCTCCACTTGTTCAGGTAACGAGTTCTCTTAAATTTTCTGGTTTTAGGGGCGGAGCCTAGAAATTTTGATAGTCTGCGGTGATGGCTTACTGTAATCTTTTGGGTTACTGTAGTTATTGTAACAAGACTTAAGCAACTTGTAACGCTACTTTTTTTCATGGGTTACTGTAGTTATCGTGACAGGACCTAAAATTTGTGGTTTTATTTTCCAGCCGACCCGTTATTGGGACAATTTCGACATGTCCGAATTCAATCGAAGACAACGAGAAAAAGCTAGAACACTACGGGAGCTACTCGTAAGTTTTCGATATATTTTGAAATAAAAAAAACATAATTTTTTCGATTTTCAGTACGGGAAAAATGTGCCATCAATCAACTTGGACGAGATGATGGAGGTCATCGTAAGTCATATTAATTGGGAAGAATAGAAAATTTCAAAACCTACATTTTTGTAGTTGACCAATTTTTTTTATTGAAAAAATGTTATGTACAGTATCTCACTCATTTTTCACTCAATCTCCAAAATTTTTATACTTTTGAAATCAGCTCATTAAGACGCTTCGAATGAGTGTGATCATGACTATTTTAAAAACAAATTGGGTCCTACCACGAAAACGTTTTTGGTTTGGTGTGGCGGTTCTGGAAAAATTTATATTTTTTTGAATTTTGTAAATAGATTGAGAGTTTCTGATCATTTTAAACTAAAATTCGTAAAATTTGGGTTGGAAATAAGAAAGTTATAGAATTTCAAAAATTTTCGAAAATTCAATTTTCAGTTAATTGACCGGATTTCTGTCAAATTTGCACCAAACTCTACTTTGATTAAATTTTTGAAATTAGCTTGTTAAAACGCTTCGAATGAGTAATCATGACATAGTTTGGAGCAAATTGGGTCTAGACCCAAAAACTACAGTAGTCCGGCTACTGGGGTACTGTAGTTTTTGGGGTGGGAGCCCGTCTAGGGCATGACTATACTTTTCTGAAAGGTCTCAACGCACTGAATTCAAAAATATAGTTTTTCCTAAAATAAACTATTTTTTCAGCCAGACTACGTGGAAGGAGTACACTATTCGGAGGACGATTTCAAAAATATGGGTATTGTAAGAAAAACGGGTTGAATAATTCATTTTTTTATTTTATATATTTAATTTATTTAAAAAATTTTCTACACATTTATATTTATATTTTTTTTGTTAAGTTGTAGGTAGACATGATAGTAAATTTTTAGCGTGATTTTTTTTATTTCGGTTAGCCGAAATAAAATTGTTTTTTGGAAATTTTGTTTTATTTTTTAAATTTTTCAGATTTCTCAGAAACTGGCGTGCCTGTGACGTGTGAAAACTTTTCGGATTTCCATATTCCTTGTTCACCGCAGACATCTGGACAGACAGACACACAGATAGACATTTTTGTGTGTGTGTGTGTGTAAAATAGAAAAAGGGGGTTAGGAGGGAAACGCGTCGGCCGGCCGGGTTGTTGACACCCCGTGGGCCCGATGGCTATTCATCTTCTCAATCGAGAGATAGAAATCGAGGGAAGGGGGGAGGGGGGGGAAGAGCCAAGTGACACTCGTGTTTACACAGAATAATTATCAGTAAGAATTGCGTGTTGCTATGACATATGGTCCTTCTACTTAGAATGACTGTTGATTATTGACGTACTAAAAATGACAATTGGTCCACAAATGGCACAGTGTAAAAAAAAGAACAACTAGACACTATAAGAGAAATGAGCAAAAAGTCTTCTCAATCGAGAGATAGAAGTTGAAGAAAGAGGAAAAGACAGGTGACACTCGGGTTCCACAAAATGATTTTTAGTGTAAAAGTAAAATCGAGACAGTGTGTAAAAAGAAGAGCACTTACACTGATAAGATAAAACGACCCGCTTTTCTTCGCTCCTACCCTTCCCACCTTCTTTTTCTTATTCATCTTCATTCCCACAAAAATCGGAGAAGACGCTCTCTCGTCTTCTCCGATTGTTGTGGGAGCTTTTAGAGGCATTACTGAATAAGCTTCGAAAATATTAACTTATTCTTCTGATTTTAATTGAATTCTAACTATTTTTCTACTGTTTCTATGGGTTTTTAAGGCGAATAGATTTTTAAGGTGAGTTTTGTTTACTATGAAGTAAAAAAACTAACAGATTTACATTTCTCAAAACAAAAAGCTTCGGGAAGTTTCGAAACCGGTGAAACACGATTCGATTTTTTGAAATAAGACAATGTTTCCCAGCGTCCAGGGTTTGACACTGGATCAAACATTTTTCAATTTATTTTTGGCTTTTATTTTTATTAGCAACTAGATTGAGGTCGGTAAGATTATCACACCTGCGAAAAATGTTAATTTATCATCAAATAAAAAACGTTTTGACATTTTTCTCACGACAAAACGTAGACTCAGTGCAAAGTTTCTACTCAATGTGAATCTGCATTTTGACGTAAGGAAAATCGTCGGAACTTTTTTATTTCGACAATACAAACTCATCATAGTGCTCCAATTTTGACAATTTTTTTGTACGAAAACTCCCTAGCTAGTTACTTATTGAAAAAGTACTTTTTCTATCAAATCGACCAATTTCAATGCGAAATATAGCTATTTTTGAGATGTTCTTTTTAAATGACCATAATTTTCTAGGAGGTGCCCGTAGAAAAAAAAAATCAACTACAAAAACACAAATCTATTTTTGATCTGGATAATTTATTAAAAAGTTGCTTGGTGGAACGATCAGTATTACCGTGACACCCTCTCAAATTCGGAAATTTTAAACTGAACACGATCAATGTAGTTAGAATTATGACTAATACTGTATTACTGTTAAATTATGTTCTCTGGATTTTCGAACATCAAAAGAGTTCACAACTCACGAAATGAATAAATCGGGAATAAGAACTAGAGAAACATGCGCACAATGTGCAGTTCTCTTCCCAAATGCTGATTTGTATTCAATTTTTTACATAAATACGAGAAAAAACATTTGGAGGAATTCGCCGATCCTTGAGTCAAAGTAATGCATTTCCTTCAACTTTCCTGTATTGGAGACGGTGTTTGTAAATTTAGAGTCTATAACACCAATTATCACCATTGACAATACAATGATTTCTTGGAAAATATGATTGTTACTGGAGTTTTATGGATTACTGTAGAGATAGGTTACTGTAGTTTTTGTAGCAAAACTCCAAAATCCACGTCCTTGATAAGAAAGGCTACTGTAGTTACATACAGAGTGCGGCCCCGGGCTCAAAAACCCGGGTAATACCCGGGGATCCGGGTTTAACAAATACCCGGGTACCCGGGTCGGGTATTACCCGGGTAGAACAAAACCCGACCCGGGTATACCCGGGTTACCCGAGCGATACCCGACCCGGGTATTACCCGGGTCGGGTTTTACTCGGGGCGGGTATTACCCGGGTAATACCCGGGTACCCGGGTCGGGTAATATCGTTTTGATCAGGTACCAAATTGGTAACAAGTGACTACAGATTTCGTTTTTTTTTTTGCAAGATTGTGGTTTAGAATTTCTCCTGGACTTGGTTTTCAGTACAAAATTGAAAAAGGAAAATTTTTTTGAAAATTTTTTGAAAATTTTTTTGAAATTTTTTTGTTGAAATTTTTATTTTTTCGAAAGTTTCAGAATTATTTCAATACTACTGAATTGATCACAAAAGCATTAAAACATAGAAAATTTGATGTTTTAGAAGATAATTTGAAAAAAAACTTCTTCGAGCCAAAGAAAAAAATCACGAACAAAAAATTCTCGAAAAACAGCATTTTAATTTTCGTGCTGACGGGGTAATATAGGGAAACGAGTTTTCATACTTTAAAATTGCAAAAAACGTTGAAAATGAAGCAAAACAATCCATTTTGGATACCTGGATACCCGGGTACCCGACCCGGGTAATACCCGGGTCGGGTAGTACTCGGGTACCCGGGTTACCCGGTCCGGGTAATACCCGACCCGGGTTAGCCGGGTTTCCACGGGTACCCGAACCGAATACCCGGGTTACCCGAGTCCCAAAACCCGGGTTCGGGCAGAACTACCCGGGTAGCCCCGGGTCTCGGGTACCCGGGGCCGCACTCTGGTTACATATATGGACCACTGTAGTGTTGGGTAACATAAGTTTTCGTGACATGACCCTACTATCCCAGTCACTTATCACTAAAGCTACGCCTTACAACATGGAATCTTCTCTAAAGATATATTTTGAAATGTGTTTAAAAATGTGGAAATTCAAATGGTAATAGTCGAAAACCCATTCATAGCGAATTTTCAGCTCAAAATTACTCAATGATCAGTGGGCTGGCCAAACTTTTCATTTTTCTGTTTCTAGGCCACGAAGAGTCTTTCCCCCTGTTATATAGATATTATCTCGGCATAGTTTATACAGCTGCGCTCCACAAAAATGCTCTTGAAATACCGTAAAAACTGTATTAAACTGCTAACTATAGAGAAAGGGTACGGTGTTTCTAGTGGTCCTCGTAATTTCAACTTTTATAGGATATTGTAGATAAAACCTAGATCTTCATTTTTGTAGTTGACCACTTTTTTCTACAGGCGATCCATGGGAAGTTATAACAGTTGCAACTCTCGAGGCGTCCGACATCACAAAAAAAGTGTTTGGGTTACTGTAGATTTTTTCATATTTTTTGATTTTTTCAAACTCGTGTTCCAGCTTTTCCCACTGTCCATGGATCTCCAAATTCCACATCATTGGTGGGTATAAGGACACCGCTGAATCAGCTCGACTCGTTCAGGTAACGAATTTTCTGGGTTACTGTACTTATTAAAACAAGACTTAAGCTTAATAGGGAGGCTACTGTAGTAATGTGGGCTACTGTATTTTTCGTGACAGGACCTACAATTTGTGGTTTTATTTTTCAGCCCACAAAATATTGGGACAATTATGATATGCGGGAATGGCATCGGAGGCAGCACATGAAGTCCCGAGCACTCCGGGAGCTACTCGTAAGATTTCGATATTTTTTGAAGTAAAAAAACATAGTTTTTCTGATTTTCAGTACGGGAAAAATGTGCCATCGATTGCATCCGAGGAGATGATGGAGGTCATCGTAAGTTTTTTATGATAGAAATTTTCAAAAGCTACATTTTTGTAGTTGACCAATTTTTTTTTGAAGTATCTCACACAATTTTCACTCAATTTGCAAAATTTCTATATTTTTAAAAACAGCTGATTAAGACGGTTCAAATGACTATAATCATGCCATGGTTTGAAGCAAATTGGATCTTACCACGAAAACTACCGTAATCCGGCTACTGGGGTACTGTAGCTTTTGGGGTGGAACCCTTCTAGGGCGTGACTATACTTTTCTGAAAGCTCTCAACGCACTAAATTCAAAAATGTAATTACTTTTCCTCAAAAAAACTAATTTTTCAGCCAGACTATGGGGAAGGAGTTCACTACTCCGAGGAGGATCTCAAAAATATGGGTATCGTAAAAAAACGGGTTGATTAAATAATTTCTTTATTTTAAATATTTAATTTTTTTAATTGTTAAACATATTTATTTTACATTTTTATACTGTTATAGGTAGACATGGTAGTGAATTTTTAGCTGTGATTTTTGTTTAGTTAATTTATTTTTTTACTTCGATTAGCCGAAATAAATTTTTTGCTGGATATTTTTTTTGATTTTTCAGTTTTTTTCAGATTTTTAAGAAGCTGGCGTGCCTGACACGTGTGAAAATTTACCGGGGTTTAATTGCCCCCTTCAGAGCTGACATCTGGACAGGCAGATATACTGATAGATATGAGCTGGCGTGCCGGTGACGCGTATGTTTAAAAGATACTTACTTACAAGGGAAGTCTTTGGAGACGCCACTTTCAAACGACCTATAAACTTGGTCATAGGTATTTTCAACTACGGGGAGTCCATTTTTGTAGTCAAAATCTGCTAAATGTCACTGTGAGCCGAGATATGATCTCAAACTTTTTATGTGGATAAGGTTTTTCACGTGGAATTCCAAACCGACTAGTATACGCAAGATATTATCCTTTTTGTGACGTACGAGCACTGTTAAACCGCCGGGAAACACAAATGGAACAGCACGGTGGCGTATACACCGCCAATTTGGAATTCCGCGTGAAAAAGCTTATCCATATGAAAAGTTTGAGAGTTCATATCTCGGCTCACAGAGACATTTAGCAGATTTTGACTACAAAAATAGACTCTGACTACAGTCCCTCCGGTATACATTTTTTCATGGATTTTTCCAATTTTTTTGGTTTTTTTGTTGTTTTTTCAGCGTTTTCTCATTTTACTTATCTATTTTGTACGTGTTGTTCTTTGATCAGAAAAGTGTAATATTTGTCCTCTTTCTTCTTTTGCTCAACAATTGAAATCGACGAAACGAAATATATTCGGTGTCATAAGGTAGATCGTCCAACTTTTTGGGTTTTTGGATTGTTGGAAAGGAAGACTAATAAGGTAGATTCGATAAAAATGCTGCCCATAATCAGACGTTATGTGAAACCTGGTATGATCTCTGAAAAAAAATACATGAAAAGAGATTCTTGCAGGAACTACGATTATCAACGATGGCTGGCCGCATACAGAAGAATATCCGCACGGTTCAATTTTTGTTCCCTAGTGTTCCGACGTTAGAGGGAAGGGGAATCCCGTGGTTGAAAGGACGGTGGAGCCAAAGGTTGAGATCGATGGCGTGGAGTAGTACTTCCATAATTCTTCGGAAGCACGAGTGTGAGAGCAAGTTGAAGAGTAGTTGAACTGACGATTTCCTTTCCTTTTATGCGGCGAATCTAGGGCGATCGGTTAACTTTGGGTCGGCACAATCAGAGTTTAGGGCACGCAAGTAGTCGACGACAGTTGTTGAGCATTTCCTCGAGAAGGCCACGTTTCACGTATTGAAGTTATTGTCAAACCATTTATTGTAGCCATTCTGGTTAGATGTGGTGAATCTAATAGAAGCCATAGAGTTGTTAGGCTGGTTAGTCAAGGTGTGAATTAATGGCTAGTTGCAGTGGGATGTTGTCGAGGCGGTGATGCCGAAGTAACTGTGTGTGGTTCAAACGTGGACTGTAAGCTATTGCTCGTTCTCTTTGTGAGATTGTGACTCCGCATTCAGAAGTTGCTGGCCAGTCAATTTACTGGATTATGGTATGTGTTTGGAGGACTGTTCAGGTTCAAAAGGTGATTGGTGGTGCGAATGGTCCCAGAATTGGAGTAGGTGGACGACTAGATGAAAACGTGGTTGAGTTTTCAAGATTTCACTTGTGGTAACTAACTGATTTAAGAAAGAATCAGTACTTTTAGTATTCACAACAAGCCAGGAATCTGGGATATTCTTCTGTATGCGGCCAGCCATCGTTGATAATCGTAGTTCCTGCAAGAATCTCTTTTCATGTATTTTTTTCAGAGATCATATCAGGTGTCACATAACGTTTGATTATGGGCAGCATTTTTATCGAATCTACCTTATTAGTCTTCCTTTCCAACAATCCAAAAACCCAAACAGTTGGACGATCTACCTTATGACCTCGAATATATTTCGTTTCGTCGATTTCAATTGTTGAGCAAAAGAAGAAAGAGGACAAATATTACACTTTTCTGATCAAAGAACAACACGTACAAAATAGATAAGTAAAATGAGAAAACGCAGAAAAAACAACAAAAAAACCAAAAAAATTGGAAAAATCCATGAAAAAAATGTATACCGGAGGGACTGTAGTCATTTCTGACCACTCTGGGGTTTTTAGTATAAGTAAATAGAACTTGTCGAAAACCCCCGTCTATTCTCAAAACCCCCGTTTATTCTGAAAACCCCCGTCTATTTTTAAAACCCCCGTCTATTCTTAAAACCCTCGTCTATTTTTAAAACCCCCGTTAATTCTTAAAACCCCCGTTAAATCATAAAGAGCCGAAACGTGGTAAGATGACGGAAATGGGTACCCGGGGGTTATTTTATACGCTGAATCGAATAGTAGTGTCATATTTTTCATAACTTTTTTCGTTTGTTCAGGAGGCCCGTAATCGAGGTGTGTCCTATCCTTTTTGCACGCACTGTACGTTCAAATTTTCTACTGAAAACAAATAATTAGCGAAACTAGGCAAACAAACATATTCTGAAAAAAACCCAAAAATTAATCAAAATTACTTAAAAAATTAGAAAAAAGTACTCTCTTTTTAGTGCGCAGTGGCGGTTGCAACTTGTCGTAACATTCGAATTTCTTGCAATCCAGTGGCGGAGCCAAATCATCAAAAATTATCATATTGAAATAAAATATTTTGGAAACACGCAAGTTCACAATTCAGCGCACCTGCGGAATTAGTTTGGGCCTCATCGTTGGGTGCCCATCTGATCACACCTGTCCTACTGAACTCCTCTATTTGTTTAGCCGACTAATCCCGCTGGAGGACGGTACATTGCTCGAGCAAGAGATGTCCATACAACGACACACACACACACATAACGAGTGTGACAGTACTAATCTCCATCTATTCTCTTCTTCTCTTCTGTACCATTTCTTTTCGTTCATTGCATCAATACTATATAGTATTGATTTTTAGCTTTGGTTTTTAATTTTTTTTTCAAATTGTGGTTCCTGTTTTGTTTTGAAAACGTGAACTTTCTAAAAATGATTAGATATCCCAAAAACATTTTTTAACCAGGAGTTTGCTTTGACTCCTGAAAGTACCGGATTCCTTGAAACAGAGACAATCAGAAACTTGCTTGCACGTTTTTAAAAGCCTTTTTTCAAAGGACTCCTGAACTTGAATAAAGCCAAAATTATTCCAAAATTTTCAGAAATGTCTGAAACCGAAGGTGACATTGACTTGAGCTTAAAAATTTTCGCCAAATGGGGTCTCTTCGCCGGCGCTATTTGTCTTCCGTTTGCTCCGATCACTGTTGCCAATTGGGGCACAGCAATGGCTATTTTATTGTCTTGGTGGCTCATACCGAAGATGTGCTCGACAATTGGATCAAAAGCCAAGACTCCGAAACTGGAACTTTTTAGTTTCATATTTACATTTTTTGCTTTTACAGTCATTGTGTTCGCTCCTCGTATTGCAGTTTTCGTCTGGGAGATACCTCCGCAGGTAAGATTCTTATTCAGGGTTGAGTGGAATTCTGTTTTCCGCTTTCCACCTTTTCAAAACCGCATTCCTCTCAACTCTATTCCCACTAGTTAGAGTAATAATGTACCAAAATAATTTCAGATGCTATGGTACATCATTATCATCTATCCTCTCACATTGCTTCAAGGATTGGAACTTCTAATCCTTTCGTCCAACTGTAGCATCGTCGATGATTATCAAAATTTTATAATTGTATCTTTTATTTCCAACATGATTCCACTGCCGTTTCTAATCAGATACGGAATGTCTAATTGGAATTTTTACGACGCAGCAGCCAACGTTTTCATCCAATTATTTCTGACTCCATTAAGTGTGATGGCTACAACATGGATGGGTTGCTTGTTGACAGGGCAATGGAATCAGCTTGATGATACTGGAGACCGTGACCCGGCACCTGCTGCACCTACAATAGTCCAACCAACTCCTGTTCGTCAGAGACAATCACCTAGACCAATTCCAAAGTATGTAGTTTTAGGAATATAAGAAAAATGGAATTGTTTTTTCAGATTCGAATGCGATGATTGTTCATCGGAGTACAATGACATCAACATCCCACGAGTTTTGAAAGAATGCGGACATACGATTTGTGAGATGTGTGCGGATGAATTACTGGCAGAGAACAATCAACGACATCTACTTTGTCCAGTTTGTGACAAGCTTACACTGGTTTATGGTAGATGTGAAAATACGTGAATGATTTGAAAATGACATTTTCAGGGCCCGCAAACATGTTACCAAGAAATTATGTCATAACCGATCTGATGGCTCTTGGAAACTAACTAAGGAAACCAATTTTTGCACTCCTGATTTTTTTTTTGAACAATAAACATTTATATTTTCAACTTTTGACAAATTTTTTGATTTAACAGGTCGGCTGAGATCGGCAAGAATTGGCTTGGATCGGCTAAAATCATCCAATATTCGATAAAATTTGAAGAAAAAAAAAACGCTCGAACCGCTTTTTCCGTTCTTCTTACGCGGTCGTGTTCTCTCAATGGAAAACAGAAATACGAATCTTAAGTTCAAAAACTAGTTTGCTAGACTTGAAAGAAAAAAAGCTCACACATTCTAGCCTATTTTGATCAAGCACTTCATCTGATGAGTACAACACTCTTTTCATTTAGGAATTTTTGAAAATGAAATTTGAAATTGTCCAACTTTGAGACTCTCAAATTGAGAGTGTTTTATGGTAATTCTGATAATCACACCTAGTAAGTTTTCAATGAGCATACATATCAAATGCAGAGTTTTCTAGTTTTGTTGTTGAAAACTTTGTACAAACACTCCCTGGAGAGTTATGTTCATTTCAAAGTAACAAGTCAAAAATGCACTATTTTGTAGTACATTTGATCGATTTGAGGAATAAACTACTTTTTTGATACGCAACTTATTAGGAAGTGTTAGTACCAAGTAGTTTTCTACTACAAAAATGGAGTTGTACTTTCGATCTGTATGATTCGTGGAAAACCCACTGGTGTGATCAATTATAATTTATTATACAAAATTACAATGATATTCTTTCAAAGTTGGTCAATTCCAACTGAAAACGGCCAACACCCATATTTTTTGACTGGTGCTGTACATGTCTCTTTCCAAACTTTCTTGCTCGTTTGTAAACAAAATAATTGTTTGTGAGTGCTGTCTGTTTGTACAATAGATGGTGCACTAACATTCACAAGAGCAGGTATTGATAAGAACGCGTGTGCAATGAATTGATGTGTTAAGAACGATAGTGGTGGTCAACAAACGAGAGAGTGTTGAAAACGAAAAGAAATTGAACACATAAAATAAACGCGCGCCCGTGTCGTTGTGTGTGTGTAGAATAAAATGGGTATGATACGAAAGAAACGCGAAAGGAAAACGCGTGTCTTTTCAATCGAGAGATAGCACATGGGGAGAAGAAGAAAGACTGTGCGGAAGTGTATAGACATAGAAAAAAAGACACATGACACTCCCCCTGTTCGTTCCGCCTCCTACCCTCTTTAGCCTCGTTCTCTCATTCACTTTCATTCTCCCCAAAATTGAGCCTTTGAATCGGCGACAAAAAATTGAAAACGAAATAATGGATTTTTCCCATTTTTCGCTTTCCGATTTCGAGTCGTTTCTTGATTGATGTGGGGGATTCTCAGAGGTCTTAACGGAATAGACTTCAACAACAAAAAAAACTGATTATTATCAAATACTGACTATTTTTTAACTGTTTATTCGTATTTCTCCGACAATTGAACTGTATAAGGTAAATTTGAAAACAGAATTGAATTGATTTTTTAAAAAACAATAGAGCGACAACATACTCTGATGTACTTTTACTCCCCTTCTAAAATGCTTTTTTTTTACTCATTCTGTGAAAGTCGCAGAGAAAATATGAACCACAGAGTTTTTTCAGTATCGTGACCTGGTTTTTGAAAAATTGAAATTTGAAAAAATCGAAGTATTTCGCAATCGTTTTTTTTCATCGTTTAGACTTTTCATAACATTCAAGTTTATTGGAATTATTTCGAAGCAATAAGATTTTTCAGTTATTTTATATAAAAATTATCTTAAAATTTTTAAATCATTGAATTCGAAATTTTTTTGAAAAAAGTCTATAAAACCCAGTTTTCAAATAAACAGCTAAATTTTTGCAAACACGAAAAACATAGTTATTGTTTCAAAGTATAGCTGATTATTTTGAGCCACAAAAATGCTTGCATGCTATATTTAAAACAATAAATACATTTAAAAGACAACCTGTTAGTCTAAGAAAATATTATTGAGGCAACAACAGAGTCTAATTGAATGAAGTTGCAGTGAAACTGTAACCTCTTGCCAATAAATTTTGAAAAACAACTTATGTTTTTGTGACTTTTGAACTTCCGAGTTTTGTGAAACAATTTTATTTTATTATTTTACTGTTTCACAGATTATTTGATTTCAGCTTGTGAAAACCATGGACGCCCTATCGAAACAACTGAAGGGAACTGGAGTTGGAGCCAAGAAGATGATTGGGCTCGTTCCACTGGCTCCAAAATTGGAGTCCAACAAAAATGGAGCAACCACAACCGTCGAATCGAACTTGAAAAAGCTCTGTGAGTTTTTGAGTCGTTGATACACTGTATATTACATCGACTTTGTTATGGTTCTAACTTTATCAATTCCAGATATTTCTCCGAACCAACCAATCTACAACATGAAGATTGTTTGTGTCTTCAACAACGCCCAGGGACAAAAGATTGAGATGGATTTCTCCAAATCGCCGAAGTTCTTCTACGACTGTCAAGCATCGCTCTACTCCACGACCAAGTTGACCGTTAAGGTAGCAGGCACGCTGACTTCCGATTTAATACTTGTTTTTTAGGACAACATCAAGCTGGAATTCTTGAATGAATCTTTGAAAGCACCAACTATGTTCGAGTTGAAGACTGTGGCTGATAGCTATCAAGCCTTATTTCATTTTTATCTTAATTCTCTGATTTTTAATTTTTCTTGTACATAAACAGTTATTTTCGAAATTCGAACACACCATTTTTTTCAGATTCATATCTTATCAATCAGAGGAGGGAAAAAGTGTAGACTTTAAAAATACTCTAAAATTGAAAATTGTTCTAAAATCCCTTTTCAAAGACAAATTCTCTTGGAATTGTTCAAAAAACATTTTGTCAGTGAAAATGAAAAAAATTGAAGCGTCCCCTCTGTTCATTCAACTTTCGATTGTTCCAAGCGCAGAACATCAAATTCCCAGCTGGCCTTTTTGCATGAACCACTTGTCATCGAATGACTTAATTCAATAGCGCATGCATATGTGCTGAGGGGTAACCACTATATAAATTATACGACATTGAAAAGATAAATAGTGTCTGGTGGTGTTTGTGACATTTTGCTGGTATATGCAATCTAATTTGAATTTTGTATTAGGTTACTCTGACTTCAAAACTTTTTCCTCTCTGCACTCTTTTGCCACGGTAGGGAGTTTTTGAAAAAAAACACACACAAATTCTTGAAAAACACACACATTTTTGAAGAAAAAACACACAAATAACGAAACAAAAAAGGCTATAATAGTATTATTATAGTATGTTACACAAAAACCAGTTGATACTCAGACAGCACAATCATGTCATGGGTGTTTGGTAGCTTTGCGTTTTTTTTTATAAGTCCGAGTTTTTGACAATTGAAGTTGAATGCTTTAGACGCAATTTATCAAAAAGAATATGAAAAAGAAAATGAACAAAGGATATGGAAACATGTGGGAGCCGAGAGAAGCACTAAAAAAGATCCCGTTTTTGTGAGTTTTGAACGATTTCCAAAAAATGGGCGGAGCTACTGAGATTTTTAACATATCAAAATGTATAGAATTGTACGTTTGTTATATTGTTAGTTGACAACTTTTTGACAGCTCTACTCTCTTTTGAGATATTCTCACAAAACACTTTACATGCGCGTCAAAGGCGCGCCAGTTCAATGAAAATGTCGTTTTTATCCCGTTTTCGTGAGTTTCGAAGACTAAAAATAGCTCTAAATTTTTTCGAAGTCAGGAAAAAATATTTCACCGCATAAATGATGACGAAATATCAGAAAACCGCAAAAAAGGTGTGTCATTGTCATTGGATTTCAAAATACGCGATTTATAAAAAATGGGCGGAGCTACTGAAATTTTCAACATGTAAAAATGTATAGAATTTTACGTTTGTTGTTTTGTTAGCTGACAACTTTTTGACAGCTCTACTCTCTTTTGAGATATTCTCACAAAACACTTTACATGCGCGTCAAAGGCGCGCCAGTTCAATGAAAATGTCGTTTTTTTTTCCGTTTTTGTGAGTTTTGAAGATCAAAATGAGCTCTAAATTTTTTCGAAGTCAGGAAAAAATATTTCACCGCATAAATGATGACGAAATATCAGAAAACCGCAAAAAAGGTGTGTCATTGTCATTGGATTTCAAAATACGCGATTTATAAAAAATGGGCGGAGCTACTGAAATTTTCAACATGTAAAAATGTATAGAATTTTACGTTTGTTATATTGTTAGTTGACAACTTTTTGACAGCTCTACTCTCTTTTGAGATATTCTCACAAAACACTTTACATGCGCGTCAAAGGCGCGCCAGTTCAATGAAAATGTCGTTTTTATCCCGTTTTCGTGAGTTTCGAAGACTAAAAATAGCTCAAAATTTTTTTCGAAGTCAGGAAAAAATATTTCACCGCATAAATGATGACGAAATATCAGAAAACCGCAAAAAAGGTGTGTCATTGTCATTGGATTTCAAAATACGCGATTTATAAAAAATGGGCGGAGCTACTGAGATTTTTAACATATCAAAATGTATAGAATTGTACGTTTGTTATATTGTTAGTTGACAACTTTTTGACAGCTCTACTCTCTTTTGAGATATTCTCACAAAACACTTTACATGCGCGTCAAAGGCGCGCCAGTTCAATGAAAATGTCGTTTTTATCCCGTTTTCGTGAGTTTCGAAGACTAAAAATAGCTCAAAATTTTTTTCGAAGTCAGGAAAAAATATTTCACCGCATAAATGATGACGAAATATCAGAAAACCGCAAAAAAGGTGTGTCATTGTCATTGGATTTCAAAATACGCGATTTATAAAAAATGGGCGGAGCTACTGAGATTTTTAACATATCAAAGTGTATAGAATTGTACGTTTGTTATATTGTTAGTTGACAACTTTTTGACAGCTCTACTCTCTTTTGAGATATTCTCACAAAACACTTTACATGCGCGTCAAAGGCGCGCCAGTTCAATGAAAATGTCGTTTTTTTTTTCCGTTTTTGTGAGTTTTGAAGATCAAAATGAGCTCTAAATTTTTTTCGAAGTCAGGAAAAAATATTTCACCGCATAAATGATGACGAAATATCAGAAAACCGCAAAAAAGGTGTGTCATTGTCATTGGATTTCAAAATACGCGATTTATAAAAAATGGGCGGAGCTACTGAAATTTTCAACATGTAAAAATGTATAGAATTTTACGTTTGTTGTTTTGTTAGTTGACAACTTTTTGACTGCTCTACTCTCTTTTGAGATATTCTCACAAAACACTTTACATGCGCGTCAAAGGCGCGCCAGTTCAATGAAAATGTCGTTTTTATCCCGTTTTCGTGAGTTTCGAAGACTAAAAATAGCTCTTAATTTTTTTCGAAGTCAGGAAAAAATATTTCACCGCATAAATGATGAAGAAATATCAGAAAACCGCAAAAAAGGTGTGTCATTGTCATTGGATTTCAAAATACGCGATTTATAAAAAATGGGCGGAGCTACTGAAATTTTCAACATGTAAAAATGTATAGAATTTTACGTTTGTTGTTTTGTTAGTTGACAACTTTTTGACTGCTCTACTCTCTTTTGAGATATTCTCACAAAACACTTTACATGCGCGTCAAAGGCGCGCCAGTTCAATGAAAATGTCGTTTTTATCCCGTTTTCGTGAGTTTTGAAGACTAAAAATAGCTCTAAATTTTTTTGCGATGTCAGGAAAAAACATTTCACCACATAAATGATGAAGAAATATCAGAAAACCGCAAAAAAGGTGTGTCATTGTCATTGGATTTCAAAATACGCGATTTATTAAAAATGGGCGGAGCTACTGAAATTTTCAACATATCAAAATGTATAGAATTTTACGTTTGTTGTTTTGTAAGTTGACAACTTTTTGACAGCTCTACTATCTTTTGAGATATTCTCACAAAACACTTTACATGCGCGTCAAAGGCGCGCCAGTTCAATGAAAATGTCGTTTTTATCCCGTTTTCGTGAGTTTTGAAGATCAAAATGAGCTTTAAATTTTTTTGCGAAGTCAGGAAAAAACATTTCACCGCATAAATAATAAAGAAATATCAGAAAACCGCAAATAAGGTGTGTCATTGTCATTGGATTTCAAAAAACGCGATTTATAAAAAATGGGCGGAGCTACTGAAATTTTCAACATGTAAAAATGTATAGAATTTTACGTTTGTTGTTTTGTTAGTTGACAACTTTTTGACAGCTCTACTATCTTTTGAGATATTCTCACAAAACACTTTACATGCGCGTCAAAGGCGCGCCAGTTCAATGAAAATGTCGTTTTTATCCCGTTTTCGTGAGTTTTGAAGACTAAAAATAGCTCTAAATTTTTTTGCGATGTCAGGAAAAAACATTTCACCACATAAATGATGAAGAAATATCAGAAAACCGCAAAAAAGGTGTGTCATTGTCATTGGATTTCAAAATACGCGATTTATTAAAAATGGGCGGAGCTACTGAAATTTTCAACATGTAAAAATGTATAGAATTTTACGTTTGTTGTTTTGTTAGTTGACAACTTTTTGACTGCTCTACTCTCTTTTGAGATATTCTCACAAAACACTTTACATGCGCGTCAAAGGCGCGCCAGTTCAATGAAAATGTCGTTTTTATCCCGTTTTCGTGAGTTTCGAAGACTAAAAATAGCTCTAAATTTTTTTCGAAGTCAGGAAAAAATATTTCACCGCATAAATGATGACGAAATATCAGAAAACCGCAAAAAAGGTGTGTCATTGTCATTGGATTTCAAAATACGCGATTTATTAAAAATGGGCGGAGCTACTGAAATTTTCAACATATCAAAATGTATAGAATTTTACGTTTGTTGTTTTGTTAGTTGACAACTTTTTGACAGCTCTACTCTCTTTTGAGATATTCTCACAAATACAAAATTTTATAACCAATCGGTTTTCAAAAATTTCGAAAATTTCGTAATATTCAGAACTCATTCAACTCTTTTTTCAAATTAATACAAATTTTATAGTTTCTGAGTCAGCTCTTCAAGATATTTCAAATTTTCAAACATTTTTATGGATTCGACCTACAATTTTTTCTAGATAATCCCTGTTTTCAAAGTTTGAAATCTTCGGTTTTTCAGTGTCTGCACAAGCTAGTTGAGACTTATCCCATAACGAAAACACAATATAATCTACAGTAGTAACGACATACTTGTGGCGCCAAAATTTTAGCTTTTCCAGAGTTTTTTCTCTTTTTAGTACATCTATGAATTTCATCTGCACGGAACTACAATCAAAACACCGGAGCAAAATATAGACTTACCACAACAATGACAATAAAATGAATATAAATTAATTCTGAAAGAATAGTGAATGAATGAAAAAAAAAAAAAGAAAAAAAAGCTAAAATTTTGGCGCCACAAGTATGTCGTTACTACTGTAGATTATATTGTGTTTTCGTTATGGGATAAGTCTCAACTAGCTTGTGCAGACACTGAAAAACCGAAGATTTCAAACTTTGAAAACAGGGATTATCTAGAAAAAATTGTAGGTCGAATCCATAAAAATGTTTGAAAATTTGAAATATCTTGAAGAGCTGACTCAGAAACTATAAAATTTGTATTAATTTGAAAAAAGAGTTGAATGAGTTCTGAATATTACGAAATTTTCGAAATTTTTTGAAAACCGATTGGTTATAAAATTTTGTATAAAACAATATTTGTTCGCCAATTCCGGTGCCAGAATGTAGTGAAAAAAAAACTGCAGAGATAGATATAGAAGAACAGCAGTATGAAAAAATTTATTCTCAATTAACCCGAAACAAACGAATGCTACCGCATCATTTTGTGTAGTCCGAGTTGACAAATTATAAACCACGACTTATTTTTTTACCAATTTATATAATGGTGATGATAATGATAATAATTGGGTTACTGAAATTTGTGTTCTTAAAAAAATATTTTTTCTTCAGGTTCTCTGCAGTGAAACTCCCAAATGAAGCGCTTCAGAGAAGTTCTCAGTAAGTACAATTTTTTTTCAAAATTGAATCAAACTCCCCGTAATTTTGACTCTTTTTTGCTCTTCAGATGAACTACTTCCTGGCTTACTGTATCCGATCAGCAGGGGCAAAACATTTCGGGAATTATGAGAAGATGATGTATGCGAATATGGCAAATCTGTTGTTTTCAACATTGCACACATATCTTCATCCGGTGAGTTTAGCTAATTGGGAATGGTCGTTTTGGAAGTTGACCGCTTTTCTAGAAAACGATGCACAGGAAAATATAATTTTAGAGAATAGGCGGTTCTTTGAAAAAAATTTAGCTCTGATAAATTTTGTAGCAAAGAAAGTTCGTTTTAGAAACTAAATGGTTTTTTTTAATTGAATCATTGTTTGAATTGATATCAAATCGATTATTTCCGTTTAACGCATTTGTGATAAGTTAACATTAGAGCCTAGTCCTAATAGCTCTCGCGTACTCTTCAGTAACATTTCACGTCTTTCGAAAATCATTCGAAATTCACTGCCCTACTTTCATTTTGAAATATTTCTCTACCGCAGAACTGACTTCAATCTTTCAGATAATCTCAATCGAACGGAATGTTATCCACGTCTTCACCCGATTGGACTACATTGATGGAAAGAAGGTGAAAACCGAAGTAAGTTAGTGCATGAAACGCTTGGCGCAATTCTAGTGACTTGGCGCAATTCTGGGTTCTGCTACAGTAATACCTCTTCTAGTGAGCTGGCGGATGTCTAATTGAATTAATAATTTCAGAGAGACTTCACCGACAGAAATGCAGTGGCCAACTTCGAATTCGGCAGCCACAAAGGACAACTGACATCGTATAGCTCTGGGAAAGGTTTTTTCGTCCGTCCAATGGTTTATTTGACCTATTTTACCCAGCCGTGGTACTCATTTTTTGTTTCAATCATCCACCAATAGTGTCCAAATTTACGGTACATTCCATGTTATAGTTGGAAATATGGTTTTTTGGAAAAGAAAATCGAAGAATCTTAAAATTTGAGTCAAAAAATTTTTGATGGTCGAATACCGGAGCGAGAAAAGTTTGATTTTGTTTCGTGAAGTATAAAATAAATATTTCAGAGCTTCGCAATGCCACTATCTTATTCCTGTTTTTTCTAGGTTCTAATGGTATACGCTTTTGCGGATTATGAATGCTTTATGATTGAGCAGCCCAGTCAAGACCAGAAAAGAGAGCTGCGGAAGAAAATGTCAAAGTATAGTGTGAGCGAAGCTGGAATCTATGTTTTCCTATTTTTGTCCCCTCTGGCAATGGGAATGGCTTCTCAATGGAAATGCGGGACCTATCTGACAGTGATCTATGCTGGAATTCCACTCATAATCTATATACCATTTGGGTTTAGTATGTGGATGATGTCGAGTAAGTAGACAGAGTTCTAAAAAGGAATGATCATGGAGTTCGGGGATACGGTACGTGACCTATCATTGGAAGGCTGAAATCACGCGGATTTTGAATATATATTCAATTTTTGCCATCGAGGTCTGGTATTCGAGAAAAACAAGATCAACGTTTGGAAATTCAGAAAATTACGCCTATTTTTAACATATTTTCTATATTTTGCCAAACCTTGTTCTTATTTTTTTCGAATACCAAACATCGAGGGCCAAAATTGAATATATATTAAAATTTTAAAAAAAATTTTTTAATTAAAATTTTCTCAGCTTTCCAGTGCTATAAGTCACATGACATAATTATACTGGCGAAAATCGTGACAGAGGAAGTGGCAACAAGCTCGCAGAATACTTAAGTAGAGGAATACAATTTCTAGGTGCATTCGGGTTTTTTTATAACTTGTATTTTAGTTCTCAATCTCTCAAAAAACCTCCAAGGAAAAAAAAACATTGTTTTTTGTGTTTAAGAATTTTTCATGAATAAACATTTGATAAATGGGTTTTTTTTATTTTCTTTTTATTGTTCTACGCGTGTAAAATCGAATACCTAGTACACGTTCCCTTCCCAACGTCATCGGGCATTTCATTGTGTGTATCAGCGGTTATGAGAAGTGAGCATTGGTCTCTCAATGATCAAAGACTTGAAAGTAATGCAGGTGTCTGGTAGTGTTTGTGACCTTTTGCTGGTTTTTGCCGCTTTAGAACAATCGGACTTGCGGTCACATTTGACAGAGAGAGAGAGAGAGAGAGAGAGATTGACCAAGTAAATGAGGTTCAATACCCAGTTACTCGAGGGACGTTGCTGATCAACCGTTTGAAAGAATATACTGAACAACGACAACATTTGGAACCGGTCTACTGGAAATATCCGGTGGAACAAAACATCAAATATGAGAGGAATAGAGATTTCGATAGGTTACTAAAAAGAAAAGAAAAGTTTGCAGAAAACGTAGTGGAACTCGCATAAAAATATGATAAGAAAAGTTAAGGGTCAGAACTTTTGAAGGAAACGATAATGTGGTCATCAGGAAATTCGAAAAACTTTTTTTTGAAAATTTTCGACCGTAAAAACAGAAAAATTAAACAAAAATAAACTGTCTGAAAATATAGTGTTTTTCGGAATCAAAAATCTTGAATTTTAATGAAAAGTATAAGTACTTCAAGGAGAAATTGAAGAATAACTATTTTATAACTTAATTTTTGAAAGTTCGAGCAGAAAATTCCCACATTTTTCAAACTGTTTTTCCGATATTGTTTCGAAAAGTTTCCACCGCAAAAGTTATCTGCCATATAATTTTTCGAAAAGTTACGACTAAAAACTTTCCATAAGAAATAACATGTTCAATAAGTAGAACACGTGAACTACGGTGCTATCCCAGGTTTCTCACGAAAAAAAAGTATATCTCACGAATATAACAGTGTCTTCCCGACATCTTTGATCTTAATCCTTTCTGTGTGACATATTAAGTGAAATCTCTCAAAGACGACAGGTAATATCAAAAAAGTGCCGATGATTTTTTTATCTCTTTGCAAGTGTAAGGCCACAGCCGACACCTTTTCCTGCCGCAAAGTCAACAAACAGAAAAGAGGGAGGGTCTCCTCCTCCTCATCTCTTTTCCCTCGTTCTCCTACTCCTCCGCCTTCCTAGTATAAAAGGACGACGAGAAGAGAGTAAATCAACAGTTGCGACCACAATTTCATCATGATTTTCTACCCGCCGTGATTCAAAATCCACGCCGTTGTTGCTGTTTTTTAAGGTATGCATACGAAAACACAAGCTACTAAAACATACAATCATGAACACGAAAAAAACTTCATAATTCTGTTCGGAGTGATTGTATCGTGTAACACTATATTAATTGTTCTAATTCCGATCAACAATATTTCAGACTTCGTATCGGAATCGATGTCAACCAATTATTCCCTATTTTTTTTGAATCAATTTATATTTATTTCATTGGCATTATCCTGGTAAGTCTATTTTTTGGGGTTTCAATGGTATTTCCGAGAAGTTGAAGTTTAAAGATACACTAAAATAAATGAACATTGAGAAAAAACTGAAATTCTAGCACGACAAGTACGTCCTTACTGCTGTAAATTTTATTACAAAACAGTGCGTGAAATATCCTCATTTGGAAAAACTAAATTATTCACCATTTTTGTTTTTGACCCTCGAGTAAGGTATAATTTTGCCAAACTGTAGCTCTCTAGGGAGTGATCGTACAAAATAGTTGTTAATTCCAAAGTAAAGTTTTTTTTCGATCCACAATTTCCACATTCAATGATATCGAATATGCAACCTGTGATACCCAGGCGCCGCTTTGAAAGTTCATTACTGGTCAGAATGTTATCGTGTTTTGTCTTCTTCAGTTGAAAATGCCCATCTTTAAGAGCCTCTCATAAAAAAACAATTTCTCCCATAAAGCATTTTTTTTTGAATCAAACAGATCAAAAGTGGAGCTTTTTATGATCATTCTAAGGGGACAGCTCAAAAATCATTCTATTTTGCACTGAAATGAGCTGATTTAAGGGGGAAAAATAACCAGACTTGCAACGGGCCGGGCCGGCCCGGAATGTTCCAAGTCTGAAAATAACTTTGCCAATATGTAACTTGTTAAGGAGTCTCCATACAAAAAAAAGGTCAACTACAAAAATGAAGATCAACTGTTGATCTTCATGACCCATAATTTTTTACTCTGTGGGAGGAATTGTTTTACTACGACACACTCTCAAAGTTGGGCATTTTAAATTGAATAAAACAAAATCTATTTTTGGCTGTACTGTACACCGACTTCAATAAAACTGTGACTTTGGCAATTTTTTAGTCAGTACTGTTCCTGTGTTTTCAATTCCACCATTTTTCAGATCCACTCGTCCTGTTGAAATGAGAGCAACTAGGACCATCATCTCGTGCCGCCCAAATCGCCCACGCCGCCAAAGTTGAAGAAGGAGCTCAACGTCACCAGCAACCCCGCTTCTACCCGGTCCCAATTGCTCTAGCCCCATTCATCGTTGGATCGAATACCGCCAAAGGATCGGCAAGACTCCTGGAAAACCGGAAACGAGAGATGGGATTGGCTGGAATGAGACCACCACCAACGGTCGTTAAGAAAGCCACCTTGTTGGTGACTTACAATGGAGGTCAGCCAGGACAAAGCAATGTAAGACCTTCGATGTCCTCTGGAGCGTCAGGATCATCTGGAGACTCTTCAAGATCGATGGAAATGAAAAGAGATGGATGCCACGAAGGCGAAAAGAAGAAGGAGTTCGAGGAGCTGCAGAAGGAACCATTGTCTCGAGTCACGAAAGATTCAAGCAACCACACGGTGCTCCTTGGTAAGATAAATGATCTTATGTCATCATATTTATTTTATTTTTCAGGTACCATGGTGCTCAACGGACTCAACTATAGCGCCTTCTCGAAAAAGCTTTTTGAGCTGCTCCAGAAGTACAAGATTCAATAAAAAAGTTCCTCCCCTTTCCTGTCTCTCACATTGAACATTAATAAAGTAATAATCTTGAAAATCTGTCAAAAACTGTTATAATCGATGAAAAAACATTGGAATAGCGGCTAGCAAAAAATTACTTCATAACTGTATGCGGAACGTTTTGGGAGCGTGCCCTGAAGTAGCTGATTGTCTGAAAAATTTCAGCTTTTTTCACGGTGTGTAGATAAAAAGTGGAGCTTCATTTTCTTAGTTGTGAACTTTTTTGTATGAACACTCTCTGAAGACTTATAGGCATTCAAGCTGGTCACACAGCACTCTTCAAGGTAAATTTGATGGAAGAGGTACTTTGATGAGTTGGGACTTTCCAGGAAGTTATTTTACAAAAAATTGTCAATTATGAAAATGAAGCTCTACCTCTGCTCTATAGGATCCATAAATAATTTTGTTTTGTGGGACAATTATTGATACCGGTAGCACCCTCCCAATAGTTTTGCACGGCACTGTACATATTTCAACAGGTAAGGCTTTGAAAAATAAACCAATTTAAAATTTCTGACTAGCGTCCCCCGCCTCCCGGCGGGCTCCGCAGTACTCGGCTGCGCCTCGTGCGCGGTGCTTAGCAAGTTTTGTATTAATAAGTTAGCTTGCCCGACACTAAGGAATATAAGAATATCCAGCTTCTGAGTTCAAAATAATGACACCGCCTGACCCTCTTTTTCCCGTCTTCGATCCGAAATTACAATCTTTTATCAGCTCGGCACAGTTTTTACAACAGCGCTCCACCAAATTGTCTCATTTATTCTGAGTCTCCCAACTTCGCACACTATTTCCTTTAGTTTCGGTAGAGCGCGATTGTAAGAAGCGTGCCGTGTTAATAGGAAGTTAATACGAAAAAGAAAAAGATAAATTTACCAGTTGGATCCGAACCCCCACCCCATCGATTCTCACCCCCGCACACAACCACTGCGCCACTGATAGACAGAGAATCGTGAATATGGAGGGAAAAGAAAAAGGAGGCATCTCGCAGCTGTACAGTGACAAGTACAGTGACAAAATGGTCAGTGTATTCGAAAGAAATGTCAGTGGAGATTCAGGTTTCTCCACAGAATCGTCCGGATTTAATATTTTTTTATCGGACTTTTTGGTTCCATTAGATCTCAGAAAGTTTAGATCGGTGCCAAAAATTCAGAGCGATTCAGTGAATCCTGTGCTCAGGACAGCGAATGGAAGAAATCCTCAATGACAGAAAATCCCCGAAAACCACAAAATCCGGTTTCCTGAAAGCTTTACCAACTAAAAGTATATTGAATTTTACATGGTTCGATAGAGATTTTTTTTCTACACATTTCCTTTTTTTTGGATCCTCAAATTTCTCAAAGCAGAGGGAGTTACAGCCGGTCAAAGTTTTGGGCGGAAAAAGGGGGATAGATCGATATTTGCTCATTTTTCGACTGTTTTTTGAGTATAACTCGACTGCATCCTTTCCAATTCAAAATCTGTTTTTTTAGTCACCTTCTCCATGCCAAGTTACATAACTGTACCAAATTTCAAAGCTCTCGGTTCAGTACAACTCGAGATATCGAGAGGAAAGTAAAAAATTCGGGAAAAAAAGTAGTTCCCTTTCTTTTATGGCCATAAATCATATTTTTCCAGATTTTCAGATAATTTTTACATGTCTCGATAGCCAGATCTTCAAAGATCTTAAGTCCAGAATATCCCCCCGAACTGTTCAAAACTGGCGCCGTACGAAGCAGGAAAAGGCAAAAGTCGTGAATTTCTCAAGCCATTTTTTTGAGTGAAAAAAGTTGCTCTTACTTTTGTGCTCGTAACTTTTTTGCTAATGCTCCAAACCCACCCTTTGCAAGTCGCCACCGGCGCCCCAAGTTTTTGTATCACCACAAAAAAGAATTTTTTGAAAAAGTTGAGAACAAAGAGAGTTATTAAGAAAAATGAGTGCGGACGTTTTTATGGACATTTTTTTTGGACAAGCTCCGCCCACTCCAAATCGGCACGCTCATACATACGCGATTAAAGAAGAGGGGCCGACTAGCGTCCCCCGCCTTCCGGCGGGCTCCGCTAGAAAGGGCTTCGCCCCTTGCGCAGTGCTAAGCAAGCTTTAAATTTTTGTTCTACGACCATTTTGAAGCAAGTTAGAAGCGATTTTTTATTTTATGTGAATCAAGCATAGAATATGTGAAGAGCTCTCGGATGGTAGTAAGATGAAGGTTCTACGACAATTTTGAGCCGAGTTAGGAAGTTTTGAAGTTTAAAGGCTGGGGCGCCGCGAGGCGCGAAGTTGAAAAAAACAAAAAATTTGACCCGCCAGAAACTCGAACCAAAAACCGACCAGCTCACGCATCACAACACTGCCACTGAGCCACACACTCGCTGGTGTGTAGCCACCCAGATGGCGTTTAAGTGGTGGGAAGAGGCAAGCTTGCTTCGACTCGACCGGTCGTCTCCGTTCAAAAATGTTCTTCAAAGTTTGGAACTCTATAACTCGGGTCAAAATCAATATTTTTCAAATCTGTTTTTTTATCCATCTACATAATGTTCCTGGCTAACAGATATCAAAAAAACCATATTAGCCGGACAAAAGACACTCTTGAGCTAAGCGATATAAGCGAAAAACACGTTTTCTCCACAGCTCAGCTCCCACTGGACCGTTTCGGCTGAAACTTTATATTCCATTAGATAATTCCGATTTGACCAACATATCAAAAAACCAGAACAACTTTAGTACAAAAATTTCTCAGGACAGCCAAAACAGTCCGGTGGCTGCCGACTACAGTAATGCCTTTTTTTCTGTTTTTCTGCAGTCCACCGGCCGTACCGGGCGGGGGGTGATTCAAATAACGAATTTGACGTGAAAAACTAATTTCTCATCTAATTTTACGTCTAGGTACCAATTTATATAAAAAAATATCCGGTAGAACTCGAGATAATCGAGGTGAAGCAAAAAAACAGAAAAATCAAAAAACCGAAAATTTTCTCAAAATTAAAAGTTGACTTCATTCTATCGATTATAACTCGTTTAGAAGTATGGAATCTCAGAAAGGGGGTTCTTAATAAAAGATTGCCCCAAATATTTCCTATCGATTAAAAAAATAAAATCAAAATTTCATCGAGAATTCGGAAAGTTATTAATGGCTCAAGTTGCGGACAAAAAGTTGACATTTTTTTGTCGCTTTTTTCGCCTATTTTTGAGCATAACTCGGCTCTTTTTGACTCCAAAAATATGGAATTTGGCAAAATGCAAGAAAAAGTAATTAGCTAAGCAGCTAAAAAAAATTATCAAAAAATATAAAGTTTGAACAAAGTTGCAAACGGCAAAGCAAAAAAACTTTTTTGGACAAATTTTTAAGCCCCGCCCACTTTTTTTCCCCCCGCCATACCTACTACCCATTGGGAGAGAAGGTGGTGGACTAGCGTCCCCCGCCTCCCGGCGGGCTCCGCTAGACGGGGCTTCGCCCCGTGCGCAGTGCTAAGCAAGCTTTGAATTTTTGTTCTACGACCATTTTGAAGCAAGTTAATTGACTTTTTGATTTTATGTTACCCAAGCAAGCACAAATTCAGTAGCTTTCGAATTATAGAAAGATGAAGATTCTACGACAATTTTGAGCCGAGTTAGAAGAAACAAAAAAATTCGACCCGCTAGAAACTCGAACCAAAAACCACCCAGCCGCCGCACCACAACACTACCACTGAGCCACACACTCGCTGGTGTGTAGCCACCCAGATGGCGTTGAAGTGGTGGGAAGAGGCAAGCTTGCTTCGACTCGACCGGTCGTCTCCGTTCAAAAATGCTCTTCAAAGTTTGGGACCCTATAACTCGGGTCAAAATCAATATTTTTTGAATCTTTTTGTTTATCCCCCTAGATAATGTTCCTGGCTACCACATATCAAAAAACCATATTAGCCGGACAGAATACACTCTTGAGCTAAGCGATATAAGCGAAAAACACGTTTTCTCCACAGCTCAGCTCCCACTGGACCGTTTCGGTTGAAACTTCATATTCCATTAGATAATTCCAATTTGACCAACATATCAAAAAACCAGAACAACTTTAGTACAAAAATTTCTCAGGACAGCCAAAACAGTCCGGTGGCTGCCGACTACAGTAATGCCTTTTTTTCTGTTTTTCTGCAGTCCACCGGCCGAACCGGGCGGGGGGTGATTCAAATCATGAATTTGACGTGAAAAAGTGATTCCTCGTCCAATTTTACGTCTAGTTACCAAGTTATATGTAAAAACATCGAGTAGAACTCGAGATAATCGAGGTGAAGCAAAAAAACCGAAAAATCAAAAAACCGAAAATTTTCTCAAAATAAAAAGTTGACTCCATTCTATCGATTATAACTCGTTTAGAAGTATAGAATCTCAAAAAGGGGGTTCTTAATAAAAGATTGCCCCAAACATTTCCTATCGATTAAAAAAATAAAATCAAAATTTCATCGAGAATTCGGAAAGTTATTAATGGCTCAACTTGGGGAAAAAAAATCGACATTTTTTTGTCGCTTTTTTCGCCTATTTTTGAGCATAACTCGGCTCTTTTTGACTCCAGAAATATGGAATTTGGCAAGATGCAAGAAAAAGTTATTAGCTAAGCAGCTAAAAAAAATTATCAAAAAATATAAAGTTTGAACAAAGTTACACGGGCCAAAGCAAAAAAAAAAAATTCGGACACATTTTTAAGCCCCGCCCACTTTTTTTGGCGCAGCCATACCTACTACCCATTGGGAGAGAAGCGGGTGGATGGAAAAACCAAAAAGACCTCTAACATATTTCAGTTCAAGACTAATACACTGATACCTATCGGAACGTCTGCGCATCCCCTATCTAGAGCCACTCATCCTTTTTCAACTCCAAGAAGAGAAAAATTCAATTACCTCTTATTTCCAAACCGAAGCATCACATGTCTTTTGCCCATTTTAAATTGAACACACACACAATTAATTACTTTCTCTCACTTATTTCTCTTCTTCCTACTGCATTCGACCACCAGTTGAAATGATAATGAAGATAGAAAAGATGACAACAGTTGACTACTCCTGATACTGATAAGAACGGAAAGTGTAATTAATCCTATTTTTTTCCATTTTTCAAATTTTCTCTGCGTCTCCACCCCCGAAAAACAATGTTGTGTCTGTTTTTGTGTAGATATGGGAAGAGAGTATGAGAGAGTACCCGCTGTTTTTTTGAGTCTCCCTCTTCCTCATTCCGGCCTGCTGCCCTCTCTTTCTCTCTTTTTTTGCCCAATAGTTGGAGAAGGTAAAGGACAAAGAAAAAGAAGCCGAGGGAGCGGCCGATGTTTGCGCTCTCTCTTTTTTTCTATCCTTGTAAACATTCTACAACTGGCATTTAAAAGTAAAAAAGAAAAGAAGTTCACTGTACAGGTTAATAAAAGAAGACGGGAATCTGAAGCAGACGTCATTTTTCAAAAAGAAATGTAAAAAACTGAAGAACAAAGTTATGTTTCTCATGTAACATATAAGGGAGAGAAAACTATGTTGAAATATTCTCAGAAAAAAAAAATTACAAGCGCGTCAAAGACGCGCTAGTTTTATGAAATTGTCATTTTTGATGCGTTTTGGAAAGTTTTGAGAGAATTGAAAACTGGTAATCACTTTCTAAATTTAGTAAAAAATGTTTCAACGCATTTACAATAACAAAATCTCAAAAACAAGCAACAAAGCTCTGTTAATGTTATTGAATTTGTGAATAAACTAATTATATACAATGGGCGGAGTTAACTGAAGATTTCAACATATGGAAATGTGTCAAATTTTACGTTTGATTTATTGTTGGTTGACAACTTTTTGCTAGCTCCATACGTTTTCGAGATATTCTCTGAAACAGAAATAACAAGCGCGTCGAAGGCGCGCCAGTTTTATGAAAATGTCATTTTTCATGCGTTTTTGACAGTTTTGAGAGAATTTGAAAGCGTTGATTTTTTTATAAATCGAGTAAAAACAATTTCAACGCATTTACAATAACAAAATCTCAAAAATAAGCAACAAAGATGTGTTAATGTTATTTGATTTGTGGATATGCTTTTTATAAAAAATGGGCGGAGTCAACTGAAGATTTCAACATATGAAAATGTGTCAAATTTTACGTTCGGTATATTGTTGGTTGACAACTTTTTGCTAGCTCCATACGTTTTCCAGATATTCTCTGAAATAGAAATTACAAGCGCGTCGAAGGCGCGCCAGTTTTTTGAAATTGTCATTTTTGATGCGTTTTTGACGGTTTTGAGTGAATGGATAACTGGTAATCATTTTCTGACTTGAGTAAGAAATATTTAAACGCATTTACAATGAGAAAATCTCAAAAATAAGCAATAAAACTGTGTTAGTGTTATTTGATTTGTGGATATGCTTATTATAAAAAATGGGCGGAGTCAACTGAAGATTTCAACATGAAAATGTGTCAAATTTTACGTTCGGTATGTTGTTAGTTGACAACTTTTTGCTAGCTCCATACGTTTTCCAGATATTTTCTGAAATAGAAATTACAAGCGCGTCGAAGGCGCACCAGTTTTAATGATTCGGTTTCAACCAAAAACTCTTCTGTCGTTTTTGGAACCTGGTCGATATTAATGACTCGATATGGAAATCAAAGATTCAGGAAAGATTGTTGTTGAAAAGGATAATTTCAAACATAAAAAACCTGAAATGCTTTCAAAAAAAGCGAATGTTCTTTGAAGAACAGTTTTACACTGAACCAAATTGTGTGCATGACATTTCGACATTTCTTACTGCTTCAGGAGTAGTTCCAAACTTGTTGTCAACTGTTGTGTTTGTGTCATCAGAAGAAGACATTATTATTAGAAAAGTCATTACGTTACGTATCTCACGTATATAATTGTGCCTTCCCAAAATCGGGTGATCCTTGATTTAAATCCGCTCTGTGTGACATATAATGTCAACCTATGCCGACAGGTAATGTCAAAAGAGTACCGCTGATTTTTGATCTTTTTGCTGGTGGAAGGTGGCAGCCGACACCTTTTCCGCAAAGCGAACAAACAGAAAGAGGGAAGGCCACCTCCCCGTCCTCGTCTCCTTCCCCTCGTCCTCCTCCCCTTTCCAACTATAAAAGGATGTAGAGAAGAGAATAAATCAACAGTTGCGACCGCAATTTCATCATGATTTTCTATCTACTGTGATTCAAAATCCACGTTGTTGCTGTTTTTCAAGGTAAGCATTCAAATAAAATAAAACTATGAACACGAAAAAAACATGATAATTCTGTTCTGGTTGCCCTAATCGTGTAACACTATTTTAATCGTTCTCATTCTGATCAACCAAAGTATATATATATCTATATTTCAGACCTTGTATCGAATCGAGGTCAACCGAATATTCACTATTTTTTAAGAATTATTTTATGTCTACTTTACTGTCATTGTCATGGTGAGTGTATGTTTTTTTTCTAGGGTTTTGATGGTAGTTCCGTGAAGTTGATTAAAAAGAGGTAACATTGTGGAAAAGTTGACATTTTGGCATGACAAGTACATCGTTACTACTGTAAATGTTTATAAAATGATATGCGCGAAATATCTTAAATGTTTTGGTTTTGGAGAAACAAGATGAGATATTGAAACTATAAGATTGCAAATCGATATAGAACTCGAAACAACCTCATGAAACACATTCTATGAACCTATCACTTTTCATACCCTCGAACCTCCAAAAAGTTTTTTTTTCAGTCGCGAAATATGTTTTTTTTTTCAATTATTCAGGTGGATGTGTTTTTAGGTGATGAGTAATTGTTTTTATTGAGATTGTTCGCCTTCTTTTTTTGAATCGCTCAGGTGGCCAACGTCGATGTGCGGAACTTCGACAAAAGTGTCGAATGGTCTGCCATTTTTCAATAACTTTTTTCGTTGTTAACATTTTCGAAAAGTTCTTTTTTGTGCGTTTTCGAAAACTTAATATGAATGTGGCGCCTCTGAGGGTGGAGTGTTTTGAGTATTTAGAGCAAAGTTATAAGCACAATTTTTGAGAGCGATTTTTTTCACTAAAAATATGACGAGAAATTCATGATTTACGTCTTTTCCTTCTCCGTAAAGCGCCAGTCTTGAACATTTCTTGGAAAGTTCATCGACCTAAGATTTGTAAAAGTCTGGCTGTCATGTAAAAAATATTCGGATATCTAAAAAAAAAAACTGTATTTCACCCATTTTTACGGCCAAATTTTTCACCGGCTGTAGTTCGCCAGGAATCCAAAAAATGGAAGTTGTTGAAAAAATTTTCTATCGAACCATGTAAAATTTCAAATACTTTGAATTGGTGAAACTTTCAGGAATCCCGATTTTGTGTTTTCGGTCATGGGGGATTCATTCCGCTCCCAGTATTCGAAACGGAAAAAAAATCTGAATCTTTGACAGCTATCTGAAATTTTCATGATTTAATAGAACAAAAATCCAATAAATAATATTGAAACCGGACGGATTTTGTGGAGAAACCTGAATCTTCACTGACTCATTTTTTTGAATACACGGTTTATTTTGTCATTGTACGTGTCACTGTACTGCTTCAAAGATGAACAACGCGCGTTCCATTTTTCGATGTCTACCTTGGCTTCGTTTTCCAGTGCAGTCAGTGCTTTGATGGTTCGGATCCTCACTGATTTTTTTTTTCTTTTTTGTATGAAGTGTCAAATTCTAAAACACTGTCATAAGAATTGAATAAACATGCCGGGTTTTGTGATCGAACACATTTAAATTCTGGACTCATTGTTTCGAACTCAACAGCTGGGGATTTCTTTCTTCTGAATTCAAGACACTTGCCACTTCTAAAAATATATCATAAAGTAGCCAAACTAGCGTCCCGAACTTTGACGGCTCGCTCCGTCAGACCTGACTTGAATTCAAGAGAGAAACTTCAGCTTTTGAGTTCAAAACAATAAGTGCACCATTTTTAAGTGTTCGAATACAGAACATCATGTTTATTCAACTCTTATAGGGTTTCAAAATTTATCACTTCATACCGGAAAGTAAAAAAAGAAATTTCAGTGAGGATCCAAACCATCACCTATTCTTATTCCCGCCCTCTTTCACTGCGCCACCGATGCACTGGATAACGCAGTCAAGTAAGGCATAGAACAATTTGGACGCGCGTGGTCATTGCAGCAGTACAGTGACGCATAAATAATCCGTGTACTCGAAAAAAATTAGTGAAGATTCAGATTTCTCCAGAGAATCGTCCTGGTTTCAGTATTCTTACCGGAGTTTTTCATTCCATAAAAAAACACTAAAAGTTCAGATTGGTGTCAAAAATTTAGAGCGGTATTAGTGGATTACGGTTTCAAGACCGGACACGGAAAGAATCCCCCATTTCCGAAAACTATAAAATCCGGTTTCCTAAAAGTTTTATCAACTCAAAGTATTTTGAATTTCACACGGCTTGATTGAAATTTGTTTTCTAAACATTTCCTCTTTCGGATCATGAATTTTCTCAAAACAGTTGCAGCCGGTGAAAGATTTACCCGGGAAGAAGGGGGAAATGCAATTTTTGCTAATTTTTCTACAGTTTTTTAAGTGTAACTCAAATGCATCGTCTTCAGTCTTGAATCTGTGTTTCACGACATCTTTCTCATACTAAATTACATGACTGTACTAGTTTTCAAAACTTTTGGTTCAATACAACGCGAGATATCAAGAAGAAAGTGAAAAATTCAAGAAATTGTTGTCATATTTTTATAGGTGTCTCTCTCTCTCTCCCTTTCTCTAACTCTCTTCTTTCAGAACTTCCAATTTCGTGCGGAACGAGCTCGTTGCCGTGTGGCTTCAGTTTGAAGAAGTTCTCGAAGTCATCTTCCAAAGATCAACGATGACAATGAGGACCTACATGCAGTTCACAACGTAAGTACATCAGATTTCCAATGATTTCATGAATCCAACAACTTCCAATTTTCAGAATGGTCTATAGATACTGCACTGAGACCTACCAGCTCCAGTTATGCGCTGGTGCGAACGTGATGGACCATGTCCAGGAGGACTTGATCTCAATTCGAGGAATCATCGCGGTCAAAGTCGATACCGTCACGAGGAGTTGCTCCGACATGGATAGACAAGAGCTGTTGAAGTTCCTCAACACCGAATGGGAACTCTTCTAGATTTCATCGTCACTGTTTGAGGGAGTCTTCGACAATTTCAATCGTCATTCAATGGAGATAAATAATGGAAAAAAGGATGTATCTCTCACCAAAAATTTGTGTATGGAAGTCTGGAAGGAGGATTTGTTTGACGTCTTGGAGGAAAAAATTGTTGGAGCCGCATTACATCTGATCCATCAAGAGAGAACCGGGAACTCCATGATCAACAACCGGGACATCTCGGATTTTGTCGTTTGCCTCAAGAAGCTGAAAAATAATGGAGATGTCAAGGATTACATGAAGAATGTGGGGATACGACTGACGGAGAAAGATGTTCGAGTACAATTGGTTCTCTTTGGATGCACCAGAAGACCCTTGTTGGATTGCTGTGAAAGAATAATGATCTCCGATCAAATCGACTTCATTCATTTCGGAAAACTTTTAGATATCTCTCAAGAATGTTCCGATTGTACTCCAGAATCCGTGTTTTATAAATATCTATTATACACAAAAATAAAAATAATAAAGTTATCTGACAAATAATCATAAAGCCACAGTTTTTCAAAACTTTTCAAAACGTTTCAAACTACAGTAGCCTGATTCACGATAGGGGGTGGAGGTTCGGTCGAATCCTATGTTTGTCAGATTTGAACCAAAAAGCCTAAAACAATTGCAAAAATGTTTTGCTAGGCTCGGTCTCAAATCCCGGACCCTCGAAAAGTTGGGTTTCACGAAATTTACCTATCAGATTTTGACTTACCTTCAAAATACTTCAATTTTTGAGTCCTGCTTACGCATCAAATGAAAATAATCATGCCTAGGTTTGGAACAATGTCAATTTCTATGCGTCTTTAAATTTGGGATACTGTAGTTTACCCGGTGTGACCCAATTTTCTTCAGTCATAGCCATGATTATAATTATGAAACAAGTAGTCCAAGATGCCTTGAAGACTTTATTATACGCTGTCAAATCGATCCCAGATCACCTGATGAGCGGATCATTCTAGTGAATACTGAAGGCACTTTTTTTCACTTTACCTTTAGATTCAAACATTTGCTTGATGAAATAATTTTTTTTTTCACCTATGATTTTTATACTTATGACTCACGGTGTCTTGGCAGATGTGTGATGCGGTTTTCTCGAATATATTATCTTTCAATTGTCTGAAGTTTGATTTTTATATAGATTAATGTTCATTCTTTGGAAGAAAAATAAATTCATAATTGTTATTTGCGAATTTCCAGAGATACAGCATTCCCTAACGTTAACAAGGGAAGTACACAACGAACCGAGTTGACCTTTTTCTATAAATTTGACCATAGGTACTTCGACCTTGAGGATTCCGAATCTGCAATAAAAATCAGCAAAATATTCCCGTGGACCGAGTTATGAGCCGTCAAACTTTTCCTATGGTTAGGCGTTTTACAACGTGTCACACGATCTGCCGAATTGTCTGCCACAACTTAACCACACGTTTTCCAACCATCGGTGGCGCAGGGGTTGTGGGCGCGTCTAGTAGTCGGGAGGCTATGGGTTCGTTCCCCATGCTTTTCTAATTTTTTTTGCATTTCTTCCAACCGTCACAAAAGACGTGTGAATTTTTTTTTCAAGCGCACAGCCCAGGAAATATCAAAATGAAGAAATTCACGTAAAAAAAACCAAACTTTTTTTTGAACTTTTTCAAATTTTCGCCAGTTTTGACATGATGGGCGACTTTGAAGTTGGACTCAAAAAAAAAGTTCGGTTTTTTTACGTGAAGTTCTTCATTTTGATGATTCCTGGGCTGTGTGCTTGAAAAAAAAAAACGAATTCACACGTCTTTTGTGACGGCTGGAAGAAATGCAAAAAAAAAGCCGTTTCGCCGGACCGTGGGTCTCGTGGCAAAATGCTTAACCATAGGAAAAGTTTGATGGCTCATAACTCGGACCAGGGGAACATTTTGCAGATTTTTATTGCAGATTTGGAATCAGCAGGGTCGAAATTACCTATGGTCAAATTTATAGAAAAAGTTCAACTCGGTTCGTCGTGTACTTCCCTTGTAAGACTCTTTTTCCATACATTTGATCATATGAAGATACTACACCGGTTTTCTCGAATTTATTATTTTTAAATCGTCTAAAATTTAGTTTTTTGAATAGACTAGTGATCAATCTTATAATAAAAAACAGACTCATAATTATTAATTGCGAATTTCCAGAGATACAGCAATCCCGAATTCTCACAAAAAAACCTAACAAAAATGTTGACATATTAATGTTTACAAGCTAACCAAAGCGGGTTAAAAATGGAAATTAAGAATATGGTGGGTAGGTAGGTCGGGAGCGGGGAGTAGCAACTACCTTCTAACAACATTTTCAAAAATTAAATAGCATTTTCGTCACCAATGTTTCTCATACGTCTTCCGTCCAGACCAAATATACTTTAAATTGAAAGAAAGTTTTCAAAACCCATGTGAAAGCTGAACTGAACCAGAATGGTGTCCTTGTATGATGGTTCAAAGCTGATCTTATTCAGTAATAGTTTATTCAATAAATATAACAGAAATGAAAAATACAAGTTGAGGACGGAAGTATTTAGGTTTTGTGTGTAGGAAAAAGTTATAAGAGTGAAAAAGAAGAAGAATAGCTTAGCGATGCTGATTGTGAGAGATAACAGCAGAGTTTGGGAGTTTGAGATTGAAAGACTTATTGTTATAACAACAAAAACTGAACAAAGGGCAAAGAGGTAAACGTTAACGGATAAAGAATGGCGAATAGAAAAACGAGAAGTTGAGTTAGAATTGTAAGAATGGGAGAATATTTTGAGAGGAATGAAATAGATATTTTTGGAAGAAGTTGTAAAAGGTTGATGATTTTCTCCAAAAACAAGAATCAGGAAAATGAGTTGTGATGAATCATGAGCAAATCATGGCCAAAAATATATATTTTGCCAGCTAACACCCATTACAACTGTGACTAATCTTCCATCTCCTCGTTCAATATCATGACCACCACGAATGGTGCTTTGAGCATCATGATCGCCTGAGAATGTAAAAATTCTTTCTGTCGTTTCAGGTTGCTCGATTGCTTCCAGTCCTTTCAGAAAATTGTCCATATTTAAATTTCGTTTTAGTCTTAAATGTTCCATCCGACAATTGAAATTTTCTTTTTTCCACAACTTTAAGAATCGATTAAGGTCTTTTTCAGTTAAACGGATATCTTCATAATAAAATTTTATAGCGTTTGTGAGTAGAATATCGTCCAAACTCAACCGGAATTTGTAATGAGTAGGAGAAATTTCTATCTCTTCCAGATTTCCTATCAGAACTTCTTGTATTTTTTCTGGGTTCTCATATTCTTCCTCAGGATCCAAACAAACTTTGCTCGTTTTTGGCAAAACAACTTTAAGTGCTTGATAAACCAGTCCACTTGTAATATCCACCGATGACGACACTTTGTTTATGTTGGGCAGTGTTGCTAATATAGATGGAACGTCGTACTGTAGAAATTCTCTGAACTCCAACTCATCAATCAGTTCATAGTCAAAAACACTGAATGTCCTTTTCAATAGTACGCTGGTTGAAATAGGGAGGTTGTCCCACCACAACGATCTGTTTTCAAATTCAACACCAATCCGTTCACGGCCGTTTTCCAAATAAGAAGATATCGAAATGTCATCAAAACTTTCGAATTCAAAATTCAGTTGGACTTCTCTTGTGTTTACGTAGACATAAAAAGATATAGTAGGTATTTTGAGATGTTTCGCGATTGTGTTGGTTCGTTTTGATAGAATTGAAAAAGCGATTCTGAAATTAACCAAGGTAAAAAATTGGAAAATATAATTAAATGTCTACTCACATTTCAACTATGTCCATAGATTCGCAAACTTGCATGAGTGGCAGCAAAGGGAGACGAAGAAGTGGAAAAGGAGTAGTCATCGTAGATTCCTCGAGAATGTAAAACAGTAATATGAATCAATGGGGTCCGTACAGAGAAAATTTACTAGGCAGATGTGACTCCGACCGCTACGCAACCGCTACGCAGCCGAAACGTCAACCGATGCGTTCGCGTATGCTCTGGTCAACCAATTAACCATGGAAGGCCACTTTTCGGTTTGTTCAACTACGATAATGATTTGCAAGAAACAAACAGTTATAAAGTTACTCAAAAACTGAAATTTAAAAAAAAAAACAAACAATCGATTTGCACAGAAAACGTCTTGTGATATTTCGAATTGATTTACCGAACATGTGTGTTTGATGAAAGTTTCAGAATTTTTTGCGTCGGTTTTCGTTATTTCTAACCTAAACAGCCACTGAAAACTCGATCGTTTCACTATTTTGCACTGAAATATGTCGATTCAAGGAATGAATTTGATGGACAAAGCGTGACTATCTGGGAGTGCCCGTACGAAAAAACTGTCAACTACGAAAATGGAATTCTAATTTTGATCTGTATGATTCATTGAGCAGTAATTTTTCAAGATGACCCTTAATTTTCCAGACGCACCCACGCATCTTCGGGATGTATTCAGTTATTTTTAAGAAACCTGCGTTTCCGGAATTGGTCCAAAGTATAAACCAAAAAACGGCTAACATTTTTAGATTTGTAACCAGCACTTTATCCGTCTGGTCTTTAACTTTTTACTGACAGACTATTTTTTCTAACAAGGAAACTCCTTTCAGAAAATGTTTGAAAGTTTTCTGAAAATTGGTTCATGGGAATTTTCAATCATTCGAGATATGATGGTAACAAAATTGTTTACCCATTCCTGCTCCGGAGCTCAAAACACGAGCATCAAACTTGCTCTGCTTGGTTTCGCACTCTTGTCACTTTCTTCCAGGCATTACTTTTCCGTGGCTTCAGCGGCTTAGTGGTAGTGAGCGGGTGCGGCAGTGGGAGAATCCAGTGTTCGACTCTTTTCCTCGACATTTTGTTTTTGCTTTTCTGTATCTCTTGATTTTGACAATCCAAAACACGTTTCCCATTGGTTTCCATTGGTAGAAAGATATTCTACATTTCCAGGACACACATTCCGTCCTGGTCTCTTTCTCTGAATTTACACGTAATTCGCACCGCAAATGTGCCCTCTCGTCTGCCGTAATTCAAACAATAAAAATTCACAACGTCACACTAGACTTCCCAATGTGACCTAGTATCTCTGACATTTATAAATGAATTGATTGAAATGCCACACCATCAATCACCATGTCCTGGGTGACCGGTCTTGCTAGCAGAAGAAAAAGAGTTTATTGTGTACACAATGTGAAATGTCTACAGATAGAACAGAATGGCACGTTAGGTTTTGTAGGACAGCTGACAATGAGCGATTCTCATTAGTTGTATTTGTACAGTCCTTTATTCGCTCTCCATTCTCACGTAATTATGGCGAGAGTCTCAATCTACATCACTAGTTCATTGCAATCGCACTCCACTCAACCTAACGTTTCTACCCTTCTCTGCCCCTTCCGATTGCAATTTTGAATCTTTAGCTTATGATGTCTGGTTCTGCCTTTGAGTATTTGACACTGCGATGTGTGGTGCAACATCTTGCCCCTCATATCAGGTTTGTTTTACATTACTTTTTTTGATTTATTGAAAATTAAAATTTTCAGATTCAATCTATCTTTGAGATGTGAAGCTATCAAAGCTGTTGATAAAAAGATTCCCATGAAAATCAGTAGTATGCGTTTGGGAAGTCTCGAATTTAAAGCGGATTTTGCTTTATACAAGATTTCCATCGTCCGTCATTATTTTGGATCTGAAACTCCGGAGCATATAAAAAAGCAAAATAGTGATGGAGGAGTTTCATTCGAAGTGGACCATCTTGGATTTCGTCTCGTCCCAGAGCAAATATTTCCAAAATGGAATGAAATACTTCACGACGGGCGAGCAAATCATAGGAACCAAACAGATGGGATGGAGGCTGATGCGCGCACTGTTGACACATGGGAACAGGATCTGAAGAAACTGGAACGAGACAGAAATATGCAAGTGAAAATGCCCAGAACTAGCGAGCGGAGAGAAGCGATTGCTGGACTAGAAAGAAAAATTAAAAATGCGAAGGATAAACTCCTTCCTTATCATCTGAAGAGAAATGGAGGAGAACCACCATACACTCATTTTATCAGATTGACGATAAATGAAAAGCTGGGAAACGAGATTATCACAAGATACGAGCACGTGGAATATTCAAAACCAGCACATGTCGCAATGCTATATCTCAAGGATAAACTTCTGAAAGGACGACGATCCCTTCATGTTAACTACCTCAAAATTTATTCTGCCGGCTTGATTCGTATTTCGAATCAGATGAAAATCAAACTTCATAAAATTAGTATCAGCTCGGAACCATCTGCTGTTCTCAACGCGATTGAACGAGTTTTGGACCGTGAGAGTTTCCCGTTGGAGGCTGTAGAAGTGTTCGAAAGTGGACCATTTGAGAATGATATCATCCGAAATGCAAGTCTTCTAACTATTACTGGAAACGCGATCAATTTGAATTTGCTTGAGATCACCAACATGAGAGTACATGTAGCACGACATGAGCTGCCAATTGGAAATGTAGTAGAACTTGTTCATGATTGGATGGATCGTGGAAAAGAATCTGGGTTTCACTATTCTTTCACTGTTGGAATAAATCGATTCGAACAGGCTGATCAGCTGTTTGATATGCTCAAAGAATCTGGTAGATTTGCCATTGATCTCCCAAACGAATTGAGGTGAGTGTTTCTTCATTGTTTGCGATAGAACATGAAATTACTTTGCAGGGAGACTCGTTTTAGCGAAATGCTAATGCACAGGATGACTCGAGATACAGAACTTCGCGTGTTCTGCGTAATGGACCCAGATAATCACAACATTTACAACTTCAATGTTGAAGTGGGACCTGATCTATAACTGGAAAACGAAGAAAATAATTAATTATGATTGAATTTTTGTTACGGTTTGATTTCTGTAATTCCTATAAGGACTTTTTCTCCAATCACAATATTCACAGTTCATACAGTGTCTTCTTCTGTTTTTTATTGGAATTTCGGAGGAATTCTATTTTATCAGAGCGTATACCTTCCTAATTCGTCTGAATCTTCAAATAAAATTATTTTTGAAATGTGATATTCTATTTTCCACCCAAATCCACGTGTGTCTTAAATTTTAAGTCATGACCGTATTGTTTTTAACTTTACTAAAGTTTTAAGTAGATCACCACATATCCTTCACTGATCATCAAAATAAAATTTGACCTTGACCTTTTCAAATAACATATTACAACCGTGCAAGCTCTGATAATTAGAACCACTTTTTCTCCCAGAAAGTTCTAATGTCATCAAAACAAAAAGTGTTTTACTATCAAGTAATGATGTAAAAATCTCACAAGTAATTAAACGGTATGTCGCAAGCTCACCGCAGATTATACACTACTCCACAAAATCTTCCTTTTCCAAGGTAACATTCCTTGTTTTACAGTTGTCTTGTGTTATATCAAATCCTCCAAGAAACCTTGTTCTCAGGATGAATTTATTCTGAACAAAGTCTAGACTTGAGTCTTCAAATCACCGGTTTTCGATTTCATATTGTTTTCCCTCTTTACAATTGCAAAAAATGATCACTTAAGTTTCTCACATAATGCATAGTTCATACTGCTTCAAAAAGGACCGATATGGTCATTAGACAGCTCGGAAGCGGCGAAAACTACTCTCTAATTACACATTCCAATAGTGATGATCAATGCTCTTTCTTGTGTTTTTTATACGTATCTCGTGTGAGGCTGATATACTTCATTTCGAAAGAAAAATTCACAAATGATGGAAGAGACTGGTTTTTACAAAAAAAGGAAATTTGAAAAGCAGAAAATGGAAAAGAGATGTACAAAGAATACATTATGACCAAAAATAAATATTGTAAATGTGAAGTGCAGGCTTGTCGTCAATATCAACTGTTACCAAATCTCCATTTACTCTTCTGATATCGTGACCTCCAGAAACAATGTTTCTATAATCTATTTGATTTCTTGAGAATTCGAAAGTTCTTGTAGTCGTTCTGGGTTGCTCAATAACGTTCAGCCCATTCAGAACTTTATCTCTATTGAAATCTTCGTCAGTAACAAATTTCAAATGTTCCATCCGCGTATTAATCGTACCATTTTTCCACAACTTTAAGAACCGATTAAGATCCCGTTCTTTCAAATTGACACAATGAAAAACGGCTTTAGTAGAATTTGTAATAAGAATGTCATCCAAATCCAATCGGAAATAGCAATCAAAAGGACCAATTTCTATGAAATCCAGATTTCCGATCAAAATTTCTTGAAGTTTTTCTGGATAAACATATTCAGCTCTTGGGAATAAGTAAATAATGCTTGTTTTTGGCAAAAGAGCTTTCAGTGGTCGAAAAATCATTTCCCTTGTAATATCCGCACGTGACGACACTTCTTTAATGTTAGGCAGTGTTGCTATTATTGGTGACATGTCGTATCGTGGAATCTCCATTACCAGATCGTCAATCAATTCGCAGTTGAAAACGTTCAAAGTCCTGTTGAGAAGTTTGTTGGTTGAAATAGGAAGGTTGTTCCACGACGACCATCTGTCTTGAAGTTTTACATTAATTTGTGCTTGGTCGTTCTCCAAATGTAAATTAATCAAAATATCTCGACAATTTGGAAAACAGAGTTCGACATGGTTTTCTTTCACGTTGATATTAATAGTCCGAGTCATTTTGAGATGTTTTGCGATTGTATTTGTGCGTTTTGATAGAAGTGAAAACGCGAATCTGAAATAAACAAAACTAAAAAATTGAAAAATATAATTAAATATCTACTCACACTTCAATTATGTCCATAGACTTGCAAATTTGCAAAATTGGCAGCAAAGGGAGACGAAGAAGTGGAAAAGCAGTAGCCATCGTATGTTCCTCGGAAACATGCAACAGTAATAAGAATCAATAGTGTACGTACAGAAAAATATGTGTGAGCAAATCTCACTCCGACCGCGACGCAACCGCGACGCCGACCGATGCGATGCGTGCAAATAGAATCTACCATGCATGGCCACGTTTTTAGTTTAATTAACCGCAAATCAACAGTACCGAGTGCTAGAAGTAATGAAGTTACTCAAAAAATATGAACAATTTTTGAACAAATGGAAGCACAAACTATTTTTTTGCAATGCAAATTGCTTGTGATATTTCCATTTTTCGATTATTTAGAAAAAAACATCTTAAGACTGATTTTGAGTCGATTTAAAAAGCGCATGAGGAATATACATGAGAAAAAACATTTATATTTTTCGAAAAAAAATTGCAAAACATTGAAAGTCTGCACTAAACTGACAATTTTTCTGAATATAAGTAACGTTTGTTCTCTAAAAATTCGACAAATAATCTTATCGGATTTTGAACGCAAGTTGCGACCTAGTTAACTACTAAATAAAAAAGCCAGAGAGTTTGGAGTATCTTGGGAAGCTTGAGAAACGGTTGGAATCAGAAAAAAAAACTATTGTTGACAGCCAGTTTTCTAGAACGTCTTACATTCAGCGGTGTTGATACTTGTTATCTTGCTGTTTATTTGGGAAAAAAACGTAATATGAAGAAAGAGTAACATGTTGGAAATTACATCAATCAAATAGGTTTATTGTCATTGGTGATTGTGGTTTCTCTCCTGATTATTCTCATATTGAAAAACCACGAAGTTTCAATAATAGACCGCTCGTTTATTTCCGTGGTGTTCTCACTAGCAAACATGAACAGATCTTGATTGTTACCGATTGCGAAGGTGACTCCATCACACACGGAGTGTTTCGAAGGCACTGCTCCAGAATTCTCAACAAAATATTGAAAAATTTCAGCCACGTCTTCGTATGTTTCTCTTCCCAAGCTGAAACTGGTTCCGATGTCACGTCGTGTGTCAATCCAGCCCTGCAATTAGAAACAGTACATTTTATTTTAAAAAAAAAGTTTCCATCATTTCACTTTTCTCACTTGATACGTTTTGTGAGTGAACGGTTCTACTTTCCAAAACTCAATTTATCGGTTTTTTCCAGGATTCTGGTTTCCAAAGTACTGGAATGGTCAAAAGTTCCTACTGTGAAAAACTCTAGAAACTTTGATCGCGTAAAAATATGAGTTAAAACATCTGGTCGAAGCACTTGGAAAATTTATAAGAAATGCAGTTTCACTAGCTCTCAAACATGTAGATAGTTTGGTGAATAACTTACTTCAATCAGCGTTTCAACATTATCACTTGTGAACAAAGCAGACTGAATTTCCAAATGCTCGTTCCGGAGATCAACAAGCTCATCAATGGCCAACGATTGAAATGGATTGTAGACATGGAGAACAAGCGTCTTGCAGTGTTTTATCTGGAAAACATGAAAACAATTGAACCAAAGATATTGTATTCACTGTTTGAAGTATTACACGTTTCATAGTCCTGAAACTTGCAAAATCAGTTTCAATTTTGATGTTGTATGGTTTTGTGGTTACAATACATTTTCTTGTATTTTACTCATTAAAGTCCAAAATTGCTTTTTGTCCAACGTTCTCACCTCTGGTTTGTCCAAAAATCCTTGAGTCTCTCCACGAAACTCTATTCTGAGGTGTTTCAGGTTTTTTATTTCGACTATCCTGACCAAATCACTCCAAATGTCGAATCGAAGAAGTGATAAGTTAAGTCGCTCGGTGTCGATTTTGAATCCAACAGGGTCTCTGTTCTTCAAAAAGTTCGGCAATGTTGGTCCCACAGTTAATTCTTTTCTGACGATTATCTTATTTTTGAAGTATGCATCAAACATTTCTTGATACGCTGCTTCTGGTGATTGATCAGTCAGATGACGAACAGTTTCCTGGGTGGAGGTTCGGAATAAACGAACTTCCGTTTTGTTTGGAATTATCACTTTTCTTCGTCCTATTGTTCTTGTTACTGCTCCAAATGTCCACAACTTGTTGTTTATTCCAATTCCGTTATTTGTCAATGTCATTCTATCGATAATCCGCGGAAAAAGTGTATTGACAACACGAAGATCAGGTAATCTGCGATCAAGTCGAACTCTGGAAACATAATAATGAAATTCTTTTAAAATGTTAAACTTTCTTAAGACCGGGTACACAAAATTCAATGAAACTAATCACCCAGAAATAAGTAGTTTTCAAAAAATCTAGTAAAATAAAGATTCTCATTTGAACTCACCTATTATCAATACTTAACGATTTTATGACAACTTTTTGAGAATCGTACGAGAGCGGTTTTGCTCTGATATTATCAAGTTTTTCCATTTTTGACGAAGGATAATACGGCAGAAATCAGAAAATAAAAACAGACACCGAAAGACAACGCAGAAACCTTCAAATACATGTGGAAAGACACAGACTCTATGTGGGGGGTGGTTCGAAAGGGCGTGCGTCCTTCTTACGCCAGCTGGCCCCCTCTCTTGATATTGTACCTTCTTGCTGCGATGGTTGATCAAAACCCGATTTTCAGCTGAAATAAATCATATTGATCAAATTTTTCACACTAGATTCTTAGAAAACGCTAGCGACAAATAAAAATATGTAACATGAAACGAATGAAGTCTGATTTTTAAACTAATTTTTCACCTAAAATTATTTTGTTTTAGATTTTTTGCAGTAGTTGTAGTATCAGAGATGACATCAAATTCTGAGAAAGTATAGAAAAATTATTCAATTTACAAAAAAAATTATGCAAAAATTCCACACTGGAACAGCTGTCAATTTGTGCCATCTGAATTGTTTTTGCCAGTGCGCAGCAAAAAAACAGTTTGCAACTGGTGCAGGTGTTCACTACCCGGGCAAAAGAGCAGATGTTCCTGTGGATTTTGTCTAGTTTTTATCTTGTTCACAAGTAGAAAAAAGTGAATAGATTTCTGTCTAGTTCCCTTCCTTTTGGTAACATATTTGGGAATCAGAAAGGAAGGGGTCTGCATAGATCTTTGAAGTTAACTGCGATATGAAAACAAGTTAGCATCCTGGTTTCAAAATTTCAGACTTGTCAAAAACTGGGCCGGTTGTAATTTGGTGGACCCGGCCCCGCCCGGTCGGCCCGGATTGAAAAATTGGCACTTTTTATTTTCAAATATTCTGAAAATTTAAGAAAATTTAGCGTAAAATCGTAAAAATTATCATGCGTATTCACCTTTTGATTGAATTTTTAAGTTTTATTCAAAAACTATTCTTTTTTCAAAAAACACCAACAAAAAAATCAGAAATTCAATATTTTTTCAAAAAATGTATCAAAACGGGTCGAGATCTTTTCTGATTTTGGCCCGGCCCCGTGACAAGTCTGCAAAATTTATGTCTGACTAAGTTCATATCGGTTGAAAAATGATGTTTAGTTGGTTATGATGTCGCCAATTTTAACAGAATTGTCAGGAGATCTGTGAATACAACAATTTCCTGTAATTTTCCATTTGATTTTAGTTTTTGTATCACAAATGTATTTTTTCCATTAACAACGATGTATCCAATGAAGAATTGCCTATAGAAGTTGTCGAAAAACCAATTTCACTTTTTACACAGTTTTTGATGAGTAACTCTACGCTGGAACCGCCGAAAGAGGATGATTCCTGTGAAGAAGTATGTTTTTCTTTCCGAGAAATGAACTTGAATGTTTTTACAGGAATTGAAAGAGTACCTTCGCACACCACCAATACCTGTATCCGACCCATATGACTTTTGGAAATCACAACCACTACTGCCACAAATGCGAAAATTGGCTCAAAAATATCTGTCCATTCCATCCACATCTTCGGAGTCAGAAAGACTATTCAGTTTGAGTGGTCTAATCTGCACACCACGAAGAAGTTGTATGAAACCTAAGACTCTCGACCAGCTGACATTTTGCTCAGCTTATATGAAAGTTTTTGGAGATATTTAGTGTTTTAGGCTCTCAGTTTTTCCCGACTTTGTTTGTTCTGTTTTCTTTTTTGTTACCCTGTTTTTTAATTTTTCCTATGTTGTTAACGTCGCTTCTTTCATTAAAATAAAAACAATTATTGAACAAGCAGACAAACTGCGTCTTCTTTTTTCAAAAATTACTTCCTTCCTTCTTCCTTCCTTCTTCCTTCTTCCGGGCGTTTTTTCACTTCCTTCTTCCTTCTTCCCTCTTCCTTTTTGCAAATTTTACTTCCTTCTTCCTTCTTCCTTCTTCCTTTTCAAAAATTTCACTTCCTTCTTCCTTCTTCCTTCTTCCTTTTCAAAAAAATTTACTTCCGCACAGCTCTGGTATATCCCTCTTCTGTCATTTTTTATTTTAAAATCTAAAATTTATCAATGATCTGCTTTCCATCCTAATAATTCAGTAACCTCTCTCCACTTTTCATAATCTTCAATAAATATACGTTGATTTCTTTTTCCCCAAGTTTCCAATCACAAACACCTTTTTCAAAAATGTTCTACCAGACGCCTTTTCTGTAGTTTTACATCCCAAAGCAGCCTCTGTATCTTTTTTTAATTCCATTTCTCTGCTAGTATATTTCAATCGTTCATATTGTTTCTTTCCTTACAATACGATTGATCTCTCACCATTATTGCCACTGCTCGTTTTCTCTAAATCTCGTTTCTTCTCATTCTATTTCTGACTTCTCCCCCTTTTTCTTTTACTTCTCCTCCACCAGACGGTCACTTCCCCCTTCTCTTGCGCAAGTTGTCCTTCGGTCACTTCCCCTCTCCTTTTCATTTATTTGTCACCATTATCTACTTTTTTTTAAACATAGTTTTAGCTCTTTTTTTCAATTTGTGACACGTTTTGTCAACTAAATTTAAGGAATCAAATACGCTTGAACGATCAACGTCTTATTTCAAGTGCAAATCTTCTATTCTGTCGGTTTTCAACTCAACAGCACGAAGGTAAGCAAAAGTTCGGAATGGGCTGTTTTTGTTGTCGTTGTAACCAATATCGAAAAGGTAATTGATTGTTTTTTACCATATTAAATAAGTAACTGTCTATGAATCTGTCTTTTTATCAATTTCACTCAAAAAATTTTTGTAACCACTCTGAAATGAATGAAAAACAGTCAATTAAAGAGCTTTAACTGAAAAAAACTGATTAAATAATTTTCATGATCCCTTCCAAATTTGTAGATGCCGCCTAAAAAGGTAAACTGGAAAAGAATTCGAGCTGCAAACGCTCGTCATGCCACCCAAACCCGAGTCGAAGCACACAGGAAACAAGGTGGTGGATGCTCCGGAATGATCAGAGAAATTGAGCCAATGCCAGATCAAGTAAGTGAAAACAACCAGAAAACTGAAAAAATTCAGTTTTTTCAAAACTTTTCAGATTTTTTGGAAAAAACATATTTTAAGAAGTTTTCTGTCTTTTTAAAGAAGGTTTTTTTGCTGTAGGTTTAGATGGCTTTTGAGGATTATATCAGAAAAATATTGCAGTAATTAAAAAAACTAAAAACAGGGCCGGGTCGCAACTTTTCCGGTCCGGTCCTACCCGATAAGCCAAACTGGAATTTTGCAAGTCTAAAAAAGAGGTGCTCTTTAGAATTGTTAAAAAACTTTTTTAAATGAAAACCGGTTAGTTGTGGTTGGTTTTTGTGGAAATTCCTCAGTTTTCACAGTTAGCATACTATAAGTAGTAATTACCAGAATGTTAGTCTATAAGAGAATTTGCCACTTTCAGTATCAATGTAACAATGAAGCAGTTAGAGTTTCATATTTTTCAGCTCGGAAAGCTTCGTGACCGTGGAATCTCTCCTACCGCAATGGAACAAAGGAAACAACAAGTTCGCCGAAAATTCCGGGCTATGAAATTGATAGATGTAAATGAATATAAGAGAAATCATATCAGACTCCTACAAAATAAAGAAATCAAAAAGGAACAGAGGGAGAAATACGTCCAGGAGCAGCTGTTGTCGTATCGGGTATGGATAGTTGCAAAAAAAATTATACTTATTATAAAAAACTTTTCAGACTGTAAGCGAAAACGTCGTATCTGATGAGGCGAAAGACGTCTGCAGGACCCAAGAAGCGAACAAGCGAGCTTCTAAACTTAAACAAGCACGAAACTCAAGTTCACACGCAATCACAGCGTGTGAGAATCCTGCGACATGCAAGTGCAATCGCATCGTGAGTTTTTATAGAGATTTTCTCCAATGATACTTTACGGGATTCTGAATAGGTATTCAATGAGAAGAATATTTCAAAAACGGTTAACCAAAACTTCAAAAAAGTCAAATTCGCTTTCAGACTAGTTCCGAAAAAATGTTGACCCTAATTTTGTCCTCCAGTTATGATAGAATTCTAAAAACTCATACTTGCCAAGATCCGGCTCGGGCCGTGGAAAGTTTTTGAAGCCCCGGCCCCGCATCAAAAAACTGTTTTTTTCGAAAATGTGAAATATTGATGTTTTTTTTTAATTTTGAAACGTCAAAAAGTCAAAAATTTTACCTTGTCACTGTTTTTTTTTAATATTAAAAAAAATGTTTACGAAAACTTTGACTTACAGTATCGGCCAAAAGGATATCATATTTCACTTTTTTTCTTTTAAAATGTCCAACTTTGTGAGTGTGTCATAGTAAAATAATGTTTCCCACAAAGTAATTTATGTACAAACCTTAAAATTGATCATTTTCAATTAAAAAAAACAAAATATGACATCATTTTGGCCGGTACTGTACTTGAAACTCTTGAAAAAAACATATAACATTCTTATTGTAATCAACACATCTCAACATTTTCAGTTCAATGCTCTCTATCGGAAACCACCTGGAACGAGCGTGGAGAGGAAACATCGCAAATTCGACAGAAATGGGATTATCGATATGGATGACCACAGCCATTCTGATGAGCGCATCATCGTAGAATGTTCGGACGCTTGTGGATGTTCAAGGACTTGTCCAAATCGACAAGCTCAGCAAGGAAAATCGAAGAACTTGACGGTTGTTCATTTGAAAGATGTGCGCGGATGCGGGCTGGAGGCTGCTGAGCCGATAAAAAAAGGGGACCTGATCGGCGAATATGTTGGAGAGGCACTGGTCATGAAGGAAGTTGCTGGAGACAATGGAGAAATCATCTATGACACAGGAAAAGAAACTTCATATGAAGCTTCTACCTGTGTAATGCAAGGGAAAATTGCAATAAACTCTCTTGATATTGGGTGAGTCAACAGTTTCATTATTGGTTTGCAATTTACTATAAAATATCACGTTGTTTCAGAAACGTGCTTCGCTTCCTCTCCCATGCCTGCGAGCCAAGCGCAGCTTTTGTAGAATGCCACTCAAGAAAATCGGAAGGAGAAACGCTGATTCCTCGAATTGTAGTGATTGCTCTCCAGGACATTGCGGTTGGGGAGTCGGTCACAATTTCTTATTATGACCCAGAGGACATGAAAAATAGAAGAGGAATACGGTGCCTGTAAGTTCTTTTTTTTGTTAGAAGTTTATCAACTTCACACAAAATTTCTTACATTTAACTAAATAATTTTAGATGTAAGCCGGCGTGTCAAAACTTCTTGCCCTGCTCGTATGTGGATGACTAAGCTACTCGGCCCTTATCATTTCTTGCTGCTCCTACATCCGTTTACCCTATCAACTGTTTATCTGTTGTTTCCTAATTTTTCGAATAGTACCATCGATCGTTTCAGCGCATGTAACTTTTTTTTTGAATTATTGTTTTTAAAAAATTTGTATTACATGAGTATTTCTCTTCATCTTTTCAACTCCCTACCCCGTTTTATTGTTAGTTTTCTCCACCAAACGAGTGGTTTCCGGTTTTTCAGTTTTATCACAGCCCGAGAATAATGTTCACTTATCACCTAGCTTCATATTTTTAAAAATCTGATTTTTTCCACAATATGTAATTGGTACATTTAATGAGTCTGATTTGCTCAATTCATTGAAATTCTAACAAATCCACTTTTTCTATCCTTATTCATTGAATAAATAAATCTATGCCTTTGTTAAATAAAGTCAAATCAACAAATCGAAACAATACGAATGTTATCTTTTCAAAAAAGAGGGTTATCTAAATTTGTGTATTTGCTAAAATTTTATCTTTCAATATGAAAAAAAAATTTTTTTTTGTTTTTTTCAAATGCTGATTTTTTTTTTTTTTTCATAAGACTTTGTATCAAACGTAGTAAAAATCTAACATTTCAGATGTTTACGGTCTTGAAGGTTTTGGAAAATTTCACAGTTGTCCTCAAGTCATTTTTTGAATATATTATAAAAACTTTTTATAGCAGCTCAATGACTCGAATTAATATGCCGGAAAAGACCACTTGTCTCTCTGTGTTTTAATGAGTGCCTGTAAGTTGAGGTTTGCAGTTTTTAAACATGAATTTGGAATAAAAAACAATTTATTCAATTGAAAAAAATGACTGTTTGTCGAATTTCAAATAATAAACAACATTAAAATAATTCAAATGGAAATGTAGAAAATGTAGGACAGTTCTTTCGATGAAAAAATAAGAACAAAACATTATACAGAATATAAAAATGCGAAAGCAATCAGAAAAGAGAGGGGAAAAGTTAAGATAGTAATCTAAAAACTGCTTACGCGTCATTTGGCAGGATATTCCTGAAAATAAACGATGAAATGATAGTTTTGTTTACCAAAAAACTTACTGTCCAAATCGATGAATGTCTGTTCCTCTCTTGGCTAATTTACCAGCGAAATGAAGAACATCCACTACAGCATGAGGTTTGTATCCAACTTGATTATTGAATGTCATAAACCACGTGATGTGTGAAATTTCGTTTTTAGTCCAGCTGGGGTCGTTGGCCAGGATAGTATATCTGGCTGGAACCGAGACTCCCTGAAACAAAATGATTAATTTTATGAGCATATCAATTAAAGTATAACCCACTCTAGTTGGAGTATGAGAGTTCAAAATAAACTCATCGTATCCGTGGGAGATTATTCTGGTATCGATATAGGTGCCAGGTCGAACATTTGTATTAGGTCCATTGAGATCATTTGCAGGCACAAACATTCTGACGAGTGCGTCTTCTTGAACGGCCAGAACAACCAAGGACGGGGAGTATCCATCAGTTCTACCAACAAACGATTCTCGAATTTCTTCGATTTCTTCCTTAACATTATCAAAATCTTCGATGTTGCAGATGCTGCGGTAAAGGACTACTGTTGCGGGATACTGTTTGGATCGTTTTTTGTAGGATTCCAGGCCTTCCAATAAAATCGAATCAATTGTCTGGATTTTTCGATTGTGGTGCATCTCTTGGTAACAATGGCCATTAAGTCGAGATGAGGTGGACTCATTGAATGAAGCTCCGATCATGGTCATTCTCTGATTCTTCAAATCGATAGATTGATACGTTTTTATTCCGATGTATTGGACGGATGCTCTCAATTTCTTGTGCAACGCACTTTCCTTGCCGTCAATTGTTTTTGGAATGTTGATAAGAAAGTTGATACCTCCACACTTCATATTTATCTTTCTTGTGACCTTATTGATAGTCTCCTTATTGTCGTTCACAATCTGATCTACAGTTTTCTTGGTGAGAAGGATCGTCTGCACTTTCGAGATTCGGTAGTACTTCAGCGCATCATACACATCAGACTTCTCATTTTCAACAATTCCAATCACGATGCCAACTTTCTGATTATTCCACCCCATCATGCTTTGGTCCATCCACATGTAATCTTTGGCAGACATTTCATGAGCACAAAATTTCGATCCAATTTTGATACCTTTTTTCAAGCAAATTTCTTCAAGTCTCACAGCAAGGTCTCTGTAATATTACAAAAAATAGTTTCAACTATTTTCAGTGTTAGTTTGCTATTTACCTTATTTCTGTTTTGCTCAAAACTTTGTCGAATGAAATGACTGCAGCTTGATGAACGGTTGCTGGTTGTTCGAATGATCCAGTTTGAGGTATTTCAGAACATCCAAGGTGAAGTCTTTTGACCTCCGCTCTTATTTTGATATCCGGGCGAGATAAAAGTTTAGCTTGCGAAAAAAGTGGAGCATTGAATCTGTATTCAATTCCGAAAGCGTTCATCAACGGACTGTTCGTCAGTTCCAGCGGACCTCTTAGAATTGCAGCAACATCATACATGTAGTAATCTGGAGCTGAGGAGAGTTCACTGGCTTTCTCATATTTCTTCTTTTCCTTCATACTCATTGAATGTTTGAGTTGATACTGGGCAATTTTCAACACTTCCATTGGAAATACGCACTTTTCTCCGTATAGCATCCCAATTATCAGACGCATTTTTGGATGTTGGAGTGGGGTGTTGTATACCTTCAAAAAGAATTCCGCAATTGTGACTGAATGGTCTTCAAGCATTATGAATTCGCTGAAATATGTACGTAAAGGTTATGAAAAAAACTCACTGTAAACTCACTTTTCAGCATTATTCTTGGAGAGTCCGACAATTTGCAGTGTGTTCGCACCTTCCTTCAAATGCGTTGCTTTGACATAGAGTCCAATCAACTCTTTCCTTACGATTCTTGAGAACTCCTCGTCGTCTTTCAAAGATTTTTCCGTTTCATCGATGGAATTGTTAGATACTTCATTTTTGAATTCTTTGTGCATGTTGGAAACGAGAGTGAGAATTGGAAGAGTTGTGTAGAACGCAGAGCATTGCGTGTTGATGCTCATTGTGACCTCAGCGCTCTCCCCATTGATAGCAATTGATTTTGAGAATCCAGGTCTGATGTTCATTGCGGAATCCGACTGGTTTTGCTTAGAATCAAGAGAGTAAGTCAAATATCCTTTATGATAGTACATGTCTTTGTTGGATTTCTGACTGGTAAGGATTCTAAGAAATTTGAGAAGCTCTGATCGATGTGCTGGCTCCAGCGCCTTGATTCCTTGTGGTATGTATCCATCATGGGTAAGTCTCACAAGAAATTCATCGTCATCGTTACGCAAGAATCTAGCGATTTTTTGCTTCCAAAAGCCACTAACATTCTCAAAAAGATTTTCGCAAATTCTAATTTCTTCCGCTTTTCCTCCGATGTACTGTCCATTCGGAATATAAAGAGTTGTTGAGTCAAAGACGAAGTCACGTTGTTTCGGGAAGAATTCTGGTTTCAAGTAAGGAATCGATGTCATTATTGTCAGCTGACGGAGACGATCATTGTTAGTTGAGACGCTGCAAAATAAATAATGTATAGAACAACTCTTCTCATCAACTTAACTCACTCATTCACGACAGTCTCTGGAAGATCCAACTGGACTTTCTGGTCTCCACTAGACACAACAAACGTCTCCACTTTGATCCGTTGCACTTGTTTCATATTTGATACGTGAAGAGGAATCATATTTGTTGTGACTTTGAACGTCTTGGTCACTTCGAATGAATCTTCGGTGTCAGGAGCTGAAACAAAAACTGGATAATTTTAAATAAGTGATACGAGGTCTGATAATATTAGTGACCAAGAGAAACGTGAAGCGTATTGCAAGTTTTCATTTCAATATAAAAGTTTCCAAAATTTTGTAGAACATTTCTCAAATCAACTTTTTAATTGACAACTCAGAATTCGATCAAAAACTGAATCTGTGTAATAATATAAGTACTTTTGCTCTGAAACTTCAAAAAAAATGTTGATAAAATGTGGGCAGCAGTTTAAAATCCGCTTCAACCGAGCCCGACTGACAAATGTCAAGAAAAATTTGTGAAAAAAGATGTGCATTTTATTTTAATCAGGCCAACCTTTGGCAAGTAGTCTTATTTTTGTTTACGCGCATTAAATACAAATAGACACAACTTACCAACTTTCTTCGCCGTTGGACCTCCTTTATCAGAAGAAATGAGACCTCTTTTGGAGCTGTTGGCATAACCGCTGTCGTCATGACGGTCCCTTGCCAATTGACTCTGTTTCGACATAATGACCTGAAAATGACTGGAATCATAGAAATTAATTTTCAAAAAAACAATCGGCGATTGAAGTTTCAATTGAACGAATTTTCCGAGAAATACTGTGAAAAATCTTTTTCAAATGATAAAATTAAAGAAATTCTTATTCCGCGTATTGATTTACCAATTAATAAACAAAAACAGAACCGAAAAATGCCAGTATCCCGAGTAACACGGCCTCCTGCAGAGTCCTTCACAATGTACTGTGCGCAGGGCAATGAGAGGGCCTCCGCTGGAGGCCGTGGGTGAGTAATGGGAAAATCGTTAACTATGCATAGGCCGCATTTGGCGGGCAATGTGACTCATTAGACCTGCGTCTCTTGGTAACGCAGTCTCTCTTGTGTCAACAGAGCGTTGAGGAGGAAGAGAGGGGGATGTGGACAGGACGATGTAGATCATTAGTTATTGAGTGTGGAGCTAGTGTATGTTGTCACTGTTATTGTCCATCAGATCGCCAGCAGAGTGCGAGAGGGAATCTGTTTTGTAGAGACGGGTTACCCATATTTGCGAAGGGTTGGGCCGGTCAGGTTTAAAATTTTTTGATATTTCTTTTCAAAAAAATAGAGTTCTCGATAATGTTTTCAAAAAAAAAACTGACAAAAAGTTTTTTATCAGCTTGGGTCGCGATTTCGCACGTATGGATTACCAATTTCATCGGTAACTATGTATTTGAAGGAAAAAAGTAAAACGTGAAACATTGACAAGATCAATAATGTGGCGCTGAAAAGACTCCAATAATGTCAGTTTCAAATATCATCATTTTTCAAGTTCTGACCTTATCTCGTTTTGATCTCCGTTTGTTTCAGAGGTATCGACTCAAATTTAAGTTCTGATGATAGCCCTGGAAAGTCTCTAGGAAGAGAAACTAATTTGAAACCCATATCTCTTAACCTAAATTTTTTATTTCAAAAAAACAGAAAATTGGGATAATTTTCAATTTTTCAATTCTTCAGGTTTGACCCATATAAGGCGTGTCCACATTATTTTTCAAGTCGTGTGTATTGCTCTATTGATTGAAAAACCTTAAACAACATGAGCCCGGGTTTATCTTGAAAAACATAAACACTAAAAACCAAATAATTGCGAAAAACACGAACGAAAAACTTTAAAAAAAGTAAAAGTACACAAATTCCATTTTGAGCACTGAAATTCTTGTCACTGTGACTGTACACAGGTGGAAAAACAAGGAAAATTTCGTTTTCTACTTGAAAATCTTAAAAATTCGATCAAATTTTTTTTTGAATTTTTGAATTTTTCGATTTTTTGAGATTAAAAATTCAGGTTTTGAAATTTGAAAACTCATATTTCTGGAGTTTTTTTCAGTTTTCTTTGCCATATTGTTGATCTTGTTTTGTTTAGTTCTAAAAATATATATTTTTTAAAAAATTTTGGGTCGGAAATATATGTTTTTTTTTAATTTTCGAAAAATTGAAAATTTCCTCAATTTTTCGATTTTTTGAAATTAAAAATTCAGGTTTTAGGATACAAACAAACTGAGATAACTCAATTTTACCTTTTAGAAAACCTCATTATAGTGGTTCAAGCCAAAGTTTTGTGAAAAATTGCGCACATTTTTTGACAAGCTGAGTTTTGGCAAGTCTTCCCAGTGATATTGCCTGTATATTTAGGAACACGAATGATTCAGATTGAGTGGAATAAAGTTCGATTGTTTTTTCATACATATAGACTTTTATCCAATAAGTTTAATCTGAACAGTGATTAAAGTGAGAAAGAAAACAATATCAATTTTGGAGAACACGTCCTGTGGTGGTACTTTCCTCGTCATCTTCTGCCTCTGCAGTGATAACAATGTCAACGTCGGAGCTTCCGTTGCTGGCATTCTAGAAAAACAATAATTTCAACACTTTTTTAAAAACTACGTTTTTGAATGTTAAGTTTTTTTTCATTTTTAGGAGTTTTGAAGATTTAACCAAGACTCTCTCGTTTTTTAGATAAAATTCAGTTTCCGATGACAATTATTCATAACAGTTAAGATTTTTTTAACTTACGTCATTCTGGTTTATCGGTGAGTCCCCTCCGAGCTGTAGAACGGAACTATTTGTCTCTGCGAACAACACCAACTGTGATCTTTCCCTTTTCCTCTGTTGGATGGCAATCCTAACTGCTCTTGCCTCTGGGCCAGTCCGCTCATCACTGTCCAGCGATGACGAGGAGGAAATGGAGTCGGTGTCAGAGAACTTGCGTAAGGAGACATTCATCTCCTAAAGTCAGTTAATCTTGTGTGTCGATACAAAAAATTGAAAATGACAAACGAATATTTTGGAGAACCACAGAATCCAAAAAAAGAGAAAAAATACGGTCTTGGGGGAGCGCGGGATTTGAAGACATTGACCATCTCAAATTATTGTGAAAAAAAGAAAATGAGGGAGAGGGAAGACGGAATCCACAAACGATTATAAAATGAAAACGGTGAGGGATTGAAAGTAAGTCACAGCCATTAGGGTTGCCTAAAAACTGTTTTTTTAAAGATAAGTTTTAACTGAAATAGAGAATCCAGCTCAAAGGTCTATTTCTTCACAGAATAAAAAGAAATTGAAAATAAAGGAAAGAAAACGGAAAATGTGAATAAAGAAAGTGAGCATGAGGAAGAGATTAATTGCGTTAATCTCTTCCTCATGCTCAGGAAAAACGGCGTGGGAAAAAAAAAATACGATGTGTGAATTTGAAAGACACGCAGATGGTTAATGGTCGTTTTTAAACCAATGATTTGGAAAATAATACAATACCCTGCAAACATTCTCAAACTGAATTCAAATTTGGAAAAAAAACCGACGTCTACTACATCGAATGTTTTCAACTGACTTTAGGAAGGAGACCTAGTATCGTCGGAAGACAATTGAATTCTGATGGGAAATCCATTTTCAAAAAGTTGTATACTAAAAAATTAGAGATTGACTAACTACCCAAAAGGAAGGTATCTCCCCCTAGAGAACCCCTTCTCATTTTTGTTGCGTTTCCCTGCAACATGACAGGTGGCCACCTCGTTTTTTGAGGTCACTTTTTCATAAACATACTGGTCAAAATGAGATTTCTCAAAACATAACAACTTGAAGCCAAGGAGAACAAGGGAAGGTTGCGAGACATAAGAAAAGGAGAAATTAAGGGAAGGTAAGTTATAAGGAGAGTAATTAGAAGATTTTTAAATAAAAGAGGGTGTGAAACTTTACGGAACACAAACAAAAAAGAAGAAGGGAACGTGAGTCGGGTGACACCAATATCTCAAAAGGTTTAAAATGACAAACGAATATTTTGGAGAACAAATGAATCCAATAATCGGCAAGATTACCGGTTTTTCCTTCAACTCAAGTTTGGTAAAGAAAACATTTGGAGGAGCATGCAACATGTAAACATTCGCCATCTCCAATAATTTTTCAGAAGACAATGGAGGGAGAGGAAAGACGGCATCCACAAACGATTGGGAAGGGATCGAAAGTCAATTAATAAAATGACATACTTGCAAAATATAGGCCCGGTCGGCCCGGAGTCAAGAAATGAGCACAATTTTTTCACAAAATGTTTTGAAACTTTTGACAATTTTCATCAAAAATAGTCAAAAATCCTATGTAAACTCGAGTTTTATCGATATGTAGAAACAAACATAGTCAAAAATTCCACTTTTTTGCGAAAAAATCGAAAAAATTTTTTTTAAATTCAAATTTTCAAATTTTTTGTACTGTGACCCGGGCCGAAAAACGGATTTTTTTCAAGTAACTCTTTTCTATTTCCTAACAGAATAAAACAAAATTGAGAAACAAGAAAAAAAGGAAAAATGTGAATAAGGAAAGTGAGCGTGAGGGAAACACCAACATGCACAAACAGGGGAAAACGGGGTGGGAAAATGAAAAAAGATGTGTGGATTTGAAGGACACGCAGTTTTTTTATGATTGCCATTGCTGAGAAAATGATGATTAAACGATGATTCAGAGAATGTTATTACAGTACCCTCCAAACAATTCCAATTGAATCCAAATCTGAAAAAAATTAAAACCAAGAATTCGAAAATTTTGAAAAAGCTTGAGAACAGGAAAACTCATTTTTTAGAATTTTATTATCAAAAAGAGTATGAAAGTCTAACACGGAAATGAGGGTAATGAAAGCTTATGCGTTTTTTGAAACGAGAGGATTATTGACTACAATATTACTGGAAAAATGAGAACACGATTGAAAAATGAAAGAAAACACGAAAGTATGGGAGAAAATAATGGGGACAACGAAAGCACTGATGTATTTGAGGAACAATTCAACGAAGGATACAATAATGAATAGATTAATTGAGATAAGAGGAGGGGGGAGGTAGAGAGCGGTATAGTGAGAACGAGATCATAGTCATAACAGATGTGATAATCTTACTTGAAATTTAATTTTGAGCAGAAACAACTGCAAATGAAGAATGAATCAACAAAAAGGGAAACGTATGAAATGTTATCAGATCAATTTGCAGCATCTCCGCCATTCTCAGCCTGAAAATACGTTCCATATTTTTAGGCTACTTATTCACCTGTCAAAGATAGCTCTCCTCCTCGTTGTGGAAATTTCGAGGAGAACTATAAGTGACTTCAACCTTTTTTATCAAGGCTTCTCCTCACGTATCAAATCTCGAGTAGAACTATAAGGATCTATCTATCTCTCTCTTTCTCTTAGCCTGTTTCTTCCTTTTTTCTGCCACAACCATCTTTGATAAGTTTTTATTACTACTGTTTTATGTTGCACCAGCATATACAACCAGAACTTACATTTCCAGCTCCTCCCTCCGCAATTGTTCTATCTAGCCGGTCCACTAATCTTTCCAGCATTTTTTCGAGTTCTACTGCGAATGCTCGATGATCAGGAAATTGCATGAGCTGCCGATTCAGAGGTTCGATGGCAAGCTGAAATATCAGTTTTTGGGTGTGAAAATGGTTTTTTCAGCTTACGCAGGCATTGAGAAGCTCTTCGTCTGAGGCCTCAGGAAAAAAAAATATTGGCACGATTTGTTGCATCTGAAAACTGGATTTGTAAGTTGCAGAGTCGCAAAGACTGACCTGATCCAGGATTTGTCGGGCAGATTGAAAATTGAGAAACTGCTCTTGTCGGGGTTCTCGCGGTGCCATTTCTGCAAATTTAATATTGGAAAGTTGTGACAAGACAATCAAGTAAGTAGAAAACAAAGATCGCACTCAAAAGCGGTGAAAAATGTTTCGGAACACTCAGTCAGCTACCAAGTATGCCAAATGAGGAATGACGAACTCACTTTCCCTACAGTTCCCCTACTTTCCATTTTTGTTGTGTTTTCCTGCAACACGACAGGCGGCCATCTGGTTTTTTCAGGTCTCTACTCCGAAAACATACAAAAAAAGGTGATTTTATGAAAACAGAGCAATTAGAAACCAGCGAGAGCAAGTAACTCGACGATGGTTGAAAAAAACTATAATGAACGTCTGGTCAAGAAAAAATGGTAAGCGAATTATGCAGAGAATGAAGCGGAATGTAAGGGAGAAATATTTGTATCCTATTTCTAGCAAGCATAAACGAGAGTATTATGTTTCAAAATACTGAAAACACTGAAGAATAATACATTTTTAACCTTATCATTTTCAGTTTAAAATCCGAAATATGAAACATATAAAAATCTTCTTGTTTTTAGACATACAAAAAATCTGACTCGAACATCTGCCAAAATACGTGCGGTATGCAAGTGCGCTCTAAGTTCCTCTCTTCTTTTTTCATTGCCCACTCGTGACCCTCCCCCTCTTCTTACCCAAGTTATGCTGAGAAGCAAAAGGCATCATAAAAAGAGAGAGGGGGGGCACGATGATCACTCAACAATGTTTACCTCAAAAACTACACCGAGCTGTCGGAAATCGCCAGATGGGTTCTGTCATGAAACAACTGTGTCAGAAATTCCATGCAATAGAAGAATGAATTTCAATATCGTCGATTGGATAGATGGGAAACGTTTCTGAATTCTTTAACTAGATGTACATCGGGAAGGAAACGCAATGTTGAAACGAGAAACCGGGAAATGGTTGCAAAACGTATGAAAATTGAAAGAAAATTAGGAGGTAGAAAAGAAGGAATTTTAGTTCATCCTCGATTCACACATTTTTCAATTTCTTGTGCTGAAATTTCAAACTTTTGTGTATCAAACATCGGGATGCTATAATTGTCCATGTATATCGTCTTTCAAATCAACAAAAGATTTCAGACAAAACTCGGAAAAACTTTTTGAAAACTTTGATTTCTTTTAGACCTAACAACAGTTTCAAGAATTGAAGTTTATTGGATGATTTAATTCAAAACATTCAAAGTAAAAGTAAATAAATTGTAATGCGATATTGTAATGAAAAATACTTTGAGATATAGAAAGACACTCACAGAGAAACAATAAGGAGAGAACTAGCGAAAAGTGTAACAAAAAAGACCCAGCTAGGCTAGGTTCGATTGACCGGTGAGGGGGGAGGAGAAGCCATCTGGTAAGTTGGATATCGGTCGGCTTTTCTTCAAGGACACATACAAAAGAAGAGAGTGCGAGTATCAGTAAAATAAACCTTTTTCTTCTTGTCATACAGACCTCATAAATTCAATTTAAGTTGAAATTTTTTATTGACGCAGAATGAAATCATAAACATATAAGAAATTTGGAGATCTTGCTCCTTCATCGGACCATAGGGTTGATGTTTTCGCACGAAAGGTTGTAAGAAAGATTTTGTCAAAAATCGGTGACACCAGGGTGGAATCGAACCACCGTCTACAGATTAAGCCTCCGCAGCACTACCACTGTGCTACCGGTGCGCCCGAGATCCGACTCCCTCTTTCTTTACATTAACCTTATAGAGCACAGTCGACGTCCGGCAACGTTCGTTGATTTCCTAGACGCGAACCGATTTTTGACAAACTCTTTCTTACAACCTTTCGTGCGAAAACATCAACCCTATGGTCCGATGAAGGAGCAAGATCTCCAAATTTCTTATATTAGGTTGGCAAGAAAGTTTTTGTGCATGTTTTGTTTTGAATTCTGTCAGATAAATTACAAGAATCAAAACCAACTACGGATACCATTTGTTAGTTAAACTCTCTGTGATTCTGATGGCAGTTAGGAATTCCCTCCGACGCTTCTCTTCTGCGAGAGCCATACTTGTCTTTATTCTTGACCGACAACACTTACAGCAATATTTTTATTTCCGCTTTCCATCTAATACCAAAATTTCTAAATTTGTGCAAACGATAGGAAAAGTTTACAAGGATGAATTCTTCTTTTGGCACACTATAAGTAATTGAGTTCACAACTTTGAGAAATGCGATTTTTCTGTGGCCGAAGTATCACGCACTAAAAGAGCATATGAATAGGATTTGTACATGCTGTGAATTTTAGAGGGAGTGTATCCATCTCAATCTTGATGTAAATTATCAATGATAATCACTACTACTTATAACACAATTGGAAACGTTTTGAACTGTGTCGGCAAGAATAAAAAAAGAGACATTGCATAGTAATATTTTGGGCAAGATCCGCGTTCAGTGAAGGGTAGACCTGCGGCATCAAATTCTCTCTCCTCTTTCAAACTTCAATCTTCCTAACCGTTTGGGAATTACTAATAGAGAGTGGGTATTGCACACAAACTACCCCAGTGAAACCCACCGACTTGGCGTTGATCAAACGCAGTTAGACATCATCAAACGGAAATAATACCTGAAGCAAATGATGACCCTCATGTGGTAGACCGTACACAACGTATATAATTGGAAAATGCAAAACAGTAATCTTCTACTTGTACTCTTTTTGTGTGCGAAAAATCAAAACTATGTGTGAGTTTTCAGCTCCACACGGTCAAAAAGTCAGCCACCTCCATAATGTTGCATTTCCGCTAGTTGCATACCCGACAAAATATTTTCTCAACTAATTTTGCAAAATAGTTTTCAATCATACAAATTTGAGCTCGGACCTTCTTTTAACGAATTACTATAAGTTCGGGGTAATTCAGCGCTCTGCCGCTGAAAAGGACTTCGATACTTGAAGTTAAGTCGAAAATGGGTGGAAGTTTATTTTGCCTTGAAACATCCGGAGCTCTGCCAGGACGGTATCGGGAACATACCCAGTAAATTGGAGACAGTTGTGGACTAAGATGGTTACTAAGTTTGGTATTTGGCATACTTCCTGTTTGAGTAAAAATATCTTGAGTCATGCACAAAAACTTTCTTGCCAACCTAATATGAATACATCTACGATATGCACTAAAACAAGGATTCCAACCTTTCTGAATTATACAAATAATCAATAGGACCAAATCTGGAATTCCACACTTTCGAACATCAAAAACTCGAGCTTCGCGTCTAGGAATCAACGAACGTTGCCGGACGTCGACTGTGCTCTATAAGGTTAATGTAAAGAAAGAGGGAGTCGGATCTCGGGCGCACCGGTAGCACAGTGGTAGTGCTGCGGAGGCTTAATCTGTAGACGGTGGTTCGATTCCACCCTGGTGTCACCGATTTTTGACAAACTCTTTCTTACAACCTTTCGTGCGAAAACATCAACCCTATGGTCCGATGAAGGAGCAAGATCTCCAAATTTCTTATATGAATACATCTACGATACGCACTAAAACAAGGATTCCAACCTTTCTGAATTATACAAAGAAATCATAAACGTTACACCAGATACCGGATCAAGACTTTTCGAGGGAACAGACCTGGTATAAGTTAAAAAAGTAAAATAAACATGATAGTAAGGAAAGAAATAATGCGGGAAACTGGGAAAACCGACGAATTTGAAAAACGATTCAAGGAAGGAGATCAGTAAACGAATAAAACAATTGAGATGGGGAAAGAAGGCAACGTGGGAATCAATATAATAAGAAGGAGGTCATAGTCATAACAGGTGTAATTGATAATCCTACATTTGGAACACTTAATGGTTAATGGTCTGACAGCTCTGGGAAATTGGATTTCAAATAAATCTAATTTCGAATTTAATATGAATAACCAAAAAAGGAAACGTATTGCATGTTGTCAGATCAATTTGCAGCGCGTCCGCCATCCTCACCCTGGAAATATTTTTCTTGTTAGTAGAGTACCTATTCATCGGGTGGTTCAACTACTATGACCTCCAGGTTTCATTTTTTTGACCGTTCTGCCGACCAGAAATTTCAAAAAAGACTAATTCTCAACACTCTTTATCAGGGATTTTCTTCAGGTTTTTCATAATCGTTGAAAGTTCAAAGTTTTTATCAATACTGTTTTATGATGTACCAGCATATAATGCCAGAACTCACATTTCGAGCTTCTCCCTGCTCTGCGGCAATCATTCCTTCTATCATGACCACCATACCATTTAGCATTTGCTCGAATTCCATAGCAAATTCTCTGTGTTCCGCATAGTTCATGAGTTGCTGGTTCAACTCTAGGATGGAAACCTGAAATACCAGTTTTTGGTTGTTATAAAGCGTTGTTAAGCTTACACATGCATCCAGAACATCTTCGTTCCTGACATCAGGATCAATGAGCACTGGCGCGATTTCAGCCATCTCGAAAACAAGAATGATAAGCTGAAGAGTCGTGATGACTAACCTGGTCAAGGATTCGTTCGGCATCGGCAGATCGAGAATTGATGAATTCTTCTTGTCGGGGAATTCTCGGAGTCATTTCTGGAAATTTAATATTAGAAAATGGAACAGGACAAACAGGTATGTAGGAGACGAAGGTAAAAAAGGAAGCAGTGAGTTATGGAACTGAAATGAAACGAGAAAGGTTGAAAAGTGGAGAATATGAAAAATGCCCCAGCTCATCAATTGATGGAAAGGTCGGTGATTTCAGGAAAGGAGTTAATTAGGAGGAATAAAGATAATCAGTACCATAACACTGGGCGACGGGGAGAAGAGGTTAGTTAACATGGGTATCAAATTTTAGAATACAGGAGGCGCTAATTGTAAAGTTATATAAGAGAAAAAGTAGCGTTTGAGGCTATGGTTGCGCATAGAACAGAGCTAGAGCTGAGAGAAACAATCAGAATAAGAGGAGAAAGAAAAATGAACGATAGAAGATATTACAAAGGCTAATAACCTGTTGTTTCAAAACGATAAATAGCAGTTGAAACAGGTGAACAAATTTTATTACAATAAAAAACAAATTTAAAAGAGACGGTATTTTTAGAATAAGAAATAAAAATCGTGAATCAGCCACCGACGTTATCGTTGTTCTCCTGGCCCTCTTCGTTGTGCTCCTCGTTCTCTTGGTTGTCCACCTGGCTCTTAAAACTTGATTATGATATAGTCAGAAATTAGACAAACATATGAACAACTCTAATTTTCAACCCCTATTTTTCTTACCTCTTGTACGTCGCCCACAAGTGTGGTCAGTCCAATGGTCAGTGTGTCCACTAGAAGTTGCTCGATTCCTATTGCCATCTCCCTCATCTGGTTGAACCGCATTAGTTGACGGTTCAAGGGACCGATTTGCCACTGGAAAATAGATTTATTCATACTGGTCAACCGGGAAAAAATGGGCCGACACGGGTCCACTGGGAAATTATCTCATTTTTATGAACGGAAAAACATACAAAAATGTGAATCTCAGCGAGTTCTATGTGTGTAACCTACTTCGGGTTGGATGACGAATCGTTATGGAAAAAAAAACGTCGAAAAACCGCAAAGAGAGCCAAAAAATCATTTTATGCCTGCCCGCATACATTAGTCACTAGTCATCTGGCCGGTATCACAGATATAGAACTTGCTGTGGTTCACATTTTTATAAAATTTTCAGCTTATGAAGTTCAATTTGAAAAGAGTTCAAACCTGCCTGATTCGACTCGGTTGAAAACTATAATTTCATTACGGTCATGAAGTATGTATAGACTTACGAATGCGGCAACACGGTCGCTGGCCGTAATGTTGAAGTTCACAAAGACTGCCACAAATTGTTGGATCTGAATGAAATTTTCTATGTGAGATAAAAAATATTATCAGATTACCTGCCGAAAAATCATCATTCCATCATCTCTTTGAATTATGTCGTTGATGAGAGGGGGCATTGCACTCTGAAGCTCTCTGTTTTGATACAATAAATAAAAAAAACTACAAAAGCATATGAATGATACAGTATAATACAAAGGCTAATAACCTTTTGTTTCAAAGTCAGAACAGCGATGATTATGACAGGTTAACAAATTTTATTCCGATGAAAACAGATCATTTCAAAAACCTTTAAAGAAACAAATGTTGTGGATCATCCACGACGGCGATCTCTTCTGCGATTGTTCCCAGCGTTGACATGGCCCTGAAAAACTCAATTCAGTGGGGTCAAATATATAAATGACAACTAAAAACTAAAAACACCTCAAACTCAAATTTCGATCCCCTGTTTTTCTCACCTCTGGCGGGTTTTGAGCCAATCCCAACACCTGGAGCATTGGCTCAACGAAATGTTGGTGAACTTGCGCTGCTCTCTGTCGCCATCCATCGAGACGCAACAGTTGGCGAGTAAGGACTACAATTCGAAGCTGAAACAAGTACCTTATTCGTTTGTTTAGTTTTTTTTATCAACTCACAACTGCATTCACTCGTGCTCTGTATGTGGTGTCGGGGAGCATAAACACCTCCGCGATTTGCAGAATCTAATTAACAGAATGAATTGAAGTAAGGACAATATTAACTCACTTCCTGATAAATCTGCGCCCCATCGTTCACTGGGTTTGCTCGATCAAGGAGAGGAATCATTGTATTCTGAATGTATTAATCATAGAATAGTTTGGCGTAGGGTTAATAATTTAGAATTTTTTTTTTTAAACTTCTGGACGGTCCAACAGCTTATTAGAAGATTGGGGAAGAGAAAAGGGAAAGGAAAATATGCGTAATGAGAGGTGAAATAATATCTTCAGATTGAGATATGAAATGAGAAATGATGACACTGATAAAAAGAAATGTAACATTCAATATTTTTGAATAGAAATTTTTAAAAAATGCAAATGAAATGTGAAAGATATTATAAATACTTTTAAAGACTCATCTATTCAAGTCAACTTATCCAAACAACTTATTAATCAACTGAAAACAGAAAAAAAACGAAAAATTTTGACTGATTTCAAAGATTGTACGAAAATAATTTAGAGGTTGTTAGTAGTACGTAAAGAAAGAGAGGGTGCCAGAGAAAGTGGACATAGATTCAAATGTGAATAACGCAGAGATTTGGAGGCCACTAGACCATGAGAGTAGAGGGTGTCGGCAAAAAAGTTATTTGAAGTCAAGTTGAAAGGTCGAAAGAGAAAAAACAAAACGGAGAAGAAGATAGTGTAAAGTTGTATTCAAATCGAGAGTCCTTGAAGAAGTGTGGAAAGAGAACGTGGGCAAAAAGAAGGGTGATAACAAGATTAATTCAGAAATTGGAATTTAAGATTGACCGAACATTACGAATGGTTGAAAAGAAAACAGCGAAAAGGAACACGTGGGCCACAAAAACGGGACCTCACAAGGTTGTGTGGTTGCTGAAAATCCTGGGGCATGTTTTGGTTTTTAGCGCCACTTCAGTGATTTTATTCCGATTTTAGAATAACATTGTCATTTTTCTGGTTAAAATCAAAAAACTTGGTATAGAAAGAGAGAGGGTGACGTTATGGGTGGCGGGAACAACGAAATGAAATTGGTGAGAGATTTTGAATGAGAGAAGGAGTGAGTAAGAAGAAATGAAAATAAAATGAAATTTTGAGAAATACAGGCGATTAGAGGAAAAAAAGAGACTTGCTAGATGACTGGGCATTTTGTTGTTGTCTGGATACTATTCGCAGATTTGTCAGAAAATATAGAATGTTTTAGAGAAATATTTCGAATTTAGCCAGTGGGATAAACAATTTAACTTTAAAAAGAGACAATGAGAGCAGAATTAAAAAAGAGGAGGGACGATGGCTGCTAGTTGGTCACTGGTCAACTAGTGTGAGACTGTAATTGAGGACGCCATTATTTCGATGAGGAAATAATTAAGAAAGAGGTAGAATTAAAACAAAAAATAATGAAGAAAGAAACGAGCCACACATCATAGATAAGTCAAAAATTGACAAAATCTGAAAATGATTAAGTCTGGTAAAGAAACACTGAAATTGAAAACAGTAGAATCAGATAAAACAGGTTCATTCAAATTTTTGATATTTATAATAAATTAACCTATAATTATTCTCAATATCTCAACACGTCTCGCCCACAGAAGTTGGTAGCTCTGAAGAAACTCCTGAAATACTCAATATCCGATTGCGATCCTATCGTGGATGGGGTGCTCCTCGCGAAGCTCTCGACGTTGACGGAGCATCTCTTTTTCTGCAATGTCGCCACGGAGAGACTCGGTGAGAACAGCGATGAAAGTTCCGAGGTTCGCGATCTCCTCCTCAGTTTGAACCCGATCGTACTAAAAACATGGAGTCCTCGTTTTTTTTAATTCGAGAACAAGTACCTCAATCCACTCCAAATTGTTCTGTCCCTCGACTGATTGTTGATTCAATTTTACCTGAAAGAAAAAAATAAATGGAGAAAAACTATATTTGAACAGGAGGTCATGAAAGAGAAACCGGAAAAATAAATATGACGGTAGATGGACGAAAACTACCAAGAAAGGGTTGTTTAAAGTGAAAAATCTGCCGGTGGGCGGTGTAGATCTAAACTTAATTAATCTTTGAAGGGTTGATCAAAAAATTTATTTCAGAGATTTTTGTTTTTGGCAAGTTGTAGGTCTACGATTTGAACAATGTGAGTAGATCAAACCTGTGTTCTGTCAAAATCTGAAATTCTAGACAAAAAAGCAAAAACGGAGAAGAAAAAACTTGAAAACAAACTGGGAGTCTACATTTTTTCATTGGAACGATTAAACGCTACGCCCCGCAATCGAAAACCTAGGATTATCTACTTGACTTCTTTGTATTCTCTATTTTTTTCGGTTTCGGGCTTTCTCAGGCTTAGACTTTGAAGATTCTCTACTTTTCTTGAGTTTAGGATTCTAGGATTCATAATGCTGTTTTATAGTCAACTTTTTTTAAAATATTGCCTTTTTCAGACATTTTTTTCCGCATTTATTGGTTTTTTATGTCAAAAATTAAAAAAAAGATTTTTTCGGTACAAACTTTTCAAAAATAAGTTTTTTCGAAAAACACATTCACGAAGCTCTGATTCTTCAAATTGGCGTCACTTTAAATACAGTTTTTACGGTGCATGTCATATTAGAGGTTGAGAAGATTTTGGCAAAGTCTCGGGGCAAAATAGTCTTCAGAAACACGTTCGTACAAGTCCCATCTTTACCAAATAACAATTCAACAATGGTTTTTTTCTAAGACGAAAAACCGATAAAAAAGTAAACTTACAAAATAAAGAAGAACATAGTGAATAAAGAAAATATTTATCTCCATGCAGAATGGTATGCTTTGAAAATGACACAATCCGCGCGCTTCGGAGTGTTCCCACAAACTATCTGTCAAGACGAACATTGAATGCGTGACAGGTTGATAAACTTTTTGTCACACAGACGTCACAAATATCAAAATGTCTGCTTGGCTTGAATTTCTCACCCTCGGATTTTTTGAAACATATTTAGAGATCTATAGAATTAGCTTGCTTTTGTTTTTGAATATTCCAAATTTGCGTAGAATTTTTTGTAGTATGAAAAGCAACTTCTTGAAAATCCTATTTTAAGTTTATTCAAAATTGATAGTGACAGGGAATATAATCACAAGTATTACACAAGAGAAGTGAAGGAAAACAGAATATTATAGGAGGAGATGATGGGGAAAAATGAGAGAACTGATGAATTGAAGGAGCAACTCAAAGAAGGATATAAGTGAATGATATAACAAGAAGGATATGATAATCATGTCAGATGTAAATGATTAAATTATAACCGTACAGTTGGAACTATTAATGCTAATTGATCTGACTCTATTGGGAATTAAGATTTCAAACAAATACAATGTTAGGTATACATATTAAATTTTTTGAACTCTCCTTTTCAGTTCAAAATCCGAAACGTATTGCAATCTTTTTGTCTGAAGTCTTCAAAAAATTCTAATTTGAATAGCCACCAAAAAACGTGCGGTATGCAAATACGCTCTAAGTTTTCCTCTTCTTTCTTTTCCTTGCCCACTTGTGACCCTCCCCCTTCTTCTTACCCAAGTTGTGTTAAAAACCAAAAGTCATCACAAAAAGAGGAGGAGGGGCACGATGATCACTCGCCATCGTTTACACTAACATGGAATGTACTCCGACTGTTCCCCCACAACTTTCGAGTTTTTTGCCCTATTTGATAGATTCTGCGGAAAAAATGACCAATCCAAGAGCTTTTCCGGTGACTGGACCTAATTTTCGAGATATTGAGATTTTTAGAAAAACGATTTTTCAATAATATTTTTTCAAAAATTTTTTTCATTAATTTTTTTGTCTATAATGCAGCATGGGGAAAGAAAAGAAAATACATGTAGTAGATAGGTAATGTCCTAAGCTACAAAAACAAGAATTTAAACTGAAAAAATCATTTCGAAAATTTTTGAATTTTTCTAAAAACTGAAGGCTTCGAAAAAAACTTTTTTTTTAAACCGTGAATGTGCGAGTTTTTCTTTTGAAAAAAATAGCACAACTTATTTGAAGTATTTTTTCGAAAAAAAATCTGGGGCTATCCACAACAGAAATTGTAATAAATTGTATTAGGTTGATTCATAATTTTCTGCAATTTTCGGGTTTGCCGGTTGTCGTTTTGATTTCTCGGCACAGGAGTTGTTTCTCGACTTGGTTGTTTTTGTGTTTGGTAGAACTACTTAAGTACTTGTTACAGTTCCAAAGTTTTACTTCTCGCTCTTTTTCCCGCCGAGAACGGAGGTTTGCTTTACTCGCAATTTTTTGCGATTTTAAAACGTTATTTTGTTTTCATTCGTTTCTGGTCTAAAAAGTATGTCATTCAAAAGGAAATTGCTAATGTATGTTAACAAAGGTTACCTTGTTTGAACGCAAATACATTTCGATTCAAAAGATTCGAAACAAGAAACTTGGATCTGACTGAAATAGTTCTTCTCTTTCAGCAGTCAGAGCTAGATTTGGAGTTATTGCAGGGAATCGTAGAATCAGATATGTATCAAACTACTTGTAGGTTGTTAATTACATTGAGGGTGACTGATATAACTGTAGTTCATGAATGGAGATTATTTATCGTAATAAGAAAATTCGTCGTTATATACCACACGTTTTGAAACAACATGAGATGACACATCACAAAGACCTTAGTTGGTTCTTAGTACCTTTACACCCAACACATGTATCGTCAGGCTATTTATTTATTGGAAGTAAGTAGTAGAGTTGTTACTCTTACGATGTGAGAAAAGTACAATGTGTAGACTGAGATTTGCGAGCTCTGGATGCTCTCAAACCTGAAAAAGTGGTTTTTGAATCGGGGACTCAGTACTCTGGGTGAAGTGGTGGGAACTCCTGAACGAGGCCAGGGAAGTAACATCAGATGTTCACGTTTCCTATTTGGATAAATTTGAAATCATGTGACCCCAGGACGGGGAGATATAACAAACCGACGTTTTCAGTATGACAACGCTTGTTCAAGTGTTGCAAAAGTAACCCACAACAAACTGATGTCATCTGGCTGGGTAATTCTTTTTATTCAACGTACTTATCCAACCTTCTCCTCTCTGATTATTAACTTTTTGCTTGACTCCAAGCTCATTTTAACGGGAAAAAATCCGAATAGAAAGGAGATATAAAAAAGAAGCAAGTTTCCATTTCAAATGATTTCAAATGGGTGCTTTACGCGGAGAAAATTAGTAAATTGCCAAGATGTTCCCAGAAGACCATCAATGCCGATAAACAACACTTAGAATTTTAGAACTCTCTCTGGATTGAAAAAAATTGAATCAAAAATTTCTCAAGAAATTGCAGAAAATTATGAATCAACCTAATATTAAAAATTTTGGTTTTTCAAGATTTTGATGGGTATAGAAACAACGTTAGTTGGTCTGTTTTAGCTTTGAAAACGTTGGTTAGTTTGAAGAAATCAACAACCACGGACTTTTTGAACCTGTATCAAGAAGTTTGGATGTTTTCTGATCAGTTTCCAACTCGTAGCATAGGCTCATAAAGGACATTGTTTTCAGGAGATGAAAATTTCAAAAATTTGCCACGTGCTTCAAACTTCAAATAAATCACTTTTCTTTTGCGAACATACTTAAAACAAACTAATTTATCAATTTGATCACTTTAAACAACAATTTAAAATTTTAATTTTTTTTTGAAAATTTCATAAGGGGGGACCACATCAAATTTTCATTTAAAAAATAAAATTTTTAATTTTTGTTTAAAGTGACCAAACTTGTTAATTTATCAGTTTTAAGTATAGTTTCAAAGCAAAAGTAGTTTATTTGAAGTTTGAAGCACGTGGCAAACTTTTGAAATTTTCATCTCCTGAAAACAATGTCCTTTATGAGCCTATGCTACGAGTTGGAAACTGATCAGAAAACATCCAAACTTCTTGATACAGGTTTGAAAAGTCCGTGGTTGTTGATTTCTTCAAACTAACCAACGTTTTCAAAGCTAAAACGGACCAACTAACGTCGTTTCTTTACCCATCGAAATCTTGAAAAACCAAAATTTTTAACACAATTTATTACAATTTCTGTCGTGGATACCCCCAGATTTTTTTCGAAAAAATATTTCAAATAAGTTGTTCTATTTTTTTCAAAACAAAAACTCGCACATTCACGGTTAAAAAAAAGTTTTTTTCGAAGCCTTCAGTTTTTAGAAAAATTCAAAAATTTTCGAAATGATTTTTTCAGTTTAAATTCTTGTTTTTTGTAGCTTAGGACACCTATCTACTACATGTATTTTCTTTTCTTTCCCCATGCTGCATTATAGACAAAAAAATTAATGAAAAAAATTTTTGAAAAAATATTATTGAAAAATCGTTTTTTTCTAAAAATCTCAATATCTCGAAAATTAGGTCCAGTCACCGGAAAAGCTCTTGGATTGGTCATTTTTTCCGCAGAATCTATCAAATAGGGCAAAAAACTCGAAAGTTGTGGGGGAACAGTCGGAGTACATTCCATGTAAGAAGTAGAAACGAAGGAATGTTAGTTCATCCATTATTCACACAAGCTTCAAATTCTTGTGCTGGAGTTCCAAAATTCTGTGTTTCAAACTTCATTTTTCTACATCGAATATCAAATTGCCAACAGAAGATTTCAGATAAACTTTAACAAAATTTTTCAAAATTGTTTCATTTGTTTTAGAGCTAAGAACAATTTCAAAAAGTGAAAAAAATTGGACGCTTAAATTCAAAACTATCAGAAACAGAAAAAACGAGTTGAAATGCAATATTAGTAATGAAAAAACACATTGAGATAGAGAAAGAGAAAGAGAGAGAGAGACAGTCACACAGAAACAGTAAGGAAGAAATTGTGGAAAGTGTAATAAAGGAGAGACGAAACACAGATAGCATATTCTTAGTAGACCAGTGGGGCGGGAGGAGAAGCCATCTGGTAAGTTGGATATCGTTTGGCTTTTCTTCAAGGACACATACAAATGAAGAGAATGCGAGTATTATCAGTAAAGTTGTTACATTATCGATTTAGGTATTATGTGAAGAGATTCAAACTCAAGAGATACATATGTATACCAACACGTTTTACAGAAAAATGGGAATAGTGATAAAATGGATTATCCTCGATCGCGATCTCTTCTGCGATTGTTCCCATCATAGTTCTGGTGCTGAAAAAATCAATATGGTGAAGTCAAATACATATAGGATGAACAATTTCAAAACTAACAACTCTTCAAACGCTAATTTCGATTCTTTGTTTACTTACCTCTCGTGGAATCTGAGCGAATCTGACCATCATCCGGAGAATCGTTTCGACGAGAAGGTGGTGAATTTCCATGGCCATCGGTCTCCATGCTTCAAAGCGCATCAGTTGGCGATTTAGTTGGGCAACTCCAAACTGAAATAATTGTCTTTAATATTTGTTTGATTTTTCATGAACCCACAAATGCGTCAACTCGTGCTCTCGTAGTGGTGTCTGGGTGCAGAAACACTTCCACGATTTGCAGGATCTAACTAACAAAATGAATTAGTGTAAGGACATTAGTAACTCACCTGCTGGTAGATCTGCACACCTTCGTCCACTGGGTTCGCGCCAGCGAAGAAAGGGTCCATCGTATCCTGAAGGTTCCAATTATAGAGAAGTTTCTTTATTAACAAGTGGACAGGGTAGGGAAAGAACTTAGATTCATGGTAAGTATATTCATGGTAAAGGATGAAATTCAAAAAATACAAAAAATATATACTTTCAAGGAAATTAACCTTATATTTTCAGAATTTCAATTCAAAACTGTTAACAAGTTAACACATTTCATTCATATAAAAAACAAATTTTAACAATATGTTGTTTGAACGAAAAATTGACAAAAACATCGAGAGCTCAGATGTTGTCCTGATGTTGGTCGTTGCTTTTGTCATCTTGATCCTGAAAAATACTGAATTCATATTCAAACAAGTATGTCTGTCCCTGTTTTCAACGGCTGTTCTTTTTTCATTTTTAGTAACGAACATTTAAAATGCCATATTTTTCCTTTTTAAAGTTAAAATGATCTACAGTACCGGACAAAAAGGTATCAACTTTGGCTAGTTTTAGTGGAAAATGTCCAACTTTGACAGTGTATTTCGGTGTCACTTGATTGTCCGATAATTTTAGTTTTCTATGCGCGGAACAGAACAACAAAAGCACATTATTTTTGAGGTTGCCCATTTTATTGTAGGGACACTATCTTGAAAGTTTCAGGTTGTCAAATTGAAAAGCTCTAAATTCTTCAAATTACATAGGTAAAAGTCTCTTATTTTATAACAAATTCATGAAATTTTCGAGCTGTTCATCTAAAATGAACATAACTCTTTAGGGAGAACTTGTATAAAAAAGTAGTCAACTACGAAATACAGACTTTCCTTCCGATCTGTATGACAAACATTAGTTTCATACTTCAAATAGTTTTTTAGGGATCAGATGAATACGAATACAAAAAACGAGTTGTCCTAAAGTTTTCCTAACATTGTGGAACATGTTATTATCCCTTAGGTGCATTGTATGAAATCAATCAAACATCTTCTGATAGATTTTTTTCCTTTCTAGTTTCCAAACGCACCTCAGTTTCAGGTTTTTCCTCCAGGCCTTTATCTGCTTGTTCTCCCACATCTTTGAGGTGAGAATCGTTGGAAGATCCAGTTGCTGCGGTTGGATAAAGTTGGTGCAAGCTGCCATTGAGTCTGCTCATCTCTCGCTGAAATATTCTAGAGAATTTTGACAAAGAGTGTTGTAGGTGTTTACCTGTATCTGATGGGACACATCGCGAGAAATAGCAAATTGCAAATTGGGCCAAATTTCAGCGGTCCCAATGCGAAAAACGGGGAATGGCGACACTGTGGTGAACAAACTCTGAAATTATATAAATTTCCAATTAGGTATTAGAATTGCCAAGTTGTGTTAAAAAAATGTGGAGAATATCATATCATTTTTCTAGCTACAACTTTCTTCGTGTCAATTCCTCAGATTTGATTGGTGAATGGAAACCATCTCTAAAAAAATTCGGTTGTTTCGCTTGGAAAAAATGTTATAAATGATAGTAATTTCCTGGCTGCAACTAAGAAAAATGACAGAAAAATTGGTCTATACAGAACTGTGCGGAAATATACGAACCTCGGCCGTGTTCAGTAAAAAACGACCAACTTTGATAGGGTTTTATAGTATCACTGATTGTCTCACAAAGGAATTTAAGTATAACATACAGAACAAAGATAGAACTTTGTTTTTGTGGTTATTACCTTTTTTGTACAAGCATTCCCTAGCATTTACATACAAACAACGTAACATCTCTTTCAAATTGTTTTATTTCAGTGCAAAATAGTGTGATTTTTAAGCTATCGTCTTAAAGTGACCATAACCCTTTAAGGATTACCCGTTCGAAAATGTCGTCAACAACAAAAATCAAGCTCTACTGTTTATCTACATGATTGATTTGAAAACTACTGGGTGTGCTTATCAGAATAACTATGACACCTTCTCAAAGTTAGACAATTTCAACCGCATTACTGTACATCTTACAAAATTTTATATAAACCTGTGTAAATATTTGCCTCCACCAAGTCCAATTTTGATAATTTTCAATTGCGATACCGATTTATACAAAACAGTAACTTGAATGAACTTTCTTTACAAACTCACTTGGTCACGGCATGCGGACCCCGGTTGACGATAACGTTGAGCTGGGAGTTGGTATGTTCCGGGACGACACATGCCATCTTCGAGGTTCTGTAAATTATCAAGTTTTAATCTTTTTTTGCCATAAGTGATTAAACGCACAGTTTCACGGAGCGGGGAAAAGTAGAGGCGCGGGCGAGGATTGAAACGCAATGCCTCCATCATTTCGTTTACGTCCGAGTTTGGTGATTGAGGAGGTCTCTCCTTGTCTTCCAAAGAAGGGTTGTTTGAAGATTCATTGCTCTGATTCATTACCTACAAAACTGGAATAGTATCAGCGAGAAAAATCAAGGAAAGAGACGGAATACGGTATTCATGCCAAAAAAAGAGTAGAAGTCTACAAAAATGCTTCATTAATAAGCAAGAAACACTGTAGGATATTATGACTGTCTAACCAACCGTTTGTCAGGAGTTTTGCGGGAAAAAAAGAGGAAAAAGGGGAGGATTGATGAAAAAGTGCTGCCACCAATCTGTCAAGTAGAGCTCTGAATTAAAAAAAAACTTAGAACTCGTACACTTCTGTTCAGGATACTCGCTTTCAATATAAAATCATGAAATTGGAGGGAATCAAACTTGTCAAAAATCGGGCCGGGTCGGCCCGGATTCAAAAATGGTCACCCATTTTTTACCGATTTTTTTGAAATTTTTCAAAAAAATAAAGTAAAAATGCTTAAATTATTGTATACATTCACATTTTTATTCAATTTCGAATTTTTATTCGGAAACTATAATTTTTCAAAAAACTTCCAAAAAAAATCAAAATGTTTTCAAAAAATGTTTCAAAACGAGCCGAGCGGGCCGGGCCGATCCGAAATGTTTCCTAATTTTGGTCCGGCCCGTGACAAGTCTGGAAGGAATAGATTGAGAATAAATAACTTCAACGGAACAATGTGATCAATTCATCTCTACGCCATGAAATTCTTCTATCAAAAACCCCCACAAGAACGAGAAAAGCGAAGAAATATGAAGTCAAAATACAGATAACTTATATTACATAAAAATTGAGAAGAGTGTTGATTTTGAGCTCAATTTTCAAAACCTGTACTTCGAGAGCGTTCAGAAAAGTATAATCATGACTATTTTCTTATTGACACGGAACTATTCAGACCAGTTTCAAGCTTCAAAATTAGCCGGAATACCGATTTGAGAGATAGAGAGAAGAAAACAACAGATGAAGGAGTGAGCGTTTTGTTTATCGGTTGTGCAAACTAGCAAGAAAATACGCAGGATACAGATGTAGAAACAAGGGGAGGGTAGGGAGACAGATGTAAGAAACATCACTATCTGAGTAGACGCAGAGAAAAATCGAAAGAGGTTTCAAAACAACTTTGAGTAACAGACGGTAGAAATGTCAATTTTGCATCAGTGAAGGTTACACAAGACAGGAACAACAAATTCATGAAATTACATACAATGAAATTCTGGAATTTTAGGGAACGATGACTCAATATGTTTAAAATGAAACCAAAAATGAAGTTCATTCGTGTTTCATGACATTTTATATATATATTGAAGAGAAATGAGGTGGATAGCTATTTTAGCTTGATAGAGTAAGTCAAAATTTTACCAAACCCTTTACATTTATATTTCAATCCCATTATTACAAATTAGCTATCGAAATGGGTTTGTTTTGAAATGGAACAGAGGAAGTAAAGGTTGGAAGATTGGAGAGAAGAACGGAAAGAGGAGAAAATAGTGTGAGCCGCAAAAATGATTGTTTCAAATCACGCAGAGGACTGGAGGCATTTGGAGGTCACTGGACAATGAGAGTAGAGGATGAAAAAGTTATTTGAAGTCTAATTGAAAGGTTATGAGAGAAGAAACAAAAAAGAAAAGATGATAGAAGATAGGACGTGTCATGCAATTCAAAATTCCTTGAAAATCTTGATCAGAAGAAAAAACAGATGGAAAGTAGAAAAGAGAGATATGTGAATCAGAAAAAAATGACGAAATGCAGCACGAATAACAAATGGAGTAGTGAGTCAGAAGAAAGGAAATTACGAAATATAGACGATTGACAGGAGGGAAGAGAGCGGCAAACTTCTCGAATGAACCAGGGGTATTCAATTGTCCCTTTTTTTCAAGACACCGTAAATTCTTAAGAAAAAAGAACTTGCAAGATGATTGGACGTTTTTTTGTTGAATGGATACTAACACGAAAAAAGACGGGAAATAACTCGCCACGTGTTTCATTTTCAGCGTCTCCAAAGAGATTTTTTTGATTTCGTGATGATAAGTGTGTTTTTTCATTCAAAAATCAGAATTTATGGTCAGTTACCGTATTCTAGTGAAAAACACTGAATTTATCGTTTTTTTTTTCAAAAAATTGAAGAAGATGGTGACGAAATGGGTGGGGGAAAACAAGATGAAATTAGATTGAGATGAATATGAAATTGGTGAAAGGTTTTGAATTGTAGAAGAAACAAAAATAAAAGGAAGTGTTGAGAGGTACAGGCAATTGGAGAAAAAAAAAGGGAGTTGGTAGATGACTCGACATTCCATCGTGGCGCGAAAAACAATTTGAAATTTGAAAAAAAGACAATGAGAGTGGAAATAAAATGGGGGGGCGATGGCGATAGAAGGGAGCAGGTTGGTCACTGGTCTACTAGTGAGGGACAGTCATACAAAACGTCACTATTTCGAAAAGGAGGAAATTGAAATAGAGGAGAAGTGAGAAAGCATGAGAAGAGAAAAAAGAAAGAATCACAGTAAAAGGAGAGAGAGGGAATTCAGTTCGTCAAGACGGTTTGAACGAGTATAATCGAGAATATGTTTCATGCAATTTTGGTGCCACCGCAAAAACCTTCCGGAGTACGGTAGTTTTCGTTGTGATGGTCGCGAATTGCACAGAAAATAGACTTTTGGGTATTTTTCTGAAAGCTCTACAGGTTTTTTGCGGTTAGACGCGTTACGGATGCGAATCTTGTGCGGAGTCTGTATGGATCCATACCGACGCTTTTCGCGATAGTTCGTTCGCGCACGACTCGTTATTCTCATTCGCACACGGACCGTTTATGGATGTCCAACTTTTCTATCGGCTGTGCGCGCACTGCTCGGATACGAGATCGCGTGAGGATGGTTTACGACGTCCGGCTGAGCGACTCTGATCGCGTTTGCAAAAGGATCTTATATGAATTCTCGGACTAACTTTTCCTATCGCGGCCAGTTCAATTTTTATTTTTATCTCGAATGTTTTTGCCTATTTTTTCTCTCAAGTTTCTTCGATTTACAGACTTTTTCATGGTTTTTCAGACTGATAAAATAACTGGAGTTCGATTCGGACAAAATGGACAACAAAATTGTTTTTGAATATCTGACAAGACTCTGAAAAAAAAAGTCCTATACTGTATTTATAGGTCGCCGATAGACTTAAGTTAATTTTTTTCAAAAAAAAAATTGAGGATATGAGTGGGGGAGGGGGGAACGGTATGAAATTAGACTGAGAAGAACATGAAACTGGTGAAAGGTTTTAAATTGTAGAAGAAACGAAAATAAAAGGAAATGTTGAGAAGTACAGGCTATATGACTTGACATCCCATCGTGGAGCGAAAAACAACTAGAATTTTGAAAAAAAAGAAAATGAGAGTGAAAATAAAATGAGGGGGGAGGGACGATGGCGGTAGAAGGAAGCAAGTTGGTCACTGGTCAACTAGTGAGAGACAGTCATACAGAACGTCACTATTTCGAAAAGGAGGAAATTGAAAAAGAGGAGAGGTGAGAAAGCATGAGAAGAGAAAAAAGGGTGAGTCAGAGTATAAGGGGAGGAGTTAGAACAGTAAGTTTACAAAAAAGAAACGAGCCACACAGAGAGATTTCAAAGCTGAAATTTGAAAATGATAAAATCTGTTTGAAAAATATGGAGCTAAATAACTTCGGAAAACATTCAAAATGGAGAAAAGTAGATTTTTGAAACGAACAAAGTTTTATTTAGATTTTTAATAATTTAGAATAGTTTAACGGAGAATTCTTCTCATGATGTAACGCCTCGCAAGCAGAAGTCGATAGCTCTGAAGAAACTCTTCAAGGACTTGAAACCCGTTGGCGATTCTGTCGTGAATTGGATGTTCCTCGTAAAGCTCCTGACGTTGACGGAGATTCTCCCGTTCTGCTATATCGACATGGATGGAATCACTCAGAACAGCAATGTAAGTTCTCAAGTTTGCAATTTCCTCTTCAGTGTAAACGAGATCGTGCTGAAAAAAAGCGGTTCCCGCATTTTCAGAGATTTTAGGGAAAAAACCTCTATCCAGTTCTGGTCGTTCTGTCCATTGTCATGTTGTTGATTCATAGCTTTCCTAAAAACATAACATAATGGAAATGGAGGTCATGAGAAACAAAAATATAGAAAGGAAATAATGACGGGAGATGAAGGAAAACATTGCAGTTACAGGTCATACGGGTTCGAATTGAAAATCCTCGAGGAAGGTGTGAGAGAGCATGAGTAGAGAAAAAGACTGTTAATGGGTATGTAGAAAAGAGCCATTGAGATGAGAATAAACTAGACATACCACTAATGACAGTTTTCAAATTACCTCATTACTCTATTCATAACTGTCAATGTGGGAGCGCACTATAAAAGATTTGCATTGGAAATTTGGAGAGATGAGACAAAGAGGGGGGGGGGAAAGGGTCGACATGAGTCAGAGCAAACATGTTGGTCACTGGTCGGCAGAAAACCGTTTTATGAAAGGCACGTATCTGTTTCTAATCGAAAGATCTTGTGGCGAGACGGTAGGAGCAATGGAAAAGGGTGGTAATAAAAAAGAAAAAAGAAAAAGTATTCTAATTGTGGACCACAGGGAGACTTTCAAAAAAGTTTTTATTCTTCTGAATTTTTCACAGTGGATGAGTATTTATGCATTTTCAATGTCATTTTTGAACTCAGCTCGTCAAAACGGTTGGAAAGAGTATAAACAAAGCTAGGTTTCATGCGATTTTGTTGCCACCGCAAAAACCAGCCGGATTACGGTAGTTTTGTTCGTGAGTATCAAATTGCACAGAACCTAGGCTTGTGGGTACTTTTCTGAAAGCTTATAAGACGTAGAAGTTGAAAATGTTAATGAATTTATAAAAACTAATGTTTGCCGCTGAAAACCACGGGAAAACTATCAGAAAAGTTCTTCTTTTTCTGAATTTTTCAGAGTGGATGAGTATTTTTTATTTTCAATGTCATTTTCGAACTCAGCTCGTCAAAACGGTTGGAAAAAGTATAAACAAGGCTAGGTTTCATGCGATTTTGTTGCCACCGCAAAAACCTTCCAGATTACGGTAGTTTTGGTCGTGATTGTCGAATTGCACAGAACCTAGGCTTGTGGGTACTATTTTGAAAGCTTATGAGACGTAGATGTTGAAAATAATAATGAATTGTTGAAAACTAATGATTGCCGCTAAAAACCACGGGAAAACTATCAGAAAAGTTCTTCTTTTTCTGAATTTTTCAGAGTGGATGAGTATTTTTTATTTTCAATGTCATTTTCGAACTCAGCTCGTCAAAACGGTTGGAAAAAGTATAAACAAGGCTAGGTTTCATGCGATTTTGTTGCCACCGCAAAAACCTTCCAGATTACGGTAGTTTTGGTCGTGATTGTCGAATTGCACAGAACCTAGGCTTGTGGGTACTATTTTGAAAGCTTATGAGACGTAGATGTTGAAAATAATAATGAATTGTTAAAAACTAATGATTGCCGCTAAAAACCACGGGAAAACTATCAGAAAAGTTCTTCTTTTTCTGAATTTTTCAGAGTGGATGAGTATTTTTTATTTTCAATGTCATTTTCGAACTCAGCTCGTCAAAACGGTTGGAAAAAATATAAACAAGGCTAGGTTTCATGCGATTTTGTTGCCACCGCAAAAACCTTCCAGATTACGGTAGTTTTGGTCGTGATTGTCGAATTGCACAGAACCTAGGCTTGTGGGTACTATTTTGAAAGCTTATGAGACGTAGATGTTGAAAATAATAATAAATTGTTGAAAACTAATGATTGCCGCTAAAAACCACGGGAAAACTATCAGAAAAGTTCTTCTTTTTCTGAATTTTTCAGAGTGGATGAGTATTTTTTATTTTCAATGTCATTTTCGAACTCAGCTCGTCAAAACGGTTGGAAAAAGTATAAACAAGGCTAGGTTTCATGCGATTTTGTTGCCACCGCAAAAACCTTCCAGATTACGGTAGTTTTGGTCGTGATTGACCATTTGCACAGAACCTAGGCTTGTGGGTACTTTTCTGAAAGCTTATAAGACGTAGAAGTTGAAAATGTTAATGAATTTTTAAAAACTAATGTTTGCCGCTGAAAACCACGGGAAAACTATCAGAAAAGTTCTTCTTTTTCTGAATTTTTCAGAGTGGATGAGTATTTTTTATTTTCAATGTCATTTTCGAACTCAGCTCGTCAAAACGGTTGGAAAAAGTATAAACAAGGCTAGGTTTCATGCGATTTTGTTGCCACCGCAAAAACCTTCCAGATTACGGTAGTTTTGGTCGTGATTGTCGAATTGCACAGAACCTAGGCTTGTGGGTACTATTTTGAAAGCTTATGAGACGTAGATGTTGAAAATAATAATGAATTGTTGAAAACTAATGATTGCCGCTAAAAACCACGGGAAAACTATCAGAAAAGTTCTTCTTTTTCTGAATTTTTCAGAGTGGATAAGTATTTTTTATTTTCAATGTCATTTTCGAACTCAGCTCGTCAAAACGGTTGGAAAGAGTATAAACAAGGCTAGGTTTCATGCGATTTTGTTGCCACCGCAAAAACCAGCCGGATTACGGTAGTTTTGGTCGTGAGTATCAAATTGCACAGAACCTAGGCTTGTGGGTACTTTTCTGAAAGCTTATGAGACGTAGATGTTGAAAATAATAATCAGTTGTTGAAAACTAATGATTGCCGCAAAAACCACGGGAAAACTATCAGAAAAGTTCTTCTTTTTCTGAATTTTTCAGAGTGGATGAGTATTTTTCATTTTCAATGTGATTTTTGAACTCAGCTTGTCAAAACGGTTGGAAAAAGTATAAACAAGGCTAGGTTTCATGCGATTTTGTTGCCACCGCAAAAACCAGCCGGATTACGGTAGTTTTGTTCGTGAGTATCAAATTGCACAGAACCTAGGCTTGTGGGTACTTTTCTGAAAGCTTATGAGACGTAGATGTTGAAAATAATAATCAATTGTTGAAAACTAATGATTGCCGCAAAAACCACGGGAAAACTATCAGAAAAGTTCTTCTTTTTCTGAATTTTTCAGAGTGGATGAGTATTTTTCATTTTCAATGTGATTTTTGAACTCAGCTTGTCAAAACGGTTGGAAAGAGTATAAACAAGGCTAGGTTTCATGCGATTTTGTTGCCACCGCAAAAACCAGCCGGATTACGGTAGTTTTGTTCGTGAGTATCAAATTGCACAGAACCTAGGCTTGTGGGTACTATTTTGAAAGCTTATGAGACGTAGATGTTGAAGATGTTTATGAATTTATGAAAACTAATGATTGCCGCTAAAAACCACGGGTTAACTTTCAGAGAAGTTCTTGTTTCTCTGAACTTTTCAGAGTGGATGAGTATTTTTCATTTTCAAATAGACTTGCCAATTGTGGCTGCATGGCACTTCACTTTCAACTTGTTCATCATTTGCTCGCAGGTCATTTCAGTATTCAGTGCCATACTTATGAGATCCTTCTCTTCTTTATCCGAGTTCACAGGAGAAAGTTGAGTTGCCTGCATTTTAGTAGGCGAAACGAGTGATAGTTGGTTCTCTAAATTCCCACCGGCGGGATCCATTGATGGATCAACGCCGGCTGCAGCGTCGATCCACTTCTTGTATGCCGTACTGATGTTGTTAACACTTTTTTCCACGGACATTCATAAAACAATCGGTATTCGTCTTGTTTTCGAGACGCAAGATTTCTTCATCCAAGTTCACCGGAGAAGGTCTTGTGCGTTTTGTTGCTCACAGGTCATTTCAGTATTCAGTTCCATACTTATGAAATCCTTCTCCTGGACGAGCGCGATCTTGTGGAACATTCTGTCTCCTGGCTCGCGGACGTACAGAAGCAGTCCGTCCGCCCTAGTCACGAGTTCATCACTGAAAAAAGTTAAGCGGAGCTCAAAATGAGTTCCTTCAGAAACGTGAGATTTTTCGCTTGGCCAGTTCTTATCTTCTCCCGCCGCAAATTTGAAATCGCCACTGTGATTTTTAAAGATGTACCTGACAGTGCCAACACGAATTCGAATCTGAAAATTATAGTGTACAGTTATGTCATAAGTTGGAAATGGATAATAAAGAAATGGTTCGTGAGAATTATAAAAAAAAGACTAGTGTCAAATTTACATTAGTCGAAAATGGAACTTTCAAAACGTGTTTCTGAAAACTAATTTGCCACTTGACTTTGCCGAAATCTTCTCAATAGCTTATGTTATATTTACCGCAAATACTGAAAACTCACGATCCGTTTTTCGCCACTTGCTTGTCGGTCATTTGTCTGGCGACAACCGCATAGTAGATGTGTTTTGCGTTTTCGAGCTCCTGATTCGTCGCCTTCACATTCTTCCAGTTGTTGCAAGAAATCGTCTTCTTCAGGTGAGATATTGAATGCCATCTCACAGTCTTTGAAACTAAAAATTCAAAAAAATATTCAAAATGAGTAGAATGTCACTTGAAAAGGAAGAAGTCTCGCAGTCAATAAAACCTGTGAATGAGAAATCACCGATCAGTGAACCCGCAATTAACAGAATGACAATTTGAACCTGCGTACGGTACACCTGAGAAAATGAGAAGATGTATGTCCCAAGTTTCCAAGCGATGTGAAAACTATCTAGAATCTTCACCCTGTAAGCAATTGCGTTTCTCTTTGACGGATGTTCTTTTCGGTAGATCTTAATCTTAATCTTTATTAAATTAGTACACTAAAAAGCAGGTGGACATAGAGGTGAGATGACAAAAGACGGAATGGGAAGACATCCATAAGAAAATACAATGAGAATACGGTGACACACCTTCCCAAAATGATGCTGAAAATAAAAAATTTGAAACACAAATCTTACTTTTAAAAAGTTTCTTCCCAGAGAACTTTTCACATCACTTCGAAACTTGGGACATACATCTTCTCATTTTCTCAGATGTTTTGTACGCCGATTCAAGTCGTCACTCTGTCAACTATTAGGTTGATTCATAATTTTCTGCAATTTTCGGATTTGCCGGTTGTCGTTTTGATTTCTCGGCACAGGAGTTGTTTCTCGACTTGGTTGTTTTTGTGTTTGGTAGAACTACTTAAGTACTTGTTACAGTTCCAAAGTTTTACTTCTCGCTCTTTTTCCCGCCGAGAACGGAGGTTTGCTTTACTCGCAATTTTTTGCGATTTTAAAACGTTATTTTGTTTTCATTCGTTTCTGGTCTAAAAATTATGTCATTCAAAAGGAAATTGCTAATGTATGTTAACAAAGGTTACCTTGTTTCAACGCAAATACATTTCGATTCAAAAGATTCGAAACAAGAAACTTGGATCTGACTGAAATAGTTCTTCTCTTTCAGCAGTCACACTTAGAATTTTAGAACTCTCTCTGGATTGAAAAAAATTGAATCAAAAATTTCTCAAGAAATTGCAGAAAATTATGAATCAACCTAATACGTTCTCAGTAATGGGTGACTTTCTCATTCCCTAGTTTATATGACTTTCAGAGTCAGTTCTTTTCGACTTTTGAACTGAAACTCTACTCATTTAAAATATTTTCTAATTTTCAGCTAAATCACATGACCGATGAAAACTATCGTGTGTGAGAACGCGTCAGGATTCATGTGCAATAAGAGGGTAAGTAATGGTTGAATGATGAGGATACTGCGAAGGTACTGTATGGGTGGTGTTCAGTATATATGTCCGCGTGAACTTCGACACCGAGCAGATCACTGTACAGCTCGTGAAGATCCCTTCACATCGTTACGTTCGGGTTTAGAGTAACAAACCACCTGGGTGGTTTGAAGTTTGTGCAACAGAACTGAATACGGGTTTTGACCACAGCCCGATGTATGCTCAAATCCAGGAATTTCATTCAAGACGCTTGACAAACTCTTGGCACCCTCCGGGTCCGACTAATCATCCCCGTTCACAATCTTTGCAAAGACGAGCTTGCACACCTTGGCATCCTTTCAAATCAAGTCCATTTTGTTTGAATTCACTAACTGTTTTTTTCCGTCGAATCTTCACTCCCCTTGCTTCAAATGAATTCCGAACGGTTAAACCTCTCTGAGCATTTTCACTTCCACTCTCCTTTTTTACCATTCTCAATTGATTGTATCTTACATTTTCATTTTTCTCCAATTTCTTGAATTTTTTGAATACCAATCGTTCTCTTGGAGTATTTTGATCTTCTATAAATGGTACATGAGTAGTTTGTGGATTTGATGTTACTAATGTATGGTAATGTTCCCGACACAATCCCAAGAACATAAAATTCTCTTTGATAATTTATTTCATCTTTTAACTGCAAAAAAATTCTTCGAAAAACGAAATTTTATCAGAATAGTCAATTTATCTTGGTTCCTCTCCATTCGTTCTCTGATCTGGGCTTCCGCATCTTAAATTGCCATCTCTCCTCCTTCATTGTCAACGCCGCTGTGTTGATCAACGGTGATTATCGTTCTATTTCATTGATAGTCGATCTTTGATGACCGCAAACTTCTCCAATAGTGTCCAGTGGGATGCGCATTTGAAGAGTTTTCTGGCTGGCAAGCTCTTCAATAGTTGTCCAGACATCGTTTTCCTTCACAGATTCGGTTTGCGCGTCCATGAAAATCCATGATTTGGACACCACATCTTTCCTGAAAATTACAAAAGTGAAAGATGTATTGTATGGATTTCGGAGAGCTTATTCTTATACTTCAAAACATTTTTTTCTACCCGGTCTAAAACCAGCTGAAAATGAGGGTCGGACAGTTTGGTCAGTGAGAAAGTTTTAAAAATGTTTCTTTGGTAAAGTTGGTTTTTTCAGAATTCTGATATTTCTGGCCTTATTTTCAATAGTTTTTTGTGTTTTCTATCAATATTCGCTGTATTCTAAAGAATTTATCGAAGATTACAAAAAAATGATTGAAAGTACCGTCGAAATTAAAAAAAAACAACACGGTTGAGGTCGAATTTCTAGACCACCGTGCCATTTTTCTTCGGCCATTTTTTTGATCAAACTTTCCGGCGCTCGCTCTCAGCGAATTAAGCACCGAATTAAAAAAATCTTGAAGGATTTGTATCCGACACTTACCACTCTGCGCATTGCTTCCTGGCACACTCGCTCTGCAGGCACATCCCATCCAGTTCCAGTCGGGCCTTCGCAATCGATTCGGCTTCTCCTTCAACAGAGTCCCAATCGGCTTCGAATGTCGTCGGCATGGAATTTCACTGGAAAATATTGAAGTTTGAACACTAGAAATTCAAAGTCCGGAAGCAGTTTCTACTGTGCCTTCATATCAAATCCCTAAAAACACGGAACTGAAGATTAGGAAGGTACTCAAACAAAAAAGTACTTTTTCAAACAACGCTGCCAATTTTTTGAACGTATAAACCATCTTGATAAAATTTCGAAAATTGCTTAGTTTTAGACGAAAAATATCCAAAAATTTGGAATTATTCTCATTAGAAACCCATAAAGAAAGTGATCCAAATGTCATAATTGATGTAAAATTTATAATAAAATATAGTTTCTATGCACTCAAACCGCTATTCCACATATTAATTATCGTCATGAAATAACGAGAAACTCACCCTTTGGAGTCCATAGTACCAACATACAAACAGAATAATAGAAAGACATTAGAATTCAATAAAAAGCAAAAAAAAGAAATTGACCACTTATTCAGTAAAGGGTCTGATGTATTATGAATTTGCAGTCTGCTGCCGGAGGGTATTAAAGGCGCATCTAATTTAATGGAAAAATAACAAAAAGGGAAATTAGATGAACCTTCAACACCCGCCGGCAGCAAACCGTGAATTTATAATACAAATGATGTGGAGAGGAAACGGGCGAAGAAGGATCACACACCTCTCTGCTTGTCTCTCTCTCTCTTCAATACACACACTCTTTCCGTATTCATTCAGACGCGTGTCGTCTTCTCTGCCGTCTCGCTTTCATTCACTCAGTGGGAAAAGGGCCCGTAGAACAGGTCAGCTGCTGTTGTGGTAGTTATTTTATGACATTCATGAAAAGGAGACCAAATTTTAGAACATACAATTATTAAAGAAAGAAACAGAATAATTCAGCAGGAGAAAATTGTTCAGAAACAATTGATAATTCGTGTCAGGAGGTTCTGTGAGCTATCCAGTCACTCTCACTACAGTTCCATAGGAAAAGTTCGTACAGAAAGGTTGTCAACTACAAACATGGAACTCTACTCTTCATTTGTTCCATCAAAAAATTACAAACATTTATTTTCGGGGGTTGTCAAAACATTTTAGGGCAAAAAAAGAGTGCGCATAGAAGAAGGCACATTCAGGTGTCATAAAATGACCGATACGATTCGAACGGAGGGAGAAGGATTAGGCTCATTTAGCTCTAGTCTTCTACTTCTCACCAGAAACAAGTCTTACATTTTTTAATAAATGAATATCAAGCACAGCCCTTTCTTTTTCTATTTGGCTCCTCAAAAAATTAACCTGAGATCTATAATCCAGTCCCAATATCACTCAAAATCAAAATTTTTGTTAAATATTCTCACATATTTCTTCACTTCTCCCTAATAGTCAGGGTTGGAAAATCCCGGCCCGGCCCGGTCGGCCCGGATTCAAAAATCGTGCATAATTTTTTCACATATTTTTTCGAAATTTTTATTAAAAAATGATCAAAGTGCTCTAAAATTCTCATACACTTCAGTTTTTATCGATATTCCAAAACATAGTCGGAAATTATAATTTTCTGCAAAAAAATACAAAATTTCAAAATTAAAAAAAAAAATTTCAAATTTCTACAGTAGCCGGGCCGACCGGGTCGGGCCGAGGAAAATTTTTCGGTCGGCCCGGCCCGGAATTACCCAACCCTGCTGATAGTCTTTTCACAACGCGCTTTCTTCCTTCTCTCTTCTCCTTTCCCCCTCGGCCAGCAATACCCGTTTCTTGGGTCAGGCACAACACCGTCTCTCCGGCCCATTCCTTTCCTCTCGTCCACGCGTTAAGGTGTAATTAATAAACGTATCGGTGGTTGCCTCATCTCCCTGTTGTGAGCTCCACACAAAACGTCTGCGTCTCTACAGTCATCATGTTATTCCTTGAGCGGGGGAGTACAAAAACCCATGGTGGCAAAGAGGACAGTGTAAATTTGATCACGTACACGAGAAATTGATTTATTCCGACGCCTCAATTGACACCATCATTTATTAGTTAGTTCTTGGAATGTTATTTAAAAAGTAAAACATAATCTGAATCTTCGCAAGCAGAAAAACTTCCAAACAGAGTCAGCTATTGAAAATTCTATATTCCAGAGGGTCGCGCCCATCTGGCGGGAAGATCACATGTATTCAAAGAAGGGGGATGGAATTGGAGACTGGTTGGATTAGATTATGTAATTTCCCTCTCATTGAATTGACCAGGTAATTGGTCGGCTCAATAAAAATATTCAAATGATACAGTATCCCAGAAAGATATCCACAGTATCTCTAGGTTATCCAAGATAACATACTTGTCAAGGCCCGGGTGTTTTGCCAACAAAGCCAAAATTTCTAATTTTTTTGAATTTTTTGAATTAAAAAAATGGATCCTTTTGCAATAACTAGTGAGTTACTGTAGTTTTTGTCGGTCGCATGTCTCGAATTGCACAGAATATTCGCTATTATATTTTTTGTGTTTCGTGATCTGTGTGGATGTCTGATGCAGTGAAAGTTGCTACCCGTTGTCGTCTACGAGATCAGGGAATATTGCAGTCTGGAAGAAAATGGAGGAGAGATTTCCGAGAACTTTCACAATTTTTATAGAGTTTTTGCAAAATAGAGTATGGTTTGAACATTGCAGTACCGTACAGTAAAGTGTACAGTTTGGCCTTTTTCAGTTGGAAATGATCGGAGGGTGTTACGGTATCACTGATTGTTCCACGAAGCAAAATATGTATAAACCCTACAGAAAAAAAGCAGAGCATCATTTTTGTAGTTGACGATTTTTTTTGTACGAGCGCTCTCTAGCAAGGTACATATCGACAAAGTAATTTCCCCCTTAACACTCTGCCGGCAGCTGATCGAATAATCGCGGCTGAAATAGGAAAAACTTGAACAGTAAATTTGTGAGAATATGGAGAAAGGGAATCCAGACAAAACAGCAATGACACTTCAAGAGACCGTCTTGGCTCCTGCAGAACTGCTCAAAGGAAAGTTGCGAGTTCGACAGATAGAAACTGAAAGAATGATGGAAGCTGCCGGTGTCACTATTCCGGGAGACAAACGTCTTTCCATAAATGAATGCACTGCTGTTTTGGATATGTTGGCAATGACAGCTAACGAGTCAGCTTGGAAAAAAGAGATTCCCGCTAAAAAACATAGCAGAATATTGTTGTTCTGATTTTTACGGAGTAGATAAATAGTTTTAACATTTATAATGACATTTTTGAATTCAACTCGCTGAGACGGTTTGAACGAGTATAAGCACGACTAGGTTTCATGCAATTCGGATGTCACAGCAAAAACTTACCGGATTACTGTAGTTTTTGTCGCGAACGTTGAATTGCCCAGAACCTAGGCTTGTGAGTACTTTTCTGAAAGCTGATCAAACGTAGATTTAAGAAATGTCAATGAATTCGCACAAAAATAATTGGAGCTGCAAAACAAAGGCACAACATACAACACGCACAAAGTTTTTTCCTTTTTTAGACAGTGGCCTATTCACGTTGCATCAGTCTTTATTCTGATTTCTTTTACTATTTTTCAAGTGTTCCTTTTCTATAAAATTATTAAATTTATTCTAGTGGTAGTATTTCATAATAATAATATTATTTACAATTAAGTCTTCTTTTCGAGGTCCGCAAAGTTGAATGTGTTTGGATTTGCACAGGATCATAGAGCTCTTGGCCGCATAATCCGGAGATGAACAGGAAGTCTTTTCTGAAAATTCGCAATTGTTCAAAATTACTGGCGTGTTTACAAATTTTGTATTCACTTTTATTCTTTTTTTATAATCGATTACGTTTGCAAGACCATTTTTATCTCTATTCAAAAACGTTTTGTAAGTTCTTAATTTTTTATCTTGTTGTAGTTTTTAACTCAAAAAATTATGTTATTTTTTGTTTTCTCAGGCCCGGAAAAAGTCTATAACTAACCGTATGCTCTGAGATGTGTTCCTGTGTCTCCGATAGGCTCCCGACAAAATCACAATAAGTGAGTGCCCCGGTTAGTCTGACACATTTTTAAAACATCTGGTCCTCTTCATATTTTGCTGATCTGAAACAAATTGAAATAAAAATAATTGATGGTTGTTACAGTATATATGAAATAAATCTCTTACCGGCAATTTCAACACCGGTTAGCTGCTGAAGATACTCCGGGATCTTGCTGGAGGAGCATTGTGTTGATTGCTGGAGCAGGAGGAGTCACATTGACGGTTGCTGGTCGACTGCAACTCCCTGGTCGCTTGTCACTGGAGCTCCACCGTTTCCAGGACCGAGATGGTTTCCAAAGATGGAATCATGTGCTTGTGGAGAGAGATGGTCTCTGAAGAACAGAAATTGTGATCAGTTTTTTGAAGTGTCTATCGGCTTGTCTGAAACTGAAGGTTAGGAAGGTACCAGAACAAAATGTCAAATTCGACCAATGCTGCAAATTGTTTACATGTATCTCGACAAATTCTCAAAAATTGTATGTAAAAGATATTTTGAATGCTTATTTTAGACTGAAAAACCTAAAAACGAAAAGTGGAAACATTTTCCACAGACTCCCATAGGAAAAGTAAACAAAATTTCATAATCGGTAAAAAACTATTATAAAAATATAACTAGTTTCTGTTCACTCAAAACTCTGCTCCACGTATCGATTATCGTGATGTAATGTTATATTATATGGAATAACAAACAACTAACCTTTTTCAGTCCAGAGTACCAGACCAGTATACAAATAGAATAATAGAAAAATATTAGAATTCAATCAAAAGCAAAAAAAATTGAATTGACCACTTATTCAGTAAAGGGTCTAATGTATTATAGGTTCACTGTCTGCTTGAGGAGAGTGTTAAAGGCGCATCTGATATAATAAAAAAAATAACTGAAAAAAAAAATCAGATGGGCCTTTAAGACCAGCCGGCTGCAAACCGTGAATCTAAAATACAACTGATGTGGAGAGGAAAGATCGAGGGGGAACACACTTTCTGTTTCTCTAACTCTCTATCAAACACATACGCTCTATACGTATTTTTTCGGACGCGTGTTCTCTGCCTTCTCACTCTTCTCATTCAGTCGGTGGAAAGAGAGGCGCGTGGTTTTAGAAGGTCAGTTGTTGTTGTGGTATTGTATGACATTCATGAAAAAGTAGGAAAAACGATGAATCAGCAAGAGAGAGAGAGAGAGAGATGTTTCGAGGCCACTGATAACTCGTGTTGGAGGGTCCCATAATTTTTCAAAAAGTTTTTTACATTTTGGTTCCAATTCAAGAACCAGGAATCGAGCCACTATTGCCGGACCGAAACAAATGCTCAAATTTGATTGCGAGAGGCTGATACAGAGTTTCTAAAGCCGAGAAACAAAAAAAATACCGAATGTGGTCTGTGGCCTAGTTTTTCTACTAGTGGACTAGAATTCCACTTTATGAAAAAACTAGTCCCCGTGCTCAGCAAGTCAGTTTTTGTCATTTTTAGAGTTTCTAGAGCTTAAAAACAACAAAAAACCACCAAAAATGATCCGTGACCGAGTTTTTCTACACGTGGCCTAGAAATCCAAATTATGAAAAAACCAGTCCCCGTGCTCAGCAAGTCAGTTTTTGTCATTTTTAGAGTTTCTAGAGCTTAAAAACAACAAAAAACCACCGAATGTGGTCGGTGGCCTAGTTTTTCTACTAGTGGACTAGAATTCCACTTTATGAAAAAACTAGTCCCCGTGCTCAGCAAGTCAGTTCTTGTCATTTTTAGAGTTTCTAGAGCTTAAAAACAACAAAAAACCACCGAATGTGGTCGGTGGCCTAGTTTTTCTACTCGTGGACTAGAATTCCACTTTATGAAAAAACTAATCCCCGTGCTCAGCAAGTCAGTTTTTGTGATTTTTAGAGTTTCTAGAGCTTAAAAACAACAAAAAACCACCGAATGTGGTCGGTGGCCTAGTTTTTCTACTCGTGGACTAGAATTCCACTTTATGAAAAAACTAGTCCCCGTGCTCAGCAAGTCAGTTTTTGTCATTTTTAGAGTTTCTAGAGCTTAAAAACAACAAAAAACCACCGAATGTGGTCGGTGGCCTAGTTTTTCTACTCGTGGACTAGAATTCCACTTTATGAAAAAACTAATCCCCGTGCTCAGCAAGTCAGTTTTTGTGATTTTTAGAGTTTCTAGAGCTTAAAAACAACAAAAAACCACCGAATGTGGTCGGTGGCCTAGTTTTTCTACTCGTGGACTAGAATTCCACTTTATGAAAAAACTAGTCCCCGTGCTCAGCAAGTCAGTTTTTGTCATTTTTAGAGTTTCTAGAGCTTAAAAACAACAAAAAACCACCGAATGTGGTCGGTGGCCTAGTTTTTCTACTCGTGGACTAGAATTCCACTTTATGAAAAAACTAATCCCCGTGCTCAGCAAGTCAGTTTTTGTGATTTTTAGAGTTTCTAGAGCTTAAAAACAACAAAAAACCACCGAATGTGGTCGGTGGCCTAGTTTTTCTACTCGTGGACTAGAATTCCACTTTATGAAAAAACTAGTCCCCGTGCTCAGCAAGTCAGTTTTTGTCATTTTTAGAGTTTCTAGAGCTTAAAAACAACAAAAAACCACCAAAAATGATCCGTGTCCGAGTTTTTCTACACGTGGCCTAGAAATCCAAATTATGAAAAAACTAGTCCCCGTGCTCAGCAAGTCAGTTTTTGTGATTTTTAGAGTTTCTAGAGCTTAAAAACAACAAAAAACCACCGAATGTGGTCGGTGGCCTAGTTTTTCTACTCGTGGACTAGAATTCCACTTTATGAAAAAACTAGTCCCCGTGCTCAGCAAGTCAGTTTTTGTCATTTTTAGAGTTTCTAGAGCTTAAAAACAACAAAAAACCACCGAATGTGGTCGGTGGCCTAGTTTTTCTACTCGTGGACTAGAATTCCACTTTATGAAAAAACTTGTCCCCGTGCTCAGCAAGTCAGTTTTTGTGATTTTTAGAGTTTCTAGAGCTTAAAAACAACAAAAAACCACCGAATGTGGTCGGTGGCCTAGTTTTTCTACTCGTGGACTAGAATTCCACTTTATGAAAAAACTAGTCCCCGTGCTCAGCAAGTCAGTTTTTGTCATTTTTAGAGTTTCTAGAGCTTAAAAACAACAAAAAACCACCGAATGTGGTCGGTGGCCTAGTTTTTCTACTCGTGGACTAGAATTCCACTTTATGAAAAAACATGTCCCCGTGCTCAGCAAGTCAGTTTTTGTCATTTTTAGAGTTTCTAGAGCTTAAAAACAACAAAAAACCACCGAATGTGGTCGGTGGCCTAGTTTTTCTACTCGTGGACTAGAATTCCACTTTATGAAAAAACTAGTCCCCGTGCTCAGCAAGTCAGTTTTTGTCATTTTTAGAGTTTCTAGAGCTTAAAAACAACAAAAAACCACCGAATGTGGTCGGTGGCCTAGTTTTTCTACTCGTGGACTAGAATTCCACTTTATGAAAAAACTAGTCCCCGTGCTCAGCAAGTCAGTTTTTGTCATTTTTAGAGTTTCTAGAGCATAAAAACAACAAAAAACCACCGAATGTGGTCGGTGGCCTAGTTTTTCTACTCGTGGACTAGAATTCCACTTTATGAAAAAACTAGTCCCCGTGCTCAGCAAGTCAGTTTTTGTCATTTTTAGAGTTTCTAGAGCATAAAAACAACAAAAACCACCGAATGTGGTCGGTGGCCTAGTTTTTCTACTCGTGGACTAGAATTCCACTTTATGAAAAAACTAGTCCCCGTGCTCAGCAAGTCAGTTTTTGTCATTTTTAGAGTTTCTAGAGCTTAAAAACAACAAAAAAACACCGAATGTGGTCTGTGGCCTAGTTTTTCTACTCGTGGACTAGAATTCCACTTTATGAAAAAACTAGTCCCCGTGCTCAGCAAGTCAGTTTTTGTCATTTTTAGAGTTTCTAGAGCTTAAAAACAACAAAAAACCACCGAATGTGGTCGGTGGCCTAGTTTTTCTACTCGTGGACTAGAATTCCACTTTATGAAAAAACTAGTCCCCGTGCTCAGCAAGTCAGTTTTTGTCATTTTTAGAGTTTCTAGAGCTTAAAAACAACAAAAAACCACCAAAAATGATCCGTGTCCGAGTTTTTCTACACGTGGCCTAGAAATCCAAATTATCAAAAAACTAGTCCCCGTGCTCAGCAAGTCAGTTTTTGTCATTTTTAGAGTTTCTAAAGCTTAAAAACAACAAAAAACCACCGAATGTGGTCTGTGGCCTAGTTTTTCTACTCGTGGACTAGAATTCCACTTTATGAAAAAACTAGTCCCCGTGCTCAGCAAGTCAGTTTTTGTCATTTTTAGAGTTTCTAGAGCTTAAAAACAACAAAAAACCACCAAAAATGATCCGTGTCCGAGTTTTTCTACACGTGGCCTAGAAATCCAAATTATCAAAAAACTAGTCCCCGTGCTCAGCAAGTCAGTTTTTGTCATTTTTAGAGTTTCTAGAGCTTAAAAACAACAAAAAACCACCGAATGTGGTCTGTGGCCTAGTTTTTCTACTCGTGGACTAGAATTCCACTTTATGAAAAAACTAGTCCCCGTGCTCAGCAAGTCAGTTTTTGTCATTTTTAGAGTTTCTAGAGCATAAAAACAACAAAAAACCACCGAATGTGGTCGGTGGCCTAGTTTTTCTACTCGTGGACTAGAATTCCACTTTATGAAAAAACTAGTCCCCGTGCTCAGCAAGTCAGTTTTTGTCATTTTTAGAGTTTCTAGAGCTTAAAAACAACAAAAAACCACCGAATGTGGTCTGTGGCCTAGTTTTTCTACACGTGGCCTAGAAATCCAAATTATCAAAAAACTAGTCCCCGTGCTCAGCAAGTCAGTTTTTGTCATTTTTAGAGTTTCTAGAGCTTAAAAACAACAAAAAACCACCGAATGTGGTCGGTGGCCTAGTTTTTCTACTCGTGGACTAGAATTCCACTTTATGAAAAAACATGTCCCCGTGCTCAGCAAGTCAGTTTTTGTCATTTTTAGAGTTTCTAGAGCTTAAAAACAACAAAAAACCACCGAATGTGGTCGGTGGCCTAGTTTTTCTACTCGTGGACTAGAATTCCACTTTATGAAAAAACTAGTCCCCGTGCTCAGCAAGTCAGTTTTTGTCATTTTTAGAGTTTCTAGAGCTTAAAAACAACAAAAAACCACCGAATGTGGTCGGTGGCCTAGTTTTTCTACTCGTGGACTAGAATTCCACTTTATGAAAAAACTAGTCCCCGTGCTCAGCAAGTCAGTTTTTGTCATTTTTAGAGTTTCTAGAGCATAAAAACAACAAAAAACCACCGAATGTGGTCGGTGGCCTAGTTTTTCTACTCGTGGACTAGAATTCCACTTTATGAAAAAACTAGTCCCCGTGCTCAGCAAGTCAGTTTTTGTCATTTTTAGAGTTTCTAGAGCATAAAAACAACAAAAAACCACCGAATGTGGTCGGTGGCCTAGTTTTTCTACTCGTGGACTAGAATTCCACTTTATGAAAAAACTAGTCCCCGTGCTCAGCAAGTCAGTTTTTGTCATTTTTAGAGTTTCTAGAGCTTAAAAACAACAAAAAACACCGAATGTGGTCTGTGGCCTAGTTTTTCTACTCGTGGACTAGAATTCCACTTTATGAAAAAACTAGTCCCCGTGCTCAGCAAGTCAGTTTTTGTCATTTTTAGAGTTTCTAGAGCTTAAAAACAACAAAAAACCACCGAATGTGGTCGGTGGCCTAGTTTTTCTACTCGTGGACTAGAATTCCACTTTATGAAAAAACTAGTCCCCGTGCTCAGCAAGTCAGTTTTTGTCATTTTTAGAGTTTCTAGAGCTTAAAAACAACAAAAAACCACCAAAAATGATCCGTGTCCGAGTTTTTCTACACGTGGCCTAGAAATCCAAATTATCAAAAAACTAGTCCCCGTGCTCAGCAAGTCAGTTTTTGTCATTTTTAGAGTTTCTAGAGCTTAAAAACAACAAAAAACCACCGAATGTGGTCTGTGGCCTAGTTTTTCTACTCGTGGACTAGAATTCCACTTTATGAAAAAACTAGTCCCCGTGCTCAGCAAGTCAGTTTTTGTCATTTTTAGAGTTTCTAAAGCTTAAAAACAACAAAAAACCACCGAATGTGGTCTGTGGCCTAGTTTTTCTACTCGTGGACTAGAATTCCACTTTATGAAAAAACTAGTCCCCGTGCTCAGCAAGTCAGTTTTTGTCATTTTTAGAGTTTCTAGAGCTTAAAAACAACAAAAAACCACCAAAAATGATCCGTGTCCGAGTTTTTCTACACGTGGCCTAGAAATCCAAATTATCAAAAAACTAGTCCCCGTGCTCAGCAAGTCAGTTTTTGTCATTTTTAGAGTTTCTAGAGCTTAAAAACAACAAAAAACCACCGAATGTGGTCTGTGGCCTAGTTTTTCTACTCGTGGACTAGAATTCCACTTTATGAAAAAACTAGTCCCCGTGCTCAGCAAGTCAGTTTTTGTCATTTTTAGAGTTTCTAGAGCATAAAAACAACAAAAAACCACCGAATGTGGTCGGTGGCCTAGTTTTTCTACTCGTGGACTAGAATTCCACTTTATGAAAAAACTAGTCCCCGTGCTCAGCAAGTCAGTTTTTGTCATTTTTAGAGTTTCTAGAGCATAAAAACAACAAAAAACCACCGAATGTGGTCGGTGGCCTAGTTTTTCTACTCGTGGACTAGAATTCCACTTTATGAAAAAACTAGTCCCCGTGCTCAGCAAGTCAGTTTTTGTCATTTTTAGAGTTTCTAGAGCTTAAAAACAACAAAAAACCACCGAATGTGGTCTGTGGCCTAGTTTTTCTACACGTGGCCTAGAAATCCAAATTATCAAAAAACTAGTCCCCGTGCTCAGCAAGTCAGTTTTTGTCATTTTTAGAGTTTCTAGAGCTTAAAAACAACAAAAAACCACCGAATGTGGTCTGTGGCCTAGTTTTTCTACTCGTGGACTAGAATTCCACTTTATGAAAAAACTAGTCCCCGTGCTCAGCAAGTCAGTTTTTGTCATTTTTAGAGTTTCTAGAGCTTAAAAACAACAAAAAACCACCAAAAATGATCCGTGTCCGAGTTTTTCTACACGTGGCCTAGAAATCCAAATTATCAAAAAACTAGTCCCCGTGCTCAGCAAGTCAGTTTTTGTCATTTTTAGAGTTTCTAGAGCTTAAAAACAACAAAAAACCACCAAAAATGATCCGTGTCCGAGTTTTTCTACACGTGGCCTAGAAATCCAAATTATGAAAAAACTAGTCCCCGTGCTCAGCAAGTCAGTTTTTGTCATGTTTAGAGTTTCTAGAGCTTAAAAACAACAAAAAACCACCAAAAATGATCCGTGTCCGAGTTTTTCTACACGTGGCCTAGAAATCCAAATTATGAAAAAACTAGTCCCCGTGCTCAGCAAGTCAGTTTTTGTCATTTTTAGAGTTTCTAGAGCTTAAAAACAACAAAAAACCACCGAATGTGGTCGGTGGCCTAGTTTTTCTACTCGTGGACTAGAATTCCACTTTATGAAAAAACTAGTCCCCGTGCTCAGCAAGTCAGTTTTTGTCATTTTTAGAGTTTCTAGAGCTTAAAAACAACAAAAAACCACCGAATGTGGTCTGTGGCCTAGTTTTTCTACTCGTGGACTAGATATCCAAATTATGAAAAAACAAGTGACTGAGGCCGAAAAATTGCTTTATGCTTTATTTTATGGGACGTATGTGACCGGTCATTTTATTGAAAGTTTCAACGAGAAGAGTTTTTACAAATTTTATTCAAACTTCTTAAACGAAAAGAAGATTCTAATTACAATTGAGGTGAATTACAAACTAAAAATATAAAATCACATACAACTTCTTTTGGAATATGATGGATGTAGTTAATTAATTTTTCTGCTGCTCCATTCACCTCATTGCACTTGTGTTCCAATCTCTCTAAGCACATCTTATCCAGTTCCAGTCAGGCCATCGCAATCGATTCGGCTTCTCCTTCAATATACACATCTTGGCGTATACTTTCTCTCCGACGCTCAGCTTCACAAGTCCCAATCGGTTTCAAATGTCGTTGACATGGAATTTCACTGAAAAATATTGAAGGTTGATATAGAGAAAGTTCACATTTCATTTACTGGAATCTTGAAGACCGTAAGCTGTTTTTACTGTGCATTCATATCAAACCTTAAAAATACGAAACTGAAGATTAGGCAGGTACCCAAACAAAAAAGTTGTTTTTCGATGCGGGGTATGTGTTCTCGGTTCTCATTCCATTGTCACGGGAACTATTGAAATCCATTTCACCACTCCTTTTTTGCCATGGTTTATCATACCTTTCATCAACTGGTCCTCTCCAAACAGTTCTTGGTCCTTTCTACTCTTGCATGTACAATTCCTTCACCGCCGGGTAGTTGTCAATGCCATCTACACTCGTTACAAACCAAGCGGTCCACTGTCCCGGCAATTATAAAATTTCTACAGTTAGAATGTATTCAAGTTCCTCCACTAACTCTATAACAGTCCGTCCATTTCAGCTGGTGGTTTTTGATGTCCTCTTTTAAACAAAACTTCTCCTGACATTGCATACACTCAAATACAGAATGCATTCTAAAACCTTATACATTACACAAAAAGAGTTAATCGATTCTTACTCTTTACTCCTATGATATCCCATTTCAGAAGTGTTCCCGATGAATTCGCATATTTTTTCTTTTGTTCCAAAAGGTACGGTGCACAGGAGGAGGGTTTCTTGATGGGAACTTCTGAAAAATGATTGATTTTGATTTTTGTTTCAAAAATGACTCTAACTATTTTCTTAAAAGAAACTACAGGAGGGCTAACTACTAATGTGGCAAAGTCATGAAAACGCGCTCGAGACGCGACCAATTTATTGAGAACCATCTCGATAAATTCTCGAAAAATTTATATAAAAAATTTTGATTGCTCAGTTTTGGACTAAAAAAACCAAAAACTTGGAATCATCCTTATCAGACTCCCACAGCAGAGGTGATGAAAATTTCAAGATCGATGTAAAATGTTTAATAAAATACATATCCTATGCATTCAAAACGCAATTCCACATATTATTATCGTGTTGTCATGTTATATTCGATGAAATAGTGAGCAACTCACCGTATTCAGTCCATAGTACCAGCATACGACCAGAATAATAGAAACATATTAGAATTCAATAAAAAGCAAAAAAAGGAATTGACCACTTATTCAGTAAAGGGTCTGATGCATTATAAATTTGCGGTCTGCTGCCGGAGGATGTTAAAGGTGCATCTAATTTAATGGAAAACTAACAAAAAAGGAAATTAGATGGATTTTTAACACCCGCCGGCAGCAAACCGCGAATTTATAATATAAATTATGTGGAGAGGAAACGGGCGAAGAAGGAACACACACTTCTCTGGTTGTCTCTCTCTCTCTTCAATACACACACTTTTATTCATTGGAACGCGTCTTATTTTCTCTCACTGTTGTTATTTACTTGATGGAGAGAGAGGATCGTGGAGAAGGAAATTTATGAAAAAGGGGCCGAATTGCAAAACATGTTATAAAAAATAAGATAACACAATAATTCAGCAGGAGAGAACTATTCAAAAACGATTGATAATTCGTGTCAGAAGGTTCTGTGAGCTATCCATTCAAAATTACTACAGCTCTATGGGGAAGGGTCGTTAAAGGGTCGTATAAAATTTTCAACTAGAGACATAGAGCTCTACATTTGATATGTCCCATTAAAAACTTTTCGGTGGTTTTCAAAACATTTTAGGGCGAAATTTCAAAGAAACAAAAAACAGATTTTTCAATTTTTCCTGCAGAAACTGCTTTGAAAAGAATAAAAGAACTCAATCAGAGAAAATATATGGAAAATGAAGTGTGAGAGCTTAGAAATTTGTGTTGATGCGAGAAATAAGCTGAAAAGGCATTTAAAATGTTTCAGGAGACTGAAACTAATGTTTTTAATGAATTTTATAGCTTGCTTTTACTATAGTGAACTGCTTTGAGCCCGGCCCGAAGATTTGGAGAAATTTACGCGAAAGTCAAAATTTCAATTTTTTCATTTTTTTTGCGAAAAACTCAAATTTTCGACTATCATTCAGAATTAAAAGAAATTCTGAAAAATAGTCAAAAATGGACGGATTTTCAATGAAAAATTGGAAAAAAACTTGGAAAAAAGGGTCATTTTTTGAAACCGGGCCTTGAAAACTATGATAAAAACTTTGACAAGTGTGAGAACACACAAAGGAACATATAGACAGACACACAGACACACAGATGTCAGTGTTAGAGGAAAAACCTACTGACGGACACCCGAAAATAATGATACTTTTATATTATACGTGGAAACAGATCCACTCAATTGAAAATAAACACATTTACTGGAAACTGACAGCTTTTGATTATTTGCTGTCTTCCTTACGCTTCCTTCCGTCTACATTTTTCAATTTTTGATGAATTCCTTAACATTGAAAAGACATGATCCATAAAAAGTGCCGCGGATGACCTTTTTGTCTTTTTGTGCCGAGAGTGCCGATTTCGATGAATCTCTGCTCAAGAACGAAGAACTTGCTTCATATCACCGCTAACGTCCGTTTGCAAGTTTTGAACCAAATTCCCATTGTTCTAGAAGCGTTTCTTTTCAAATTTTCTCAATATTCAGTGAAAAAGTCTCGAAGATAGTATGATCACGCTAACATACTTTGAACCTTTGTCTCAACTCCGCTCTGCAAATACGAATCCGTCATTGATGCCAGTAACTGTCCAAAACGTGATGTCCTTTCTGCACTAATTTTTTTTGTTTTTTATTCCGGGCCACTGTATCTTGGATACATCAATCATCCGAATACACACACCAAAAGGCTTTTCTTTCCGAATGTTCTCTCTCGCCTCTCCTTTGCAGTCCGAAAAGAAATCTATCGGTCCGACAGATACACACACATAATGCACGTTGTCCAGTGGACTGTCCACCTCTTTCCTCCTCCTGCCTATCGTCATTGACGCCCGTGAAACACTATGAAGGGGAAGGGGAGAGGAAGGGGGAAGGCACCACGGGAGATGTGTCAAGACGATTGTTGACGCGTTTCCCCGATATCGCTTATATTTTACCTATTCTTCCCAAATCGAAACGCTTTTGCGGTCTTTTTTTCAACGATTCATCGCTTTTTTCGAAGTTTTTTGGACAGGAAAATTTTTTATTGAATAATTTGACGATTTTTTTTGAATAGAATCAAATAAAACATGTTTCATTTCAGAAATCGGGCATTGAAGGATTCTTCGACGTTGTCGACAGCAATGTGTTGACATAGCAGCGGCAATTCAACCGGAAACTTCCTTATAATAATTCAACGGTCTATGGGTGAGTATCATTTCATTGAAAAAAACACAAAACTCCGGAAAAATCGCATCAGAAACGCTCAGAAGGGGAGAAGTGCTGCCCAAATTTTTAATATAAATCCAGTTGCATTTTGTTCATTTTGCTTCTTTCAGAGATGGAAGGTGTCATGATATACCCCAAGAAGCTCAGCATAGAGAGACAGTGAAATGCAACACCGACCTACAAAACGTACATGAAGAGCGTATTGATATTTTCTGATTAAAAATTGGAGTGCCTGTGAGAGTAGAATTTCGATCAACTGATGGTGTCGAATGTTTCCTCTTGCAAAAAAGATATATGAAGTTCGAAGACGTTAGATCCGAACGGGTGACCGAAAATGGTGGTTATCTATGGATTCATTCTGCCAACCTTCGTAGAATTCTATCAACCCCTTTGGATGCTGACATGATGCCAACCTATCCGCCATACTGCTTCATTTCAATTGTCTGTGGGTGACTTTTATTTTCTTGAAAAAAAAGACGTATTGGAAAGTGACATTCGGTATGCTTGGAAGAGGGGAAGTTCTGCCCAAATTTTGAATAAAAACTCCAGAAAAAATGGAAAAACGTATCAGAAACGCTCAGAGGAGGGAAAGTGCTGGCCGAATTTTGAATGTAACTTAAGAGAAGTATTTTCTACATTCTGCTTCTTTCAGAGATGGAAGCTGTCATGCACCAGCAAGAAGCTCAGCATACAAACACCGTGGAATGCAACCCTGACCTACAAGAAGTACAGGAAGAGCGTATTGATGTGGTCTGATAGAAAATTGGAGTGTCTGTGAGAGAAGAATTCCGATCAACTGATGACGTCGAATGTTCCCTTCTCCGATGTTAACCTGTCCGCCGTACTCCTTTAACGGGTGTGGGTGAGTATTATTATCTTGAAAATAAGAAATATTGGAAAAGTCGCACTCGTTATGCTTGGAAGAGGGAAAGTGCTGCCCAAATTTTGATTCAACCCCAAAAGAAGCAATTTATGCATTCAAATGCTGATCAATTCTTTATCAGCTTGCAATATACTACAAAAAATATACTCAAATACGCCTAGAGGCTCTCAGTTTTTTAGAAACAGTAGAAATGCAGTAATTCAACCAGAAATTGATAATACTACTGGTTCACTTTCATCTATTCCGTTGTTCGTCAGCTGTTTCACATAAAAAACATTGAAAACTTTTGATGATGACAAAGTTTTGCTCAAATTAAAGCCAGCAAAATTGTTTTCGTGAAATAATACCCGTCAGCATCTAGAATTTTTAAGAAAGAGGGTTTCTTGCTGATGAGACCAGGCCCTCTTTTCGGTTTTTTTGATGAAAGTCTTTCTGTCCAAGAGTATGGTCGAAACAGTTTTTGTTTTCAACTTTAAGCCTTCTTTTCAGCATTTCATAGTAGTCTTTCAGTATAATTTAAGTAAAATTTGGATTCAAGCTTTTCATATACTTATTCACAACTGGTTGGTTTCTCTCCTGAGAGGTACAACTAAAAGTTATCAATCATTCTAGATGCAATTTTTCAGTTTTTAAAGTCGATGAGCATGCGATTCCAGAGTGACACGTTCGCAGTTTTCCTTGATAAGTAGATTTAGGATTTACATGCTAAACGTTGTCTGCTTCAATAACTAATCTTCTCCAAACCGACGTAATAAAAAACTAAAAAAAAAGTAAACATATAGTTTAGAGTTGAATTGAAGTGACCAATGAAAGAAAACAATTATTACAACGAGATAAATATTTTTTTTTAATCCGTTTTCTCCGAGAATCGATTCTACATCACATTTTTTGTTCTTTGTTTTTTCAAAGTGAAAAATAAACAACAAGAGGAGAAAGAAGTTGGTCTCGGGTTCTTATGAAGCGGAAGTCCATCAATAGGTACAAAATTTATTTAAAACTAGTCCCCGTGCTCATAACGTTAGTTTTTGACACTTTTATCGTTTTTAGAATCAAAAAACAAACAAAACCAGAAATCGAAATTATGAAAATTTAGCTTTTTATCGTTTCTGGAGCCAAAAAGCAACAAAAAAACCACCGAATATGGCCCGTGGCCGAGTTTTCCGACAAGTGGCCTAGAAATCAAACTTATGAAAAAACTAGTCCCCGAGCTCAGAATATCATTTTTCGACATTTTCAGCGTTTCTGGACATGAAAACAGACACACACATTCAAAAATGAACATGTTTTCTGTCTTTCTTAGGCTTCTCTCTGCCTGCATTTTACAAATTTTGTCAAATTCTCTTACAATGACAAGACATCATCCAAGAAAAGTGCCGCAGGTGACATGTCCTTTTTGTCTTTTTTTGCCTGGGGTGCCAATTGTGATGAATCTCAAATTTGCTGCTCAAGAACTCAAGAACTTGCTTCATATCACCGCCAATGTCCGTTTACAAATTTTGAACTAAATGCCCTTCGTTTCAAAAGTGCTACTTCTCAATTGTCAGTGGACAAATTTCGAACCTTTGTCTCAACTCCGTTTTCTTATACCGAGCCACTGTCTCTTGGATACTTCAATCATCCGAATGCACACACCAACAGTCTTTTCTTTCCGAATGTTTTTTCTCGCCTCTCCTTTGTTATCCGATAAGAAATCGTCATCGGTCCGACAGATATACACACATAATCCACGTTGTCCAGTGGACTGACCTCTTCTTTCCTCTTCCTTCCTATCGTCATTGCCGCCCGTGAAACACTATGGAGGAGGAGGAGGGAGGAAGCAACACGAGAGATGCGTCAAGACGATTGTTGACGCGTTTCCCCGATATCGCTTATATTTTACCCATTTTTCCTAATTCGAAACGTTTTTGGGGTCTTCTTTCAACGATTTATCCCTGTTTTCGGAGTTTTTTGAGCAGGAAAAAAATTTCTTGGATTTTTTGATGATTTTATGAATCAAATAAAACATGCTTTGTTTCAGAAATCGGGCGCTGGAGGATTCTCCGACGTTGTCGACAGCAATGTGTTCACCTAGCAGCAGGAAATCAGCCGGAAACTTCCTTATAATAATTCAATGGTCAATGGGTAAGTATTATTTCATTGAAAAAAACACAATACTCCGGAAAAATTGCATCAAAAACGCGCAGAAGGGAAGAAGTGCTGCCCAATTTTTGAATATAATTTAAGAGAAGTATTTTCTAAATTCGGCTATTTTCAGAAAAGTGAGAAGTCTGAATACACACACAAGAAGCTCAACATAGGAAGAAAGTGGAGTTTGGCAATGAAGGAAAGCGTATCGCCGAAAGAAAGCGTATTACTACTCGAAAATAATTCAACACCGACCTACAAGAATCACAGAAGTATCAAATTGATCTTGTCTGAAGATAGTTGGAACATGCATGAGGGAAGAATTCCGATCAACTGATGGTGTGAAACTCTCTTGGTTGTAAGAACAAAGTAATATAGGAAAATTTGGATTTTATGGGAAAGCTTGGCTGTTGGTGAGTATTAATTAATTCTAAAATTCGAATCATCAAAAAATTGGTGTCAAACATGTTTGGAAAAGGTAAAATACTGCTCAAATTTTCAAAAAAGTTTTAAGGAAGCAGTTTTGTGATTAAAACGCCAATAAATGTGTTCTGAGCCCGCTCTATGTCACTCATTTTTACTCAAATACCCCTTGTGGTTTTCAGTTGCCTAAACACAACAAAAATGCAGTAGATTCGGCAGAGAACTTGTTCTAAATAGCTGCCACAGAGTTTTTCGAAGGTTTTGAGTCGCAATTTGTGAAATTGTACACATCATCATCAAACAATTTCAAAAAGAGGGTTTCTTGCTGATGAGACCAGGCCCTCTTTTCGGTGTTTTTCCTGAAAGTCTTTCTGTCCAAGAGTATGGTCGAAACAGTATTTGTTTTCAACTTCATGCCACTTTTTCAGCATTCTTTAGTCTCTCAGTATAATTTGAATAAAATTTAAATTAAAAAAAAACAAGCTTTTCATATAATCATTCAAATCCAGTTGGATTCTCTCCAATGAGGCACTGCTAGAAAGTTATAACTAATTACAACTACAACTTATCAATCAATCTAGATGCATTTTTTCAATCCCTTGGAATTAATGGTCACACGATTCTAGAGTGACAGGTTCGCAGTTTTTCTTAATAAGTAGATTTTGGATTTTGATATTGAACAATGTCTGCCTGCCACATTAACGTACATTCTCCAAACCAATGTGAAAAAACTAGTCCCCGAGCTCAGAAAGTCATTATTCGACATTTTCATCGCTTTTACACCCAAAAATCAAGAAATCCAAAAACCTGATCCGTGGCCGAGTTTTCCGACACGTGGCCTAGATATCCAAATTATGAAAACACTAGTCCCCGTGCTCAGAAAGTCTGTTTTTGTCATTTTTAGAGTTTCTAGAGCTTAAAAACAACAAAAAACCACCAAAAATGATCTGTGACCTAGTTTTTCTTCACGTGGCCTAAATATCCAAACTTTGAAAAATCTAGTCCCCGAGCTCAGTTAGTCAGTTTTGGTCATTTTCAGCATTTCTAGAGCCGAAATGCAAAAAACAACCACCAAATGTGACCGGTGGAATAGTTTTCCGGCAAGTGGACTAGAAACCCAAATTTCGCAAAAACTAGTGACTGATGACAAAAAACTGTTTTAGTGTTTAGTTTGATGGTCGTGTGTGACCTGTCAACTTACTAAAAGTTTATACGAAAATAATTTTTGCAAACTTTATGTACTTTGTGAACAAAAACGGGAATTCTAACGACAATTGAAGTGAATTACATGCTAAAAGCATAAAATTACATATTAATAACAAGATAGTTTTTTCGGAGGTTCTCTGCTTCACAACCGATGACGTTAGTGATCTTTTGGTCGATAGGGCACCGGAGGTATTGGCTCGAGTGTTCCCTTACTTGACGGCAACAGGAGAGGCAGAGCATGTGGCCACATGCTGGAAAATATAATCTTGATCAAATTAAACATTTAGTTTTCATCGATCCAGTCTGTGTGGAAACTGTTCAAAATTCAGCCGGGCAGTTCTTATTTATACCGGAGGACAAAACGGAGAACAAATTAGCAGACGGTACGACGAAAAATCTCATTTTGAGGTAATTAGCGAAATACTTACTGAGAAGCCGAGATGTTCTGTATCGGGTCTGCGTGTAGACCTGCAGGCAGATCGCGCAGGTTTTCCATGGGAGTGGCACTCTATTCTTCGCCTTCTCCCCTGCCGTGAGCTGCTCCGAGATGACGAGATTTTTCGCAATCAGCGCAGCAACTCTTGTTCTAAAAAGCATTTGTTATTCAGTAAACCAGAATTCTAGAAAACTAATTAGATCTGAAAAACTTATTGAGAAAAGTAGGGTTGTATGTTAAGAATTTTCAGAATTTGAAAAAACGTTTTTTTCTGATTCGGGAAATATTCACTGTAAATCAAATTTCTTCCTACAGTATATAGAGTTTTACACTGAAAACACTAGTCATGCGTTTAACGAACTAGATATTCTCTGCCGAACAAAGAGACATCTGGACACCCTCTACACACAGACAGACACCTCCTTTCTTCTTTCGCGGTGAGGGAAAATGTGTGGAGACGGGGGTTTGATTGGCTGGTGAGGCCCGCACCGTCACACCATAGAAAGCGGATTAGGTGGAAAGGTTCCAATGAATTCTAAGAGTAGACGAGATTGTGCATCGATAGAATTGTGGAATAGAATGTAGTGAATAACTGGTTTATTTAGTAAACCATTTGCTGGGGGAACACGATAGCGGAGAGCGGTGAGCGAGTCACCGTCCCATAGGTGGGGAATATGTGAGAAGTGAGTGAAAAATAAGAACGAAACGATAGAAGAGAGTTTCGCGGTCAAATTATAATTGTCCTGGAAGAATCCCGGTCGTTTCGCGCCAAGCTGTTGATATTTGAACTTTGTCCCGTGGAGCGCAGTTGTATTATTGCTTCCATTCGCGAGTAGTCGATTGGAGGCGATTTCCGGTGGAATTTCCATTGATTTGAGCGAGAAGCTGGGGAAGTTGAACACAGAATAGAAAGACATAATTTATAGAGTAAATTCTGGCCATAAGCTAATCTCTTCGATCCAAATAAAGCGCGAATTAACCCGAAGCTGATGAGCAGAAAGGTCGTGCTAACAACAGCCAAGTTATGGGCGCGATAAAAGGTATGCGGAGGAGAAATAAGGAAGGTATCTATCGGTGTGTCGGTTTGTTCGCAGCCAAATAATTGCAAAACTGAAAAAATGTTGGCTAAATTGTCTTAAAATGTACTCAAAAACAGCATAGATTATGAGAAAACAGATAATCAATTCTAGAATTGCGATATTTTAATTTTTTCTTCCATACCTTTTGACTCACCCCTTAGAATTTAAATAAAATCAACAGTTTTCATAACAAAATACCAAAAAGTTTGGGGTAGAACAGCACTGCCGTTCACGGGATGATTATATAATAAAAGTGATGTTTGAAAGTGTCATTGCCTCCCCTCTAGTAAATACGTTCCGTGGCGCGCACTTGCACTATCAGGCAGAGAGTAAACAATGTGATCAGGCCGATAATAAAAGCGTGGAATGAAATGGAGGAATCTAGAGGGGATGGATGAACAATGAAAACATTATTTAAATTTATTATTTTGGTTAAAAGTTTTTTCAAGATTACTATATTTAGTTTTCTTCGGATAAACTGAAATTAAACTTCTGTTTTTGTCAGTCATCGAGTGTGCGTTTTTTGGAGCTATTGTCGAAATAAAAAAAGTGATACCCGGTGTTTGCGGACTTAGTGCAAAATTTTAAAAATTAGCACTAAGTCCGCAAACACCGGGGTATCACTTTTTTTCAGACTTGTCACGGGCCGGGCCGGGCCGGGCCAAAATCAGGAAAAATCTCGGCCCGGCCCGCTCGGCCCGGGTTGAAACATTTTTTGAAAAAATTTTGAATTTTTGAATTTTTTTTGGAATTTTTTTGAAATTTTTCGAAAAAAGTATAGCTTTCGAATAAAAATTCAAAATTGAATAAAAATGTGAATTTGTACAATAATTTAAGCATTTTTACTCTATTTTTCGAAAAATTTCAAAAAAATCGGTAAAAAATGGGTACCCATTTTTGAATCCGGGCCGAGCGAAATTACGGCCCGGCCCGGCCCGGCCCGACCCGGGCCGGGCCGGCCCGATTTTTGACAAGCCTGATTTTTTTATTTCGACAATATCAACCTTAGAGCTTTTTTTTAAATGGTTCACGTCTATTTGTGTACTCCGTGTTTGGAAGGACGGTAGACGTTCAAAATAAAAATCTGAAAAGGCTTTCCCAAATCGAGCAATATTTACACGGAATTTCAATTCCTTTTCTATCGTTTATAGAGTTCTACACTGAGAAACTAGTCTCGCGTTTAATTAATCTGACACTCTCTACCATACAGAGAGACATCTGGACACCCTCTACACACAGACAGACACCTCCTCTCTTCTTTCTCCTCCCAAAGGGATTGATGTGTGCGGTGAGGAAAGCATGAGGAAAAGAAAGAAGGATCGTGTCTGTCGGTGTGTCGGTGTGTCTGTTTGTTTCCAGTCAAAGACTAATAGACCATCAAAAATCGAGATTCGGAAGTAGGAGAAGGCAAAGGAGATGATGTTGTTACTGACGACGATGATGAAGAAAGAGGAGGAGCATGGAGAAAATTCAAACTGACAACTAATTTTCCCAAATATGTTTTTATGGCTGTCTGGTGACCAACTGATTGTATTTGTAAATTACTCATAGTTTTGTTTTATAATAGCTTTGAACATATTCCCTTTTCTCACGAATACAATCGTCATGTATATATCCTTGAATAAAACTGTGAAATCCGTTTTCAGTGATGAAGATTTTTTTTTCATTGTCTTGATCCGGGCTCAGGCCGAGATTCTGCAACTCAACCGGACGTCATTCCGATGATTTTACAGTCAGCGGGGCATATTTCAATAATATGATTTTTCTTACGACTATGTAGTGTCTCGCCAGCTGGCTAGTAGGGTGTGTTTGTCGGAAAAAAGAGAAAGCGTTCAGCTGAACACAGAGAGACACAGACACAGAGACGCCCCCAAACCACGCGTCTTCTTTCTCTTTTCTCTCTCTCTCTTCTTTTTCATTTTTCTGTCAGTATGTATTCAGAGCGCCTACCGGAAATGGTGTTCGATCAATCGTCTCTCTATTTTTATTAAATTCTAATATTTTTTTTACTTTTTTTGATGTTTTTGAGGACAATTCTGAAGGTAAGGAATAAAATTTGGGATTCTGAAGGTAAGGAATAAAATTTTTGATCGAAAAAACTATTTAGAAATCAATAAATTCCGTTGTTTGTCCAAATAATGCTTGAAATTTTGTTTAAATCAATAGTATTAATTTTGGCAGTTTGAATTGAAAATTGGCATTAGTCATACGGTGAAATTTGTCAAATACTTTTTGATCAGACAATTTCTTTGAAAAAAAATGCATAATTCGGACTAAATGTTTATCTGATTTTCACCCCTTATTTCAAAAAATTCAAATAATCAAACAAATATTTTGCTTATCCTTGGTTCCAATTCTTTCTAATTTTCAGATCGACAGCTTCTCAAAAGTCGGATATTTGCGTGATGGGCTCGTGAAAAAAGGATAGTGCAAGAAGACAGAAAAAGAGAAAAAGCTCAGAAAAATCGGAGAATGAAGAAGTGAAGATGGTACGAAAAGTGATCGAAACAGTAATAAATGTTTATTTAAATGTTGTACTTCAGGTCGCCCGTCAAAAAAAAAGATGTTGGTCGGTCCGAAGAAGAGGAATCAAGAAGCAAATCAAGGAGTCCGTCAGAACACAGGTAAACATACTAAATTGGCTTCTGACTTAAAATAAAGATTTACAGATACGCAAAGATTCCTACCGACAACGGAACTACTCTGAACGTGTCAGTGGAACAGAGTGGAGATGTGGATTATCCAAGGAACCTTGTAATGCAGATCCTTCCATTGGAGCAATAGGGAATCTTAATTGTTTTGTTGTAATTGATATTGTCCTCTTGATTTTATGAACAGCTGGTTCCATAAACTTTTTGTGAATGATAACGTTTTCTATATTTTTCTAAAAGAAAGAACAATTTTTGAATAAAGAAAAAGATTGGGTTGTCAAGGAAAACAATAGTTAGAGAAGAGATTATCGCAAAAACTGTAATTATGAATCGAAGAGACGTCAGATGGTGCTAAAAAAGTTATGAAATTTGAAGGCTGGACTAACTTCCGGGTTACTGTAAATTTTGTCGCGAGACTCGAATTGCACAGAACCTAGGCTTGTGGGTTTTTTTCTGAAAGCTCATAAAGTGCAGATTTCGAAAATGTTGTTCTAAAGAATGAATATTGCTGCTGAAAAATGCAACAAAGTTTTTTCGTGTTTTTTTCGAAGCGGATGACTATTTCTTCCTTCTCAAAGCCATTTTTGTTTTCAGTTTGTCAAGACGGTTTGAATGAGTATAATCATGACTATGTAGTTTGCTATTTAGGTGATCATCCAGTCAGTGGCTCTGTCAACTATATTATCAGTGACACCGTTAATTACTCACTCCCGCAGCTTCCGGACATGTTATTTTTCTGAATAAAGTGGTTATTTCTATAGAATATAGTTTTCGAACCGTTGATAAAATTTAATCATGGAAAACAGACCTTTTATGATAAATCCATCTTTCAGCAGAAGACAGAAAGAGAAAAAAATATCATTGACCGTATGGCACATCTGCCTTTTTTTTTCCACAAAGATTGTTCACATCTGTTTCTATTTGTCTATTTTTGTTCATCGAGCATAATAACATTTACGTGCTCCATCAGCAAAATATGAACTCATAACCGTACTAATTAACCACTAATAACGGCATACATTTTCTGAAAAATAATTACCAACCACACAATTTTTTGGGTGGTTGGTGGGTGTTCGACAAGATAAAGATCATCTGCCTCTATTTGTGTACCTCGCGTAGCCAGACAGTGCAGTCATTATGCATACCAGCTGCTTTCATTGTTTGATTTCCCAGAACCCCTTGGTCACTCAGAATCTTCTCGAATACTCTTCCTCCCCCTTCCACTCGTTGCATTCAGTCCTACTCATTCAACCTCTCTCCCTCATCGTTCTATTTCTCGTCTATCGATTGCTCCTCTAAAATGGACCCTCCGGAATCGTTCCCGATACTCCGTCTCCCATTTGTTTCCCTTCAAGAAGTTTTCAAAGCAATGGATCCATTTGAAATGTAAGTTTTAGTAGGAAAGCTTCGATATAATGTTTACAGCGCAAGATTTTAATTAGTTTGAGAATATCATCCAAATTACATCCCGACTAATGAGATATTTCAGAATCAATTTCTCACTGATTTCCAAACGATCAAAAGCGTTAACAAAGCAGATGACCTTCTATTCAACGTACTCAATTCAAATTAGAATTGATGATGAATTAGAAATCGGGGTGGTTGTGCCTGACGATATGACATCATGCTTTTACATATTCACATCAGATGTAAAAATGAATGGAGAAGTCGATGAAGATGACTGGAATGATAGGAACGAGTTATCTGTATGGAAATACTCGGATAATCCAGGAGAGGAATGGAAACAGTTGTGTAAACATGCATTGGAAATATTTAAGAAGCAGACAATTGACTTTGTAATGATGGTTATGGATTTAGTCGTAGATCAAAACGTTTGGATTATTGATTTTCTGAAGAGTATTGCAAAATCAGTGAATGAATGCCAACTGCTTCAGATGGAACAAAATAATGACGTTGAAGAAGACGCCGCATATTTCCTGAATAACATCACAATTAATTCCAAGCTAATTTCTCAGTTGAACATTAAGAACAAAAACTTTCATGGGAAAATTCCAAAAAATCTAGAGGGATTAATTATCCAAAACTCCCACTGGATCGGATATGACAAACTATTGGAAATAGATTGTAAGAATGTGTTCCTCAAGAGGAATCATATTTCGGATGATCAATGGAATTTATTCATCAAGAAATGGATAGCAATGGAGACTCATTCGAATCTGGAATTCTTGGGACTTGAATACAGAGAGCTAGATAACTTCAGAGATTGTGTGTTGCAGGATATACCACATGAAGAAATAGATGGACGAGTCAAACGAGTTTTGAAAATGTGAGTTTATAATGTTTAGTGTTATTCGGAACCTTCTCACAGAATCTTCTGAAATTTTCCATTTATTTTCAGTAGTCCTGATGAAAATACAGAAATAAACGGAGGAATCGACATAAAGCGAAATGATGGTAAGACTGCAACATTCTTCGCGTACCAAAAACTTTGGACACAATATTTTGCGATGAGTATTCATTGAATCTTTTCAATTGGCTGCGTCTGTATTTTTAATAATTCCCAATTTATCAATCCCAATAAAAGAATTTTTGTTTTTCACAATCCTTTTGAAATGTATTATATGAAAAGTATAATCATATTGCAATTAACCAGATTTTTCTGGGTGTGCAATATATGAGACAATATCGGGTTAATCTGTCGTTTCTTTTGTTCAAATGATTTTATCGTTAAAAAAATGTATATAATATCTTTTGTTGACACTCACTATCAGATTTTTTCGAAAAACACGACACACAATACTAAATAGACACCTTGTATTGTTCAAAAACTGCCATATTCTTCACTTCAGAATATATTCTGTCCACAAAGATTATAACCATCTGTCTCTATTTGTGTATCTTCCGTAGTGTAGCCATTACCCATCCACTTAAGATAGACCAGTTGTTCGTATAGTTCGGTTTCCCAGAGCCCCTCTGTCACTCAGATCCTTCTCGAACATTCTTCCCTCCGCCTTCTATTGCCTATTGCCCCTTTCTCCTCCTCATTTATTGTCTCCCATCCTCCCATTACTCGTCTATCGATTTGCTCCTCCAAAATGGACTCTGCGAAACCATTTCCGATACTCCGTCTACCGTTTCTGTCTATTGAAGAAGTATTCAAAGCAATGGATCCGATTGAAATGTAAGTTGGATGTTCATGGTCAAAATCTATTAAATCTAAAAAAAAAATCTTAAAGGATTTGAGAACGCAAAAAAATTGTGATCGAAATTGTGATTGAGAGGCACCCACATTCATCACAGCCTCGAGCGCGCGGCCGCGTTCTCGGCCGTGTAGCTCAGGTTGCGGTTTTGTACCCATGCACGTTCGGTCATGAGTTCGGAACCCCCAGTTCAATCACTTACCGAATTTTGAGGCCAAACTTTTTTTTGAGTTCTCACCTACTTTAATCTAAATCTAAGTAATGGGCACTTCTCATATTGTCTAAAAAAACAAAAAGTGTAATTTAATGAATTATCACATAATTCTCTTTCAGTATAAACTTCTCAATGATTAGCAAACGGACCAAAAAAATAGCAAAGCATATGAGCTTATATTGAAAATATTCAATTCAAATTGACATTTATGAAGGACTAAAGTCTCTGTTGTCGGGCCTGAGTATATGACCGCATGTTCCTTTTTATTCACGTCAAATAAAGAAAAGAATGGAAAAGTTGAGGAAAGTGACTGGGATGATAGGGATGAGCTGCTCGTATGGAAATACTCTGATAACCTAATAGAAGAATGGAAACAGTTGTGTGTATATGTGTTGGAAGTATTTAAGAAGCAGACCATGGATCTTTTATCAATGACTATGGATGCATTTGTAAATCAAAACGTTTCGATTATAGATTTTCTGAAGACTAACGTAAAATCAGTAGACGATTGCTATTTGTACCAAATGAATAATGAGACAAGCGTGGATGACCATACTGCTTATCTTGTGAACAATATCACAATCAGTTCCAAGTTATATTCTTTGTTACACATTAAGAACAAGAACTACAGTGCTGAAATTCCAAAAAATCTAAAGAAACTACATGTCTACAACTCCCAATGGATTGGATGTGAGAGACTTTTGGAAATAGATTGTGAAAGTGTGATCCTTGAGAGGAATCAAATCTCAAATGAAGAATGGAATTCATTCCTCAAGAAATGGATAGCGATGGAAACGAATCAAAATCTGGGATCATTGGAACTTGGGTACAGAGAGCTAGATGAATTCAGAGACCATGTGTTGCATGACATACCGTATGAAGTGGTTAGTGAAGAAATTTCCAGAATTGTGCGATGGTGAGTGGATAATGTTTTTTTTCCTCACTCAATAGGTCACCTTTCCTACATCCGTCTATTACAAATGAACCATGGAGGTTAATTCCATTTTAATTCGTTTTCAGCAGCCACTATCAAACACAAAATATAAGAGGAGGGATCGACATTCACCGTATCGACGGGAAAACTGCCACATTCTTCGTGCGTCGTAGTGAATTTAAAAAAAGTTTCATGATGTGTGTTCACTAATTTTTTTTTCCTGTTGACGCTTCACTTCCCTTGTCTTTTTGTAAACTCTATGTGACATAACTTTATCTTGGGCCGCATCTTTTATAGAATTTCTCATTTTCTGTCATGAAGCAATTGGTAGTTCATGAAGCAAATGGTAGTTGTATTCAAAAGTATTCAGAAGTTCTAGATGTCTGTTGCTCTGTGTTGTGATATAACAGTGTCCACAATTCTGTATATCTACTTGTCAACATGCTCGAATATCTGCTTGGCCACGTCTGGGACCCAATTCACTCTGTTCATTTTACTTCAGACTAAAGATTTTTTTTCGATTATCTAGAGTGGTGAAAATTGAATCGGATTACTGGCAAGACGGGAAACCAACTTTCTGTGGCTAGGAACTGACAGAAAACATCATATCAATTGATTCTCGTGTTCCTCTAGATATGTGTCCTCTTCACGTTTACACGACCACTATCGATAAATTTTAACACTTCGCAGATCCCATATATTGACGGAGAGCGCTCGGTTTTAGCTATTTTTCTTTTCATCTCATTAAAATTCATGAGCTTTCAGAAATGTACCCGCAAGCCTAGGTTCTGTGCAATTCTCAAAAAATACAGTAATAAAAGAAAACGGCACAACATTGTTTTTACATTTGATCGAAACGGTCAAATAATCATTCAGATTTGTTAAAACTAGTGGGGTTCCGTAGTTTTCGGAATTTTACAAAACCTAGGCGTGTGAGTACTTTCTGAAAGCTCATAAAGAGAAGATATCAACAGTTTTAATAAATTTCCAAAAAACGGAAGTTGACTCTGAAAAATACGGCATAACATTGTTTTTTTGAATTTATTGTTATTGAAATGCAAGAATTTTTCACGAAAGAGACAATTCCAGATAAACAACATAAAGAAAGGCGAAACTATCCAAAAATAAGGAAAATACCGTTAAAACTGTATTTGAATTGCATGCAGCTCTATTGTTCAAAGGGTCCGTCTGAGTGCAACTATATTAGAGGGGCAATTCAAATAGACGGCGCATTTCTATTTTTTGTCGGCAAATTCGCCCAACCTCAATACACAACTATCTTTTGAATTTTTTTGATTTCATTAGTTTTTTATGCCGAATTCATTGAATTTTTAAGTGAAAAACGGAGAATATCCTGAATTTTCATAGCAAACTACGATATTAACAACAAAATTGCTGAAATAGTAATGTTACAAGGGAAGTTCATGACGAGGCGAGTTGAACTTTTTCTAAAAATTGGACCCCTGGTACTTTAGACCCTGCTGATTTCAAAAATGCAAGAAAAATCAGCGAAATGCTCATGTGGACCGAGTTATGAGCCGTCAAACTTGCAATTCTACAGCACAAGTGTCGATGAAAACGTGAAAAGCCTGACAACGTGAACAAATTGAAAAGTTTAACGGCTTATAACTCGGTCCACATGAGCATTTTGCTGATTTTTCTTGCATTTTTGGAATCAGCAGGGTCGAAAGTACTAGGGGTCCAATTTTTAGAAAAAGTTCAACTCGCCTCGTCATGAACTTCCCTCGTTAAAGAACAGTGCAGAGTCAGTTAATGATGATATCAGAAAAAGTGTAAATCGCTGAAGGGCAACTGTATTAGCTCATCAAGACGGTTCAAAAAAGAATTATCGTGACTGGGCTTCATGCTGTTTTAGTCTAATCGCAAAAACTACCGGGTTACTGTAGATTTCATGGCGAAAGTCAAAATGGCTAGGCTTGTGGGTACTTTTCTGAAAGTTCACAAAACGCAGATTCGAAAGTTTTTGTTGACAAAAGTTCTTGTTGATTTGAAGTCAATATTTGATAAATGGACATTTTGAAACAAATTTTATTTCAAAAGTAGAGTACTGAAAATAATCAAATCAACGGTAAAACATTAAATTTACTTCGTTTTCATCTGCTTGATTCTCTTGGAACGATTTCAATGAGCTCGATGCTCGATGTAGAGTCATCTGAATCATCTCCATTTCTCCGGGTGATTGCTCCACTTGAATTGTTGACAATAGCCACCACTTCAAGATCTGATTCTGTAATGATAAATTTTTTGTATTTCACCTTTTAAAATTATAAATCTTACCGCGATCGTCATCAGCTTCTGGTTTTTTTGCCCTCTTCGAAAGAATCTTGAATTTTTGCTTTCTTGGGGTTTTCGAGGAACTGGTTGGTTTCGGTTTGGCTGAAGAAGACGCGGATGGCTTTAGAGTTGGTGATGGCGGTCCAGAGGTACCTGGCATCGTTCCGGTTGATTGTCGGCTGGTGACAATGGATGAAGTTATATGACGGATTCCTACGAGGTCAGCAACGTTGGATCCTTCTGGATCGGGAACTGGCACGGCGCTCTTCTGGAAAATTTGAGATGGATTAAGGGTTTCATCAAAGGACAAAACTTGAAATTGTGCTTAAGAGTCCCAAATTGTTATATTAAACCAATTGTAATTGAAGGGTGTAGATCAAAAGTAGCGCTGTTTTTTTGTAGTTGACAACTTTTTTGCACATACACATTTGGATGAATTACAATCAATCGATGTGAATTCCTGCAATTTTTTTTGCCAAAGTGTATGAACACAAAACTGTACTATTTTTCTTTAATGCAGTTATTTTATCAGTAATTAGTATGAGATGAAGACAGCTTTGTGTCCATGCTCTTTGTTGGTTCGCGTAGGAAAATGGTTGTGACTATGGAAAACTGTACAAGATTTTTAAAAGTGGAACGGGGGGTTGAAATTCTTACCACAATGCCTTCTCTGTCGAATCCGACTTTGTTTGGTATGAAAACTTCCTTCCCGACGCTGAAATTAAAGAAATTAATGAAACTCTCAAAACAATTATTTGGAACTCAGACTCACATTTGAATAACATAGGTATCAGATTCGGGTGCTTCTTGGTGGCCTCCGGCTGATTTAGCGTGACAATCATATACAACTTTTTTCTCTGTGGTTTGGCATCTGAATTTCTTTCGACACTTCATACAAAGAACTTCTCCTTCTTTGAATATGAACCCAATCGGCTGAAAAAAGTCAAATATTTTTTGCTTAAATAATAGGAAACTCACGCCAACATTGTCTGTACGATCCTGAGAGGAAGGGAGTTGCGTTCTCCAGGCGGCATCCTCAAGAGTCAGTTCTTTGGTCAACAAATATTTAGTGTCTGGGACTCCATTATTAGATCCGATCATCTGAAACGAGAAAAGGTTTAATGAAAAACCGAATAATTGCGAAATAGCAACCATTCCGGCTAAACAGCTCGAAAATGTACGCAAAAACATCGTAAATTATGAGAAAAAAAGTGACGACGAGAATGGAAGGAAAGGATAAAGAAGCGGCTGAGGAGAGACGAAAATGTAAAGTTTTCCGCCAAAAACATGATTTTCTTTATTTTGTAGTGATATGAATTTGAAATGCAAGGAAAACAGAAAAAAGAAAAAGAAACACAATTATTTGCTAAAAAAACGAGTTTATCATTAAATTAAATGGATGTTATGTTTGAGAGTCTATGAGTTGTCAAGAGAAATAGTCATTTTTAGCCAGAAAGTGGGAAAATACCGGGTACTCCGCGTTTTTTGATGATTTCTTCACAGAAAAGCAGAGGAAAATCATGAAAAAAATATTATAACTAAATCTACATGAGCAAAATATTTTTTAAAAAATAGAAAAATGTGAAGAAAAAGGAAGAAAAATTGGAATAATAACAAATTCGAAAAGAGAGCGAATATTGATTCCGGCGGACGAGAGAGTGTGTGTGTAGCGTAAAGGCCAAGAGAGACGCAGACACAAGGAGAGACAAACGGGCAGCTGGAGACAAGGGAAGGTGTCCCGAGGGGAATATATGACGAAGAATCTAAAAAAATTGATAAAAACTTATAAAAACTTATCCGATTTTACCAGTATACAAGATGTTTCTAAAACCTTTTTTTTCAAAAAATTCGATTCAAAAGGTTGCATGTTTCCCCTGATATTGTTTCTTTTCCAGCTGTCATAATGAAATCTAGGGTTACAACTCTTTGATACACCATAAGAATAATTTTTTCTGTGATATTTACTGTACTTTTAGTCTCTTCCTACTGTTTATAGAATTCTACACTACAAAACTAGTACTGGGTCAAACTAATCAGAAGAAGAAGACATCTGGAAACCTTCTACAAACAGAAGACACCTCCTTCTTCCTTTTACTCCCAAAGCAATTATTGTGCGCTTAGAGGAGAGAATCAGTGCGGTGCGGGCACAATGTGTGCGAAGAAGAAAGAAGAGTGGTGTCTGTCTGTGTGTAGCGGGTGTCCAGATATCTCTTTATTCAGCGGAGATTTAATACAGTAGGATGGAATCAATACTTCAGTCAATATCATTACTGTCGAATTGAAACTTGAGAATAAAAAATCCATGGGAATAGTTCACAATGGTTCGCCACGCTCATTTTTCTGTGAACTATTAACTTCACCCAGTTGTCTGGGGTGGGCAAATGAGAGTTTTTCGTATTTTTTCATTGATTTCACTTGAGGAAAAAATGTAAGATAGGGTTCATAATGAAAAAAGCAGGAAGTTTTCAACTATAAATAATCTCTAATCCATTTATTTTTCCAACTGAAAGCAAGCTATAAAAATTGAAAAACAGAGATCCAACTGGAAGATCTGGGGAGAATAGAGGGACAAATGACGTCTTCGATGGGCACACCTGCAAATTTTTGAATGAGTTCACAAAGTTACACTACAGAATCTCACTCTGACGGACGGTCCTGGACGGCCCTGGACTATCTTCGGATCTTTTTGAGCTTCTGGAGGATGATCTGCTTGAAGTTGGCTGAAATACATAACTTCAATTTATATCCTTGAGAACATCTTAAAACCAGACTTGTCACGTGCCGGGCCAAGCCTGTTTCAAGACACGTTTCCAAAATTTCTTGAACTTTTGAATTGTTTTTGAATTTATTTTAAAAACAGTGTAATTTTTGACTAAACGATTAAAATTCAGTTGAAAGGTTAAAATCTTTGATAATTTAAGCATTTTTTCTCTATATTTTGGGAAATTTTCAAAAAATAAACATACATTCGACCGAATTGGACTAGCGTCCACGTGCATTCGTTTTCTTGATAATCTGTTGTTTTTTGGAGTCTGAAAATTGGACATTAGAACAAAAAAAGAACCGGATGATCGACTTACACTTGTGATAGGTTCAGGACTACAACTCAAGCCAAAAAACGCACAGCAGTCTGGTCCAAAATTTTGTCTGCATGTTGAAGGAACTCTGATGGGATAGCAAACGTCCGTTCTGCGTTTTGGTTTCTGAATTTAGAATTGAAGACGTTTTTATGAAACAAATTCCTACACTTACTGGTATCACTATTCTCCTGCCTGCTTATTCGTAGAAGCGTTCTTGGAAGAATATTTGCAGCTGAAAAAAATTAATATTTTTTTGTTAGAAGACTCTGACTAGAAAAACCTTTGAAGACGCCGCTTTCAAACGATCTATAAATTTGATTATAGGTATTTTTGACAATGGGAAGTCCATTTCTGCAGTCAAAACTGCTGAATGCTTATGAGAGCCTAGTTTTGAGCTTTGTAAATAAGCTTTTTCAAATGGGATACCAAATCGACAAGTAGTATACGCAAGACATTTTTATTTTTGCCGACGTGTGAGCACATGTAAACCGTTGGGGAACCGCGCGGTTGTGTATTTGGAATTCCATGTAAACAGACTCAACCAAATAAAAAGTTTGAAAGATCATAACTCGCTTCTCCTAGACATGTAGCAGATTTTGATGCCAGAAATGAACTTCTCGTGATCGAAAATACACAACCAAAATAACCAAATCTATTGGTCGTTTGAAAGTGGCGTCTCCAAAGGCTTCCTTGTGAGATTCTCAGAAAACATTTGAACTTACTACATCCTCTTCCACTGAGAGTCTTGTCGTCAGTTGAACGAAGCGCTTGCAATCCCTCTCTGACTTCACGAACCTTCATTTCCATACACTGAAAATAGAAATCGTGAATTTCGGTTTTTCAAAATCCTAACTGGTATAATAATTCGGGATATTTTTCCGTATTTTCCTGGTTCACTGTAATTTTAATTCCCTATTAGAGTTCATAGAGTTCTAGACCAAGAAACTAGTCCTAAACAATCAGATATTTTCCGCCAAAAAAAGACATCTGGACATCCTCTACACACAGACAGACATTTCCTCTCTTCTTTCTCCTCCCAAAGAGAATATTGTGCGCGGAGAGGACAGAATTAGTGCGGTGCGGGAGGAATGTGAAAAAAGAAGAGAGAAGAATGGTATCTGTCGGTTTGTCAGTTTGTCCGCAGCCAAATAAGTGCGAAATAGCAAGAATTTCGGCTGAATAGTCCGAAAATGCACTTAAACTGATCGTAAATTATGAAAAACCGGTATTCAATGATCACATTGCGAAATTTCAGGTTTAAAAAAATTTATTTTGACTCACCATTTAGAATTCAAATAAAATCAAAAGTTTTCAAAAGAAAAAAGTTTGGGGTAGAACAGCTTTGCCGTTCAAGGAAGAATTACATAATAGAAATGTTGTTTGAAAGAGTCATTGCCTCCCCTCTAGTAAATTACGTTCCGTGGGGCGCACTTGCACTGCCACGCTGAGAGGAAACAATGTAAACAGGCCGATAGAAAGAAGAGGGGAAAGAAAAGAGAGGAAGAGGCAACATCTGGTGGCGATGTCAATAGAAGAAGAGTTGTTCTCATTTTTCATATACGTGTACTGAGGAGAAAAAAGTACTCTTCTCATGAAAAATTGTATTCTGATCTTTTTCTCAAAATAACTATTACAAATTTTCTGTTGATTCAGTCATCGAGGTACTGTAGTTTTTGTCTTGTTCGGTTTTTTATCGAATCACAGCCTTCAATTCAGGTTGAATTTTGAACCTGCTTTTGTGAAAATTGATTTCATACAAATGCAGAGATCCGAGGTCTTGACCTACTTGGACACAAGAACTTACATCACTATTTTTAGATCAAGAGCAAGCGTATAGTGTGATTACCAATTTGTTGACAATCCGAATCGTGGTGGCGCTTCAGCCCAGATACAGCATTGCTCAAGGGGATAAGAGCTTTAGCCGTTTTTCGTTGAAATTGTCCAACATCGAGAGTGTGTCATGAAAAATCTGATTGTCACACCTCGTACGTTATTATTGGATCCTACAGATCCGAAGAAGAGCTTCGTTTTTCAGTTGACAACATTTTTGTGCGCGCACTCCCTAGCAAATTACGTATTGACAAAGTAATGTTTCTCAAATCGACCAATTTCAGTGCAGAATAGTGCAATTTTTAAGCTGTCCCCTTGACCAGAACTCTCTAGGCCCAATCCTTCTCCTCCACCACGGAGAAACGTCAAGAAGACAACGTTTCCGTTCGATAAAGCGTTGACGTTCCTCAGAAGGTATGCACAAGTGGCAGAGTATTTCAACTTTAAGAGGCTAAATTTGGATGTGGTTTTTGCCTCCGCAGAAGCTACAGTTTAAAAATTTGAATGCTCTTCCTCAAGAAGCCTCTATTAGCGAACACATAACTGAAATATTTGAAATTTTCATTAGGTAAATAATTCAAAAAGCAGGAGGTAATCTAACCAGTACAAAATACTGGCTTAAGTAAGTAATTTTTCTTTAACAGAGAAAGTGATTATCCATATTTAGCTTGCGTCATCCAGGCAATCGAGCCAATGAATAGTTCTGAATTATGCATGAGACTTATGATATTGCCAACGGACATTTCCTCTACAATACGATTGCAAATCGAATGCAATCGAACAAGAACATTAGTCTGGATGATGCTCACAAACTCATAAGTTCAAAGACTTGTTTGCTTAACTGGAAAAAAAAATGCCAAAAGTAAGTTTTCAATAATCTCGTTCACTGCCATGTAGGGTTTTTTTACAGATGCCACACTTGTCTAAATTTAACCAACGCCCAGAGTATTCAAAAAAAAAGAACACGAATGCTATGCAACTCATTACTGTCCAGTTTGTTCCCAGATTTGAATGGCGAGACACGAGTGTTCTCATTCTCTACCCACCAAACCAGAAAGAAGTAAGGCTTTAGAGGAGCAGAAAAAATGGACAATGGCGTTGTACGATTTCGAGTGCATTGTGACCAATTCCGTATAGGTTCGTGTTTATTCGTAATTATAAAAACAATTTATTAATACTCTTAATTGTGTGAATCTTTTGGAATTTCAGGCGTCTTTGGCGTCTTCGGTGTTTTATTTGCCGCGACCGCATCTTCCATTCCATGAGCTTTCAAATACTCTTCGAAAGTGCCTTTGTGAAGACGATCCGATCCGAACGGGATTTTTTCATCATATTTCTTTGACCAATTATGGTAGTGGACCACATACTTCTGGATGCCGTTCTCTTCTTCGATTCCAACTATTCTGACGTCATAGGGGGTGGTGCCTTTGAAGATGCACACACACGCTTCGTTGATTTCGAATCGTTGAGCAGCCGCTGACATGATTGTGGTTTGAGCTCTGGAATTAGGTGATTGGAAAGAAAAATTATAGATAAAACGGGAGGAGATAGTAAAGAAACTACAGAATTCTAACGGAGAGAAAGTAAAAACTTAGAATTAATACTTCAATGGTGAGGAAAAACATCATTCTAACTAAAAAGTATATGAAGCTTTGTTTTTTTAGTTGAAAATGCCAAACTTTGAGAGTGTGTCATAGTGAAACTAACTGACCCGCAAAATAACTTTTTATGGGATCGAACAGACCAAAAGTAGAACTCCATTTTTGTAGTTGACAACTTTTTTGTACGGAGACTTCCTAGAGAGTTATGGTAATTTCAAAAAGGCATCACCGAAATCGCATTTTTCTGCAGACTTGCAAAATTCCGGGCCGGGCCGGGCCGGGCCGAGAAAGCTCCGACCCGGCCCGGCCCGGTCGGCCCGGATTTGAATTTTTGAACTTTTTCCACTACAATTTTTTGTCCAAAAATTTATTTTCTGAACATTTTTCATATTTTTCTTCGAGTATATTTTTAAACAACTTTTAAAACCTACAAAAAAGTTGTTCTTAAGAAATATTTTTCAAAAAATGGGGAAATTTTCGAAAAAAAATTTTGAATTTTTTTAGTACTGAAAATCCGGGCCAACCGGGCCGGGCCGGGCCGGGCCGGAGAAATTTTTCTTTTGGCCCGGCCCGGCCCGGCCCGGCCCGGCCCGTTGCAAGTCTGTTTTTCTGCAATTTTGGAGTTGTTTTTTTGCAGATGGAAAGTGTCCGTGCAAAAAAGTTGTCAACTTCTAAAATAAAGCTCTTTTCTTGTTTTCTTTGAGCGCATAAAAAGTTATATTGTAAGACAGTTAGTTTTACTATGACACACTTTCAAAGGCGAAACTGAGATCAGCGGAAGACTAGAATCAGGACAAGATGAGGTGATTATTGCATTATTTTGATGAAAAGTATTCAAAAATGTGGTTGAGGGGCACCTTTGACGTGTTTTTGAGAAAAAATGGTGCACTGGGGGAATAAATTTTGTATCATCGGTGTCAAAAATGCATTATAGGTGCCCCCGGGTTGGAATTTGTTTTTCGACACCGATGATACAAAATTTATTCCCCCAATGCACCATTTTTCCTCAAAAAAGCGGCAGAGGTGCCCCTCAACCACATTTTTTGAATATTTTTCATAAAAATGATGCAATACTCACAGTATGTTGTCCTGATTCCAGTCTTCCGTTGATCATCGGCCACGTCGTGAAGTTTCTTGTGTAGAACTTGATCGTTGAGACGACTGGAAATGGGTAGTGTTGATAAGAAGATCGATAACGGTTAGAGGGGATTTCAGAGAAAGAAAAGAAACAAAAAGATAGATTTAGAGAGAAAACTACTAGAAAAACCAGTAGAAACTGTAAAAAAACCAGTTTTGAAAAGCAAATCTTTGAAAAAGTGCCAAAACAGTTAAAACAAAAAAGAAAAAACCTCGATAAAGTATTGACAGAACGTCATTTGGCGGGTTGCCGGCAGAGAGGGCACACAAGAGACTACGTGAAGAGGAGAGACGCAGAGAAGAGGCAGGGGTTGTATCGACACAGCACGTCTAGAGACAATACGAATTGAGGGGACCGAGAGAAATGGAAGAGAAATTTTTTCTTCGGCCAGCCACCGACAAGGAATATGATGATTTTCATAGGGCTCATTTGTGTTTTTTCTGTTGAAAACCAAGCTGGCACGACATAAAGGGAAAGGTTCCATGGACGATTCATATTCCTTGTCGGTGGCTGGCCGAAGAAAAAATTTCTCTTCCATTTCTCTCGGTCTCATCAATTCGTATTGTCTCTAGACGTGCTGTGTCGATACAACCCCTGCCTCTTCTCTGCGTCTCTCCTTTTCTCGTAGTCTCTTGTGTGCCCCTCTGCCGGGCAACCCACCGATTGACGTTCTGTCAATACTTTATCGGGGTTTTTTCATTTTTCTTTTTGGTTTTAACTGGTTTGGCAATTTTTCAAAGATTTGCTTTTCAAAACTGGTTTTTCTACAGTTTCTACTGGTTTTTCTAGCAGTTTTCTCTCTAAATCTATCTTCTTTTTTCTTTTTTTTTCTCTGAAATCCCCTCTGACCGTTATCGATCTTCTTATCAACACTACCCTTTTCCAGTCGTCTCAACGATCAAGTTCTACACAAGAAACTTCACGACGTGGCCGAAGATCAACGGAAGACTGGAATCAGGACAAGATACAGTGAGTATTGCATCATTTTTATAAAAAATATTAAGAAATGAGATGGAGGGGCACCTCTGACGCTTTTTTGAGGAAAAATGGTGCATTGGGGGAATAAATTTTGTATCATCGGTGTCAAAAATGCATTATAGGTGCCCCCGGGTTGGAATTTGGTTTTTGACACCGATGATACAAAATTTATTCCCCCAGTGCACCATTTTTTCTCAAAAACACGTCAGAGGTGCCCCCAATGCACCATTTTTTCTCAAAAACACGTCAGAGGTGCCCCCCATGCACCATTTTTTCTCAAAAACACGTCAGATCTTGTCCTGAAAATGTGATTTGGGAAATGCCCTTTTGAAATTACCATAACTCTCTAGGAAGTCTCCGTACAAAAAAGTTGTCAACTACAAAAATGGAGTTCTACTTTTGGTCTGTTCGATCCCATAAAAAGTTATTTTGCGGGTTAGTTAGTTTCACAATGACACACTCTCAAAATCGGGAATTTTCAACTAAAAAAACAAAGCTTCATAGACTTTTTAGTTAGAATGATGTTTTTCCTCACCATTGAAGTATTAATTCTAAGTTCTTACTTTCTCTCCGTTAGATTTCTGTAGTTTCTTTACTATCTCCTCTCGTTTTTTCTACAATTTTTCTCTCCAATAACCTAATTCCAGAGCTCAAACCACAATCATGTCAGCGGCTGCTCAACGATTCGAAATCAACGAAGCGTGTGTGTGCATCTTCAAAGGCACCACCCCTTATGCCGTCAGAATAGTTGGAATCGAAGAAGAGAACGGTATCCAGAAGTATGTAGTCCACTACCATAATTGGTCAAAGAAATATGATGAAAAAATCCCGTTCGGATCGGATCGTCTTCACAAAGGCACTTTCGAAGAGTATTTGAAAGCTCATGGGATGGAAGATGCGGTCGCGGCAACACAAGAAACTTCACGACGTGGCCGAAAATCAACGGAAGACTGGAATCAGGACAACATACGGTGAGTATTGCATCATTTTTATGAAAAATATTTTTAAAAAAATGTGGTTGAGGGGCACCTCTGACGCGTTTTTGAGGAAAAATGGTGCATTGGGGGCACCTCTGACGCGTTTTTGAAGAAAAATGGTGCATTGGGAGAATAAATTTTGTATCATCGGTGTCAAAAAACAAATTCCAACCCCGGGGCACCTGTAATGCATTTTTGACACCGATGATACAAATATTATTCCCCCAATGCACCATTTTTTCTCAAAAACGCGTCAAAGGTGCCCCCAATGCACCATTTTTTCTCAAAAACACGTCAGAGGTGCCCCCAACGCACCATTTTTTCACAAAAACACGTCAGAGGTGCCCCTCCACCTCATTTTTGAATACTTTTCATCAAAATAGTGCAATAATCACCTCATCTTGTCCTGATTCTAGTCTTCCGTTGATCTCAGTTTCGCCTTTGAAAGTGTGTCATAGTATAACTAACTGTCTTACAATATAACTTTTTTTGCGCTCAAAGAAAACAAGAAAAGAGCTTTATTTTAGAAGTTGACAACTTTTTTGCACGGACACTTTCCATCTGCAAAAAAACAACTCCAAAATTGCAGAAAAATGCGATTTGGGAGATGCCTTTTTGAAATTACCATAACTCTCTAGGAAGTCTCCGTACAAAAAAGTTGTCAACTACAAAAATGGAGTTCTATTTTTGGTCAGTTTCGATCCTATAAAAAGTTATTTTGCGGGTCAGTTAGTCTTACTATGACACACTCTCAAAGTTTGGCATTTTCCACTAAAAAAGCAAAGCTTGATACACTTTTTAGTTAGAATGATGTTTTTCCTCACCATTGAAGTTTGAATTCTAAGTTTTTACTTTTTCCCCGTTAGATTTCTGTAGTTTCTTTACTATATCCTCTCGTTTTTCACCGTTTTTTCTCTCCAATAGCCTAATTCCAGAGCTCAAACCACAACCATGTCAGCGGCTGCTCAACGATTCGAAATCAACGAAGCGTGTGTGTGCATCTTCAAAGGCACCACCCCTTATGCCGTCAGAATAGTTGGAATCGAAGAAGAGAACGGCATCCAGAAGTATGTGGTCCACTACCATAATTGGTCAAAGAAATATGATGAAAAAATCCCGTTCGGATCGGATCGTCTTCACAAAGGCACTTTCGAAGAGTATTTGAAAGCTCATGGGATGGAAGATGCGGTCGCGGCAAATAAAACACCGAAAACGCCAAAGACGCCTGAAATTCCGAAAAATTCACACAATTAAAAGTATTAATAAATTATTATTATTATTACAAATATACACGATCCTATATGGAATTGGTCGTAATGCACTCAAAATCTTACAACGCCATTGTCCATTTTTTCTGCTTCTCTAAAGTATTTCTTCTTTCTGGTTCTGCGGGTAGAGAATGAAAACACTCGTGTTTCGCCATTTAAATCTGGGAACAAACTGGACAGTAATGAGTTGCATAGCATTCGTGTTTTTTTGAATACTCTGGGCGTTGATGAATTTTTTGACAAGGTAAAAAACCCTACATGGCAGTGAACGCGATTATTGAAAACTTACTTTTGGTATTTTTTACAGTTAAGTAAACAAGTCTTCGAACTTATGAGTTTGTGAGCATCATCCAGATTAATGTTATTGCTCGATTGCATGCAATTTGCAATCGTATTGTAGAGGAAATGTCCGTCGGAAACGTCCGTCGGCAATAAGTCTCATGCATAATTCAGGACTATTCATTGGCTCGATTGCCTGGATGACGCAAGCTAAGTATGGAATAGAAGATGCGGGCGCGGCAAATGAAACACCAAAGACGCCAAAAACGCCTGAAATTCCGAAAGATTCACTTGATCACTAGTATTAACAAAATTACGAATTATTAATAAATTTTTTTATAACTACGATTAAACACGATCTTGTTCTCACAATGCACTCAAAATCGTACATTATTTAAAACTTACTTTTGGTATTTTTACAGTGAGATAAAGAACTTTTTGAACTCGGGAGTTTGTGAGCATCCAAACATTCAAAATACCCACGCATTGATGAGGATTTGCTCAATGTGCTAACAAAAGAGTCTTTGACTTTGTACTCGACACAATTTTTGACTGCGTTGGAAACACACAGAGCGGACTAACTAGGGAATGACTTACACAATGTTTGGAGATACACAACATGATATATCGCTGGAAAACTGACGATTTCTTGATTCCGAATCTGTATTCAGTTTTTGCAACGGAGCTCCCAGTTTTGAGAGATTCAGCTCCGAAGTTCGGATAAATTTTAGTGCTCAAACTCAAGTTCTCAGCCCTCGTGTTGCCCCAACACGGGAATCTATTATTTTGGGGAAAGATAAATCAGCGATCGAATGGTCTAGGCGGTAACATGTGAGGTAGAAGATGGACACTCTATGGTTCGAGTCTTTGCATTTTTCCTTCTTTTTTATTTTTTGTAATCCTCGTTTTTGGGTCCCATGGTCACAATGTGTCAGAAATAGGATTTCGAAGTTTTTCCAGTCCATATTGACGGCCTACGACGTTTAAAAAAAACTATTTTTCAAAAAAATTAACTTTTCTGTGAGTCGATGGCAAGAAGGCAGTTGGAGTTTTTTTTCGAAAAAATTTCCTTCAAAAGTTGGAAAAACAAGAGAAAATGTCGAAGCAAGCTATAAAAATGCTTTTTTCAAAGTTTATTTTTCTTGTTACGCTGGTAGATAAATCATAATACTTTCTCTCTCACCCTAATGTCATATAATGCTTCTCTACTTGCCCTTTTTACTTTACGGTCAGTCAAATATGTTTATTGTTCTTCAAAGAGTGTTTCAATAATAAAGCGTACATATAGAAAAATCAAATAGAAAAACACAAAACCGTTTAGGAAATCGTAAAATTTGCTAGAAAAGCTTACAACTTTCTAGAAGTGCGTACAATCATTTAGAAATGCGTAAAACGTTCTAAAACTGCTTTTTTTTCTACATCAAAGTAGTCGCAGTCTTTCAAGAATTTTATGGAATCAATCTGTCTTTGTCTTACTGAAAAATAACAATATTATCAAGTTTAATTCCAAAATATTAAGAGTTCAGCGGTCTTTCTTTTGAAGCTTCATACAAGTTTTATGTAACAGCATAAATATATTTTACTATTAGGTTGATTCATAATTTTCTGCAATTTTTCGATAAAACTTCGCTTCTATTTTTTGAAATCCAGAAAGATTTCTAGAATTCAAAATATTGTTAACCAGCATCGATGGTATTCTGGCAACATTTTATTAGCTAACCGATTCTCTCCGCGTAGATCATCCATTCGAGATTATTTGAAAAGGGAATTCGCTTCTTTTTGATATAGCTCTTTTATTCGTTTTTTTCTTATTAAAAAGTTGTTGTAGTCAAGCTAAATATTTGTAATTAAAGAGAAGAATGTTAGATCAATACGATGAATAAAAGATAATCGTCCAGCCAGATAACAACAGTTTGTTGTGGGTTACTTTCGCAACACATGAAGAAGCGTTGTCAGACTAAAAACGTTGTTTTGTTATATCTCCCCGTCCTGTGGTCACGTGATTTCAAATTTATCTAAATAAGAAACGTGAACATCTAATGTTACGTCCTTGTCCTTGTTGGAAAGTTCTCACCCCTCCACACAGAGTAGTGAGTCCTAGATTTGAAAAACCACTTTTTTAGGGTTGAGAACTTCCAGAGCGCGCAAATCATAGTCCACACATTGTAACTTTCTTACATCGTTAGAGTAACAACTTCACTACTTAATTCTAACAGATAAACATCCCGACCATACGTGTGTTGGGTGGAAAAATACTGATAACCAATTTAGGTCCATGTGATGTACCATTTCACATTGATTCAAAGCGTGTGGTATGTGGTTCCCCTCCATGAACTATAGTTACATGAGTCACCCTCAATGAAGCTGACAACCTACGGGTGGTTTGATACAGATCAGCTTCTACGATTCCCTGCTATAACTCCAAATCTAGCTCTGACAGCTGAAAGAGAAGAACTTTTTCAGTCAGATCCAAGTTTTTTGCTTAAAATCTTTTGAATCGAAATGTTTTTGCGTTGAAACAAGGAGACCTTTGTTGACATACATCAGCAACTTCCTTTTGGCTGACATGATTTTTACACCAGAAACGAATGAAAACAAAATTACGTTTCAAAAACGCAAAAAGTTGCGTGTAAATCAAATCTCCGTTCTCGGCGGGAAAAAAAGCGAGAAGTAAAACTTTGAAACTGTACCAAGTACATAAGTAGGTCTACAAAACACAAAAACAACCACATCGAAAAACAAGTCCTATGCCTAGAAATCGAAACGACGACTGGCAAGCTCAAAAATTGCAGAAAAATTATGAATCAACCTAATAGCTATCCTATTTTTTTTCAATGTGGAATCTCTTCCCTTTCCTGAGTTTCCTAACGATTGTAAGAACGTCACAAGTCATCCCAGAAAATCAAAAGTAGGGAAAGTGTTAAAGCAATACCCCTATCCTCAGTTTGGACCATTTGTTAGTAATAAAAAATTAGAAAATAAGAAGTTGTCCGTTTGCGACATCTATGACCGTGATGACATCTCGGACAAAATTAGGGGAACCGCTCACCCGATTTTTGTAAAGATTTGAATAAAGACCGGTATGAAAAGAGAATAGATAAGGTACGGCAATGCCCGGGTTCTCTCAATTGCGTATACTTTCTTGTTTATGAACAATTTGTCCTTCTTCCTAGATCTGTGCGCACCACTCATTTACTCAAGATTTTAATGTTAGTATGCCATGTGTGGTGATGTGCATGCATTGCTGACTAATTGGTTCTCACTATCTATTGTTAATGAACCAGCTGCCCGCAGCGTCTAGCTACCTCTGGGAATATTCGAAGGACGTTTGTACTAGGACCAATGCATTATGGACTGTCATATTTCCAGCAATAATTTACGTTATTACTCAATCACTCAAGGGCAAGGGAGACCTCGTGAGCCATCTGGGGTGACATAATCACATAAATTTCTAACAAATGGTTCAAACAGAGTTTAGGAATATTGGTTTAGCACTTTCCACATTTTTGATTTTCTGGGATGGTTTGGTATGTCCTTAAGAAACACAAAACTTGAGAAAGGAAAAGGACGCAATAAGAGGAAAGAAAGTAAAAAAAGGCTATGTTTTTGATAAAACTCGTACAAAACTGAAAGAAGAAGACTGGAAAGCTGAATTCCGAATATTTTGGAAGACTTTCAGTAAGATAAGGACAGACTAGGTTACTACGTTTTTTTGAAGATCGCTACTACTTTCAAGTTCAACAATTTTCTGAAAGCTCAACATAACTGAACTTTACATAAACCTAGAACAACTTTGTGAATGAATGTATTTTGTTTTTCTCACTTTTGTAAATTAATTTTTGGTAGTTTTTGCGACGCCGAGATAGTGCGATGTAGCATCTCGACGTTCTGCCCAGGAGACAATAGGTGATGTCGAATAACGTTGTAAATACACTTTCTCTGTTTGTGTTTGTCTATCTACATCTGTTGCGTGTTTTAGGTAGCCAATCGATAGTTTCCTTTATACGTATTCAGCTTAGTCTTCTTCATTCTATTTCGTTTGCCACAGTGACAATGCCAACTTTTCCTATTCTCAATCTACCACCGCAAGCTATAATTCACGTCATGAAATCTATGGATTATAAGGAAATGTGAGTTTGTCTCTCAACTGACATGTGCATTAAAATTTTAACGTTTCAGTTTTAATATCTCATTCTGTTCTGAAAGAGCTAGAGAAGCAGTGAAAACCCTAAATTTAAAGAGTGATCCTTCTTCTTCTGTGTGTATATCCGATACTGTGAGCATTTACATGTCTGTTGGTGAAGAAAAAATGCAATGGCATTTCGAAGATGAGGAACATGATGAAGATTTGTATGTTTCTCCATTACCTCAACAATACGTAAGCCTTCAACTTTATAGAAGAAATGCTTGGAGAGTGGTTTGGATTAAGGAAAATTTTGGTCTGAAAGATTGGATTGGTCACTTCATGCCTATTTTCCATCTCAAAGAGTTCTACACTTTACAATTTGTGGATCATTGCCAAATGCTCGACATTGACGAAATCAAAACAACAATCACCAATTTCAACAAACTCCTTATTTGTGAGAATGGAACTTCTAATGATTATTATGAGGAGATTTTGCAACGTTTCATTTCTTCCAAGTCTTTAGATTTGGATCCCGGTGTATACGAACGTTTGAAGAATCCAAAATATTTTTTGATTCAAAACTATGATTTATTGCAAATCAGTCTAGAAGATGTTTCTCCATGTGTTATGAAATTGGATGATCTTTTGCTTGTTAATAGCAAGAATATCAGTATAGATATGCCAAGGAAGACGGAGAAAACAATTAATCGGTTCATCAAACACTGGATTAAAGGCTCGAATCCGCAAATGGAAATGCTGAGAATTAATTACCCGGACAATGTGGAATTCGACAAAGCGATCACTTTGAGAGGAATAAAATCTATGGAAGCACCAGAAAATGCAGTTAGAAAGTTTAAAACTCTCATCGGAAAAGATTTGGTTATTGACGGAGGCATCGATATTTTTAGACTTGATGGGACCAAAGCTACTATTGTTTTTCAATACACAGATGTGTTTGAGATTTATTCACTTCTCATCTACGTTTGGTACCCACATTGTATCGGAGATTAAATCGAGTGAATCGTATGGAAATTTAATTTGTCAACTCTCATACATTTTATTTATCTCTGCAGCCCTTTTTTATTTTTCAATGTTTTATTGATGCGTCTTCATTTAACTATATTTTCCCCCATTGTCAGTTGGAATTGATATTGTGCCAGCTTAAAAAATAAATTGAGACTTGGAAATAACTTTGCGATTTTATGATTAGTGCATAGTTTATAAGAAAGAACAATAAAATGTCTTATTACCTAACCTGTCTCTGAAACGACAGCATTTTCAGTATGAAGCTTTCTTTTTTTTTAAACAGCAAAAAGGTCAGAATAGAATAAAATTAGTTGTTTTCGACTTCTGTAAGCGAATATATCTTTATTGATTTGTAAATGAAAACCAAGCAGTCACTTTCGTAAATGGGTGGTCTTTAATCCTGGTGGGGGAGTTAATGTTTGATCCCTCTTTTTCTTGCAAACAGAAAATAGTGACTAAAGTGTTCAACCTCTAGCAAAATCAATTTAAAAATTAGAAACACATGAATTGTATGAAAAATAAGAAGAAAATGGAGTGTCATCACTTACAACAACAGAGAGTTGAACGATCGAAAAATGTTCTCTCCAATAAGTGGGCGGAATTAATGTTCGATCTTTCTTTTTTATGCGGACAGATTGAACAAAGAAAATTGTGAGTAATATCATGGGATTTTCTATAAACATGACGACAGATCATTGAAAAGTGAGAGTTTCACAGAAAAAGTGGGTGGAGACAACACGACCTGATGTTCTTTTCCAACGGCTTCAGTCTCAAGAAAACTGTCATTTGGTAGCAGATCTCGCTCAGGACCTCAAATATCATCTGGATATCAACATCGGCGGAGTCATCATTTCAAATCAGTTCACTGATTTCTCGTTTTTTTTGAACCACCGATAACCTTGATCGTGTGGAATCGTTTACTGAAATTATCCCAAAATAACAGTTTTTATTTATGTCAACTCAAGAAGAATGGCAAAACAATTAAGTGAAATATAAATGATAAGAATGTGAATTGGTTTGACGGAACGGAGAAGAACATTTAGACGGGGTTTGTTTGGAATAAAGTGGATTCAATATATGTGAATCAATGATAGAGGGGAAACATTCTAATCAAACATGAATCTAAACATTTTGAAGACGTCTCTGAACAATCGGTTGCCGACGACGATAAACAACAATGAGGTATGGAGTGTTAAGAGCTCGTTTAAGTAATAGCAGGAAATGAAGAAACTATAGAAAATAGACGGGAACAAGAATAACGGCACTATCCAAAAAACAACGTTGAAAAAATCCTTCTGAATAAGGAGTAACAGGGGTCGGAACTGGAATCACGGCGGTTGGAACGGTATGGAGTTGGAAAATAATCGAGGCGATGATACCACGCTTAGGCCAAGTGACAAGTAGTTGGAAGCTGAAAACAAAAGGTTTTTGTATTTTCTCCTTCAGAATCTCCAGTAATCCTTACCTTAGATCATTGTTGAGTTTATATAAACAGTGTGTGTGCTTCAGCATGTTTAACGCCTTCAAAAGATTCTCATCCACAACAAGCCCGCGTCGACCTGAAAATAAGTCTCGTAACATTGGATCCTGTACTGCCGTATCTTACCAAGTCAAAATTTTTTCTTCTTGTTCTTTTTCGTAGTAATCCGCCATCTAAGCATTTTCATTATATTCTTGCTCCTCGCCAAAACCGTCAGCAAAGTCGAACACCTGAAAAATCACTGTTCGCGTTTGAAATTGAACTACAAACAGTTATAACTTGTATTCTATCAGATTCTGACAAAAACAAAACAAAAATGATATACCTGATCACCATTGTCCACACAATCAGCATCATAACAATTTTCTTCGAGCTTCTCGTCATCTTCTTCCTTTTCCATGGGGCCTGAAACCCAAGAAATTCGTCAAACTCAGTAATGTGTATATAATAGCATTGCCTCACAATAAAACACTATTCTCTCAACTCAATCACTACAACTAAAAATAAACCTTATCAATAATGTTTGGCCAAATGAATTATTTGAAAAAATTCAAATATTATTTGATCAAATAAATTGGGTGGAAAATATTCAAACATTACTTGGTCAAGTAATTTATTAGCTCTCTCAAACAAAGTCCAGCCATTACATACCATAGTCAATATTATTTTGATGTTATGAGTCATGGTTATTGCATTGTCCGCGGCAGAGTGGCCCTAGGCAGCTGACCTTTTACGCTTTTTTAATTTCATCATTTTAAAAGGAGTATGGGCTTAACACTTAATAAAAATTAATTGTTTCAGAACCGGTTGTTTTGAAACTAACCATTAAAATAATTAATAGCCCGAAAGGTTTCAGAATTTTCGAAAATGAAGAAACAAGGAAATATTGAAATTCAGTTAGCACAATTGGGTCTTTCTTTTCTAACGAGATGTTTTCTTGTAAATACGAAATACTTTTTGTAACTATTATGGAAATTCAGGTTGATTTCACTGATTTTCAGCTAACATTATTTTCAAAATCACATTCCTCACCTTCAGAACCCTCCAAAACCTTGAAAACTAAAAAATAAAAGCGCTAACTATTAGAATTCAGTAAGAATAGGGAGAGGATCTGTCGAGCGTCATTTCCGGGAGGCGCTCTCAATACATACTGATGGAAAAATGGGGAAGAAGAAAGAATACGCTTCGGGTGAGAGGTGTTTCTGTGTCTGTGTCTCTGTGTTTCAGCTGTCGTCGGGCCGCCAGCCAGCGGAGACATTTTGAAAAAACAATTTTTCTTATGACTCATAATATTTGGTGTCGGCCCTGTTGGTCAGCTGGCAGTCGTATGTTTGTTCAAAAAGTGGGAAAAAAAGAAAGGTCATAACTAAATACACAGAGACACCCCTCAACCTCAAGCGTCCTCTATACTTACCCATTTTTCAATCAGTATGTATTAAGAGCGCCTTTCGAAAATGGCATTCGACCCATCGTCTCCCTTTTTTTTATTGAATTCTAATATTTACTGTTTTTATTTAATGTTTTCGAGGTTACGGATGATTCTGAAGGTAAGTAATAAGATTTTTAACATAAAAATAGCTAAGAACCAATAAAATTCACCTGATTTTTTTAAAATGGTTTCAAACTGGGTATTTTGTATATGCAAGAGAAAAGCTTAATAAAAAAGGATCCGATTTTGTTTGCTGAAAATCAATATATTCTCTTCTTTCTGTCTTTTCAAGAATTCTAAAACTTTTTGGGCTTTAATTATTTCAATGGTTAAACCAACAAAACGACCGGTTTTGAAATGCGGGTTATTCCAAGCATTCAAAAAATTTCGAAAATTTTCACACAACTCATAGAAAGTTTTATCTTGAACCAGAGCAGTGAGATGTTTATTAATTTTGGCAGTTTAAAGAAAAAATTAACATTTTTTTCATAATATATAAGAAATTTCAAATGATTTTATCAAATATTGTTATTTAGTTGAAATTTGGTAAACCCTTGTCGATGTGCATATTTCTCTAACTTGTGGTTGTTTTCAGGAACTGTCGCTGTGGTCTTCTTAGTTTCCCCACTAGAAACTTCTTTGCATCAATACAACAGAATAATGAAAAGACGAAACAGAGCATCGAGACCCGACACTCCCCAAATAAGTCAAGAATCTCCAAAGGAACTGACTGAAATTGTCGAATGCTCTCGGGATCAACTATTGGCCAAATGGTTTCATCCCAAGGACCAGTGAAAATCTTCTTCATGACTTCAACTTCAATGAAACTGTTCTCAGTCTTCCACCCGCTCGACTTCTATTCGATTAATCCTTGGAAGCAATATTTGAGTCTGGAAGAAAAAAAACCCGGCAGATCAGATGACGAACGCATTCGACCCAACTCTCATCAGTTTTCCAGTTCCAAACACCCGAGTCGAGTTGCTCTCCACCATTGCGACGTTTGCTAACTATGTCACTTACTACCACGGTGAGACGTAAGTTTATTTTAAACTTCGAATTTGGTTTTTGATTGTGCACACAATTTCAGATTGAACCAATAGGATATCTTCATGTTATTGCTCGAATCAAACGCCTCCGCCAAAGGAGTTCTCAATCAGGAGGTCCACAGTTCCAGATTTCCAAGCTTCCCCCGCTTTTTGTGAAGTCATCATTTCCCATCTTGTCTGAATTATTCTGAATGTGACGTGTGTTATTCCCATTGTTGTTTTTTTATGAAACGATTTGTTTATTGTAATAAATTGGAATTAACCTCGGAATCCACCAAGTTTCCAGTCATCACCATGGACGATTTACAGAATGACAGTCTTAATTTTGCTGCAAATGCGCTCTATCGCAAACTGATCAATTCACATTTTTGAAATAACGCCCACAAGCCTAGATTCTGTGCAATTCAAGTCTCGTGACGTCGCTGAAAAACGAGGTTGACGCTGAAAAATACGGCACAGAATCGTTTCTCGGAATTTTTAAAGCGGTCAAATATTAGGTTGTCCCATAAGTTTTCGAACATTATTGAAATCGAATTTATTCAAAGCCAGAGTATTACCAAAATCAAACATAGCGACCACCTTTATCCACGACTGTTTGCCATTTAGTAGGTAGAGATTCAATACCTTTCCGCCAAAACTCAGGCTGCTTCGAGTCAAAATACTTCTTCAACCATTTCTCGACCTCTGACTTTGTTTTGAAGTCCTGGCCTTCGAGGGATCAATACATGTCGCTGAACAGATGGTAATCCGAAGGGGCAAGATCAGGGCTGTATGGAGGGTGGACAAAGACTGTGCCAGTGGAATTTAGCCAGGAGAGACTTGGTCGTCTTTGCGATGTGTGGTCTTGCGTTGTCATGGAGGTAGTGAACTCTGTGACCGTGTAGAGAGGAGGTTTTCAGTTCGGACTTCACCTTTTGTAATTGAGAAGAATAGTAGTCAGCGGTAATAGTTTTTCCCTCCGGAAGCAGTTCCCAATAAAGCACTCCATGAACAGACCACCAGACGAAGAGCAATATTTTCTTTGGGTGTAACTACTGTTTGACGACATACTCTGGCTGTTTATCAGCATCAACCCACTGGGCTCTCCTGTGGTGGTTTTCGTATAAGACCCACTTCTCGTCCAACGTAACCAAATGATCCAGCCAGTTGAAAGTAGGATGGAGAGTTAGAAGTTGCAGTGACATGTCCACTCTGCGCTCAAGGTCAAAGTAAGACAATTTGTGTGGTATCCATCTCCCCATTTTTTTTAACTTGCCAAGAGCTTTCAGTCCTCTTTCTACCGCAGAGTGAGTAGAGCCCATTACTGTTACCAGTTCACGAATGAATTGAAATGGGCCACTTTCCACTACCTCCCGTAACTTGTCAATGTCGAACTCCACTGCTCTTCCAGAACGTGCTTATTCGGCCAAAGAAAAATCATTATTTTTGAAACGATGGACCCAACGGCTAATTGTCTGCCGTTGAGGGGCATTATCCTTATGAACTTCAACCGTACGTTCTTCAATCTCAGTGATCTTGGAGTTAGATAGAAACAAAAATAGAATCACATGACGAATATGAAGTCGGTCGAGGACAAAGATTGGTGCAGCGTTCATTGTGAAGAGGCAGCCAGAAGTAATGAATGCTATTGTCAATACACCCGACGTCTTATATTATGGAGAACATTCACTGTTTGGTTTGATTCTTTCTCTCTGTCCTATAGCAGAGTACCAAAACTATGTTCGAAAACTTTTGGGACAACCTAATATTTATTTTTAATTTTCATAGTCAATTTTGGATTCAGCTCGTCGAAGCGGTTCGAATAAGTATAATCATGACTAGGTCTCATGCTTTCTCCGATCAATGAAAATTAGCGGGGTACTGTAGTTTTCGGAACCGCACAGAACCTAGACTTGTGGTTACTTTTCTGCAAGCTCATAAAGAGCAGATGTCAAAAATGTTATCAAATTTTCGAAGAAAATAAAACTGGGGCTGAAAAATACTGCAAAAATGTCATGACGGTTGAAAAAAGTACGACCATGACTAGGTTTCTTGCACTTTGAATGTCGTGAAAACTACTGGGTACTGTAGTTTTCGGAATTTCCAGTTAAAAACTGCATAATAATTTGAAACATTGCCATAATCTCATAAATTTACCATTTGTCTCAAAATTATGATATGTTGAAGATCAAATCTAGGTCTCCACTTTTGTGGTTGACAACTTTTTTCTACAAACTATCCCTGGCCGTTGGAATACTTGGCATATTTGTCAAGGCCCGGACCGAAAAATGACCGGAAAATTAGCGCCAATATTCATAATTCACATTTTTTTGGCAAAGAAATCAAGTTTCACGCAGCGCGTCACGGTCTCTGGGAAATTAATTTCAAATAAGGGTAAGGTATGCCAGTTCATTTTCATAATGCCCGAATTTTTGAATTCGGTGCAGTCGTGTACTTTTTGTGGACAAATCAATTTTTTGCTGCGTCTTTCGAAATCTTATTTCATAGATTTTCAATGATTAAAGCACTGAACAACTCTCTTAAGTGGTTTACTTCTCAAAATAGTTACTTTTAATTAAAAAAAAGACTTTTAAAGTAAAATTAAAGGCCTCGATTACTGTGGTCGATTGAGCAACTTTTTGAAATTATGAAAATCTGTCTTAAATCTGTCTCACGACGAGAATTTCTGATATTAAGTTTTCATGTCGGAAATGTCTATTTTTAATCAAATAATCAAAGTAACCATCATTAAAAGTTAATATAAATCACACATTTTAACATTTTCAACTAAACCCTCTCTTCAGAGCCCAACTCTCCCTGGAATTCCGGCGTGTCAACAGATTCCTGATCGCCAACAAAACCCACGCGGCTGAACTCACTTGGACATTCGATGACCAAACCGCGTTTCCAGGAATGTTTACGTTCAACAGAAACACTCCGTTTTATAACTACTTGACTCTTACTGTATCTGTTGACGACTCCACTCATCTCAAATACTATTTTCTTGGGAAAAACCAACGATACATGGCTGGAAGTCCTGTGAAGACCGAGCTCGGGGATTGGCCGCTACCTATTGAGAAAATTAATAGAAATGGATTCCGGATGTATGGAAGGCAAAATCTTCTGGAAGCAGCTCCTGAAGAACTTGGTATGAAAATGATGGAAAAGTTGACTGAACACTTCCTAAATATATTCTATATCGACGGATACAATCTGAAGTATGGGAGATTCCATGGTTTTGATATTTTCAAGTCATTTATCTGGAATTTTACTCGAAAATTCAAGAATTTTTCCATGACTGGATTGGAAATTAATAAGGAAAACGGACGAATTTTGTTGAAAGATTTGGAAATCGACAACTTATATCTGTTCGCGGTCAATATTAATGATTTCAATGACAGCACTACTGTGAATATGAATCAATCAATGATAAAGATCCATCGCTGCAACTGGCTTACTATAAATCATATAATTGAAGCTCACGAGGCTAAACTAATCGATGTTGGGATTACAATTTTGGACGTGAGTCAGCTAGTCGAACTAGTCACTCTTTGGAGAAATGGACAAAAATTGAGGAATCTGGAAAAGTTGAAGATCGAGTGGACGAAGTATTCTGGATATGAATCGGAGAACTTGAAGGAGTTAAGGGAGAAGATGAACAATTTGGGTGTAAGGTAAGATTTGTGGGATTTGTAAGTGCGCTCTAATGGTGATTATGATGATGATGGTGATGATGATGATAATGAGTATTTTATGAATTCAAACCCAATGAATCGAGGTACCAAGTCGAACGAGTCACTGATGGAGAAATTGCTTTGTTAAGTTTTGGTCTCGAGAGCAAGTTCAAAATGGTTCTACAGAAGGTGGCGAAGCAAGAAAAAGAAGCTGAGGATCACGGAAGTGATGATTCAGAAGCAGAAGATGAGGAAGATGAAGAAGGTGGTAATGAATCTGAGGATCAAAATGAAGAAGGTGGTAATGAATCTGAAGGTGAAAATGAAGAAGGAGAGAATGATTCTGAGAATGAAGAAGGAGATGATGAATCTGAGGATATAGATGATGAGGAGTAATTGTCTTCCTACTAATGCTCTGCGTTTCAACCACTTCTGATTATTATTTTAACGTAAATAAAGTTTTAAATTCCACAAAAAATTTTCTAAAAGTTCTAATGAGCAGATATTAAAAATGTTAATAAATTTTCAATAAAAAATGAGGTTCACGCTGAAAAATTCGGCATAACATAGTTTTTTGGATTTTCTCAAGACGGATGATCATTTTTCGGTCTTCTTGGTTTTTTGGATTTAGCTTGTCAAGGCGGTTTGAGAAATTGTTGCGACGGATATTGGGTAGGTGTGGAGCAGTTGAAAAAAGACGCCAATGGGCGAAACGAAGACGATTGACTACCGATACTAATTAGTAGCGATTCGATAGCTAAAGAAAACTGTTGCTGACTACCTCTTATTAATCAGAGGTATAATAGCTCTCACTAGACAAAACGAGGGATGTATTTTGACCGACTGTCATTTTGCCTTTATTCGATTTTTGATGGGAGGTGAGAAGAGGTGCGATGGGATTGTGAAGTTGATGGATAACTGTCATCATACACTTTACTGGTTGTAATGCCTCTCTTCATCTTTCTTGCTCGCTCCAGTGCTCGGATTTTGGCAATGGTTCTGTCCTACAAGTTCATTCTCCATAGTATCAAAGTAGTCCTTCAAGAATGAGAAATTTCTGATCTTGCTTATCTCAAATTGTCTGTTGCGTGTCTCCTGATTGTAATGATGTTCCAGATTACATCTCAAAACTTCATACTCTTTCTGTGATATATTTACGGAGCGGATCATTGGCTTTGCTTCACCGGCTAGACGTCCCAACAAAGGTAACTACTTAATTGTAGTCGGAATTTCTGGATTGTCATAAACGGAATGACGTAACAGCTCCGTGAAAATTCCTTACTCTCAACTGATTTTGGTCAAGTGAGAGGATATTGTCGGTGATCGATTTCACCATGTTTTAAGTGGGAATAAGAGACAAAGTCTCCAGTATGAGCGGATTAGTAGACTCTTGATTATTGAATTGATCTCGTTAATTATTTCAAAAACTCTAACAAACTTTGGGAAAATGAGGTTGACGCAGAAACATATTCCATAACATTGCTTTTTGGATGTTTTTAAAGCGGATGACCTTTCTTCTGTTGTCACGCTTTTTGGATCTCATTGCGAAAACTAGCACGGTACTGTAGTTTTTATCGCGAGACTCGTATTGCACAGAATGTACGGTTTTTATCTCAAAAATGTCGACAAATTTTCGAAAAAAATTAGTTTGTAGCTGAAAATTACAGCACAGAAATGTAATTGGAATTATTTCATAGCGTATTTCATAGCGTATGACTGTTTATATATTTTTAATGTCAGTTTTTAATTCAGCTTATTGAGACTATCCAAATGAGTATAATCATGACTAGATTTCATGCTTTTTGGGCCTAAAAAAACGCACAAAATTTTTATATGATTTTTTCAAAGCGGATTATTGTATAATCATTTCGAAAACTGCTAAATTTCAATGTGCCCGTCTTATAGATTACGAAACATTAATCGTTTTTGTATGTCTCTACATGAACACGCGAGGTCATTCCACTGAAATTCTGCGGGTAACGTAATCTTAACGTGTCAGTTTAACTTTCCGTGTGTAATCGACAAGGACAACAAAAAACGGATGACAACAATAAAAACTCAAACGTAATTACTAGTTCATTCGATTATGAAAATACTTCAATGATATTATAATTATTCATTATTAATCTTCCAAAAGACGAGTTCCTTGTTTGTTTCACTTATTGATTTCTCTGAAAAACTTAAGAAAATATTAGAAGTGTGAGTCTCTTTCACCTTTCCCTTGTTCCAGTTGAGTGCAACGTTCTTCTAGTTGGTTTGTTCTTTGAACTTCTTGTTGAGCTGCTGGAAAACATAACTGTATTGAAAAATGTAACTAAAGGCTTTGAAATAGAGACTATACGTATTTTAAGTACAGGCCGCCAGAAACTTGTTTTTGAGTACAAAGTTGCAAAAAATCAGGAAAAATCAAAAAACCCCACTTTTTGTTACTAAATTTTTCGAACAAGTTCAGAAAATTCAGGTTCAGAAAATGACAGGTTAAGGAAACAGTATCTTGTTGCACTCACCGTAATCTCTTTCCGTGTTAGTTGGTGTTGAAACCGGTGTGTTCTCAATCATCATCGGATCCTCCTGCTTCTTGATTCGCACGATTTCAATTTTGTTCTCGTCCTGAAATCATCTCACTCATTACCAGCTCACAAACGAGTTGTACTTATACTCAATGCGATAAAAAATGATACTTTCTAACTAAAACTCCGTCAATTACCTGTCCAACAAAGAAAATCCGGAGATCCTTCGAACCATACGATGTTCTTTTTCCCAGAATCATTGGCTTTGGAATCATCTGTCTCTCATTGTATCGAACTGGTGGGCACTTCGTTTGAGACATTTGAGGGGATCCATTGTGATCAGTGAAGCTAAGTTTCACTTTGGTGAGTTCGGTTAGCTTATACTCCAGGTCGTGGCTACCGTTTCGCATTGAGATCACTTCTGGAAAAATGAACGGTTTTTTCGAAAACTCTCCGAAAATATTTTGAAAGATTTTGGCCGAAAAATACTGTCCGAAAAATGTTTGTCTTAACGGTTTTTGCACAGCCCTAGAAAAATTCTTGAAAAATGTATATAAAATCATAGTTGTCAAGGCCCGGCCCGGGCCGGGCTTAAGGCCCGGCCCGAAGGCCCGGGCAAATTGGCGCGAAAGTCAAAAATTCAAATTTTTTCAAATTTTTTGAAATTTTTTGAATTTTTTCGCGAAAAAGTCAAATTTTTGAGCATCGTTCAGAATTAGAAGAAATTCAGAAAAATAGTCTAAAATTGACCCATTTTCGATGAAAAATTGAAAAAATTTCGGAAAAAAATGTGTTTAAAAAATGGGTCATTTTTGAAGCCGGGCCTTCGGGCCGGGCCGGGCCTTGAAAATTTTCTACCGGCCCGGGCCTTCGGGCCTTGCCGGGCCTTGCCGGGCCGGCCCGGGCCTTGACAACTATGTATAAAATACATTTCGGATGTTTAATTTCAGACTGAAAAGAACCAGAAAACTTTGAAACATCTCAACCGACTTGCATTGTGAACGAAATTTCATAATCAATGTGAAACATTAAATAAGTTATCACTAGTTTCTTTGCACTTCCACATATTGCTTCCACATATTGATTATTGCGATGTTATGCTACATTCAATGAAATTAAAAGATGCTTACCTTATTCACTCCATAGTACCAGCACACAAGCAGAACAATAAAAGCATATCAGAATTTAATAAAAATCAATATAAAAAAGACCACTTATTCAGTAAAGGGTCAAACGTAACAAATGAAATGAAGAGGAAAAAAGGGCCAAAGAGGAAACACACTTTTCTGCTTCACTAACTCTCTCACCGATATACACACTCTTTCCATGTTTGATTGGACGTCGCGTCTCCTCGGCCGTCTCACTGCTCCTCTCCACGTGCTGGAAAGAGAGGCACGTGGAGAAGGCCAGTTGTGTTTGTTGTAGTCAGTGTATGAAATTTATAAGAAGAGAGGCCGAATTGTGAAACAAATGGTGAAACGAACGAAACACAATGATTCAGCAGGATATAATTATTTCGAAGCAATTGATATTTCGTGTTAGAGGGTTCCATGGTTTTTATCATTGGTTTTGATTCTTCGGTTCGAATTTGAGAACCAAGGTTCGAGCCACCATTGCTGAAACTAAACAAGTGCTCAAACTTCATTCCGCTCATATTTACCATCAAAACTATGTTGCTTTTCAATGTTTGTCTAAACGCGGCTCTCCTTGCTATACCAGCAAGAAAACTATCACAATCATACACGACAGCCTAAAACAGACAAAAATCTTGAAGAACAGCAGATGCGCTCTACCCTATTATGCGTATAAGAAAATCCAAAAGCGACAAAATTCTGATATGAGATTAGTTATTGGAAACTGCAAAAAAAATTAAATTGAAATTTGGAACTTTCTGATTGTTGTGTTATTCTTGTCTCAAAATATGGAAAAATGCAAAAATGATTTTGACTAATTATGCAACATTGCTGTAAAACCCAAAAATGCGAACTCTACGCAAAAATCCGGTTTAGAAAAAAACCATATCGCTAGATTTCAGATTTCAAGGATGCGCTAAGGATGCGCTAGGCGGCAAACTTCAAATGCTATCAATTAACAAGCGTGACAAAAACATCCCGCTACCGTGAAAAGCGAGAGAGCATTGCAAACGAGGAGACGCAGAGTAAACAAAGCGAGAGAGTGTGTGAGAGGGAGAAACGCAGACACTAAGCCCTGCGTCTGACTACCACTGCAAAGCATCGATCAAATACCACCCACAATTCTCTGGTCTGACGTAAATTGATAATTTATTAACAAAAATTATGGAAACGTGCAAACTTTGGCAAGAAAATTGTCTTTCTAAGCTTCTTGTTCGGCAACTCCTCGTCTCAGGATGAACCTTATAATCCTTTGCCACTTTCTGCACCATCACCTGAACCTCCTCAGCCAACAATCCGGTCAGTACATTGGCAGTTGCCAGAAGGATCCAAAGAACTTTTGCAACACAAATTGAGTTTTCGTCGGTTGAATCTTCAGTTGCTTCTCGTCTGACAATTCTCATTGCATAGGATAGGGCATTTTTCACTGCCGTTATTTCTATGGTCTGAAATATTATTTGATTTTCAGCACTTGTTTTTTTTGAATTTTTTTCTTACCTCTACGTCAGTGAGATCCTCCATCTTGACTTGATTAATGAAGTCAACTTCACCCTGGGATTGGCTCTGAAAGACGTGATGTCAAGATATCGAAACTACTGAAATACTCACGTTGCAGTCTCTCGTTCACCACCTTTATCTGTATCCTTCCACATGACATTCTCGAGGTTTGGGAACGTGTTTTCCACTCCTATATGGCCAAAGTCAAGGGCTCTCTCCTCGACCGCCGTCATCCTGTAAGAATTTGTTTTGTGATTTTCAATGTAGACTCAAGTATCTGGGAAGTTGTAATCTTAACCTCCAAAAAAGGAGAAATTTCGGGATATGACTCACTCAAAATGACGATCGATGTGTCCATCCATCAAAAAGTTTCCTCCGAAGACGATCGAATCTTCTGGAGTGTAGACGGCATGGATGTATCCAGCGGGGATGAAGGTCGTGTAGCCTTGCTTGATTTGAACCCGCTGGAGCTCATCGAACAACTCTTCCACAATCCATTTCTCCGGGGGATCGCTTCCCTCATAACTCTTATAGATCTCCAGGTTTCTCTCCGTGGGAGGAGCCACATAGAAGATCTTGCGACCCTGCAAAAAATAGAGAAGATTGGACATCCGGACAAAAAGAAACACTGACCTCTTTCACGTGGTAGTACACACAGGTACCAGAAGGGTCCACGTGGATGTCCGTATAGGAGTTGGCCATGGTAACCAGAAGAAACTTCTGGAACTTTGGCATACTCTTCAACAATTTTAATACTTGCAAAATTCCGGGCCGGCCCAGATTCGAATTTTTGAATCTTTTTCACTAGAATTTTTTTTCAACAATTTTTTTCTAAAAATGTTCCAAATTTTTTATCAAGTATATTTGAAGAATCAGTCTAAAACGAGTTTTGAGACCTCAAAATAGCAAAAATCGCTCCTCCTCGTGCACTTTTTCAATGCATTTCAATAGCCATTCTCTTCTGTACATGAAATGCACGTATAACTGTTCATTTTTCAATTTATTCTTGAAAATTTTTAAAATTTTTGTTTTCACGTGCACAACAAGAAGAATTTCACTCAAAATGTACTGAAAAATGGCATCGATTTTTGGGAAGTTGAGATCTCATAACTCGTTTTAAACGCATTTTCAGACATGAAAGCAGAAAAACATATATTTTTCCTGGCTCACTGAATCGATTGATCTCAAAAATCCATGGTTTAAAAGTAGTTTTTTTCCGAAAAAATCAAAGAAATTTCGAAAAAAAAGCATTTTTTTAGTACTGAAAATCCGGACCGGAGAAATTCTGATTTCGGCCCGATCCGCTGCAACTCTGACAATTTTTGTAACCGATTCAAAAACCCAGTATTTGTGTGAATGAAGGTGAATTTAATTTTATCGTGTTTCGCCGGTTTCGAAATTTCTAATTTCAAAATGTCCGGTTTTGTGTTGTCGCAATTTCAAAATGTTACGGAGCACCTAATTTTGAGAAATGTGAGTCTGCTGTCTTTTTTTGAATTCATAATAAAAATTTACTTTTAAAAACCATGCATCGCCAAAATCCACAGAATAAATAGAAAAATAGATAGAATTCAATAATAATCAAGTTTAGGTTTTTGACGCTTATTCAGTAAAGCATCTTAAAAAGTCTAATTGGAGGGTTTGTCTTATATGTTCTATTCCTCTTCTGTGTCTATTTTCTCTCGTTTATCGACTATTTGTCGTCCTTCAGCAAATACGAAAATCCTTTCTCTCTCTTCTTTTCCTCGGGTCATGTCTCTCCATTGAGAAGAGTAATTGCTATCGGCCGGCGGGGCGAACACAACCCGGCCGGCCGACGCGTTTCCTTTCTAACATTTTTATTTTATTTTCACCGAAACATATGGGGATGGTTTATTTTATCTATCCAATTTTTGTTTAACCAAAAAAAGTTATATGAAAAAGCAGTCTGAAACGAGTTATGAGACCTCGAAATTCTAATCATCGCTTCTCGTCGTGCAGTTTTTCAGTACATTTCAATAAAAAACATTCTCGTCTGTACGTGAAACGCATTCATGAATGTTCATTTTTCGATTTTTTTTTGACAAAAACTACCGTAATCCGGTACGTTTTTGCAGTGATACCAGAATTGCATAAAACCTAGTCTTGTTTATACTCGTTCGAACCAACTTGACGAGCTGAATCCGAAAATGACATTGAAAATGAAAAATTGTGACCCACTCTGAAAAATACAGAAAAACATGTAATTTTCTGAAAGTTCGCCCGAGGTTTTCAGCGGCAACCTTATTTTTTCAGAAATTCATAGATATTTTCAACATCTACAATTCATGAGCATCCAGAAAAGTACCCACAAGCCTAGGTTCTGTGCAATTCGACAATCACGACGAAAACTACCGTAATCCGGTATGTTTTCGCAGTGGCACCAGAATTGAATGAAACCTAGTCTTGTTTATACTCGTTCGAACCGACTTGACAAACTGAATCCGAAAATGACATTGAAAATGAAAAATTGTGACCCACTCTGAAAAATACAGAAAAACATGTAATTTTCTGAAAGTTCGCCCGAGGTTTTCAGCGGCAATCTTATTTTTTCAGAAATTCATAGATATTTTCAACATCTACATTTCATGAGCATCCAGAAAAGTACCCACAAGCCTAGGTTCTGTGCAATTCGACAATCACGACGAAAACTACCGTAATCCGGTATGTTTTTGTAGTGGCACCAGAATTGCATGAAACCTAGTCTTGTTTATACTCGTTCGAACCGACTTGACGTGCTGAATCCGAAAATGACATTGAAAATGAAAAATTGTGACCCACTCTGAAAAATACAGAAAAACATGTAATTTTCTGAAAATTCACCCGAGGTTTTTAGCGGCAATCTTATTTTTTCAGAAATTCATAGATATTTTCAACATCTACATTTCATGAGCATCCAGAAAAGTACCCACAAGCCTAGGTTCTGTGCAATTCGACAATCACGACGAAAACTACCGTAATCCGGTATGTTTTCGCAGTGGCACCAGAATTGAATGAAACCTAGTCTTGTTCATACTCGTTCGAACCGACTTGACAAGCTGAATCCGAAAATGACATTGAAAATGAAAAATTGTGACCCACTCTGAAAAATACACAAAAACATGTAATTTTCTGAAAATTCATCCGAGGTTTTTAGCGGCAATCTTATTTTTTCAGAAATTCATAGATATTTTCAACATCTACATTTCATGAGCATCCAGAAAAGTACCCACAAGCCTAGGTTCTGTGCAATTCGACAATCACGACGAAAACTACCGTAATCCGGTATGTTTTTGTAGTGGCACCAGAATTGCATGAAACCTAGTCTTGTTTATACTCGTTCGAACCGACTTGACGTGCTGAATCCGAAAATGACATTGAAAATGAAAAATTGTGACCCACTCTGAAAAATACAGAAAAACATGTAATTTTCTGAAAATTCACCCGAGGTTTTTAGCGGCAATCTTATTTTTTCAGAAATTCATAGATATTTTCAACATCTACATTTCATGAGCATCCAGAAAAGTACCCACAAGCCTAGGTTCTGTGCAATTCGACAATCACGACGAAAACTACCGTAATCCGGTATGTTTTTGCAGTGGCACCAGAATTGCATGAAACCTAGTCTTGTTTATACTCGTTCGAACCGACTTGACGAGCTGAATCCGAAAATGACATTGAAAATGAAAAATTGTGACCCACTCTGAAAAATTCAGAAAAACATATAATTTTCTGAAAGTTCGCCCGAGGTTTTTAGCGGCAATCTTATTTTTTCAGAAATTCATAGATATTTTCAACATCTACAATTCATGAGCATCCAGAAAAGTACCCACAAGCCTAGGTTCTGTGCAATTCGACAATCACGACGAAAACTACCGTAATCCGGTATGTTTTTGCAGTGGCACCAGAATTGAATGAAACCTAGTCTTGTTTATACTCGTTCGAACCGACTTGACAAGCTGAATCCGAAAATGACATTGAAAATGAAAAATTGTGACCCACTCTGAAAAATACAGAAAAACATGTAATTTTCTGAAAGTTCGCCAAAGGTTTTCAGCGGTAATCTTACTTTTTAAAATCTCGTAGATATTTTCAACATCTACAATCCATGAGCATTCAGAAAAGTACCCACAAGCATAGGTTCTGTGCAATTCGACAATCACGACAAGAACTACCGTAATCCGGTATGTTTTTGCAGTGGCACCAGAATTGCATGAAACCTAGTCTTGTTTATACTCGTTCGAACCGACTTGACAAGCTGAATCCGAAAATGACATTGAAAATGAAAAATTGTGACCCACTCTGAAAAATACAGAAAAACATGTAATTTTCTGAAAGTTCGCCAAAGGTTTTCAGCGGTAATCTTACTTTTTTAAAATCTCGTAGATATTTTCAACATCTACAATCCATGAGCATTCAGAAAAGTACCCACAAGCATAGGTTCTGTGCAATTCGACAATCACGACAAGAACTACCGTAATCCGGTATGTTTTTGCAGTGGCACCAGAATTGCATGAAACCTAGTCTTGTTTATACTCGTTCGAACCGACTTGACAAGCTGAATCCGAAAATGACATTGAAAATGAAAAATTGTGACCCACTCTGAAAAATTCAGAAAAACATGTAATTTTCTGAAAGTTCGCCAAAGGTTTTCAGCGGTAATCTTATTTTTTCAGAAATTCATAGATATTTTCAACATCTACAATCCATGAGCATCCAGAAAAGTACCCACAAGCCTAGGTTCTGTGCAATTCGACAATCACGACAAGAACTACCGTAATCCGGTATGTTTTTGTAGTGGCACCAGAATTGCATGAAACCTAGTCTTGTTTATACTCGTTCGAACCGACTTGACGTGCTGAATCCGAAAATGACATTGAAAATGAAAAATTGTGACCCACTCTGAAAAATTCAGAAAAACATGTAATTTTCTGAAAGTTCGCCAAAGGTTTTCAGCGGTAATCTTATTTTTTCAGAAATTCATAGATATTTTCAACATCTACAATCCATGAGCATCCAGAAAAGTACCCACAAGCATAGGTTCTGTGCAATTCGACAATCACGACGAAAACTACCGTAATCCGGTATGTTTTTGTAGTGGCACCAGAATTGCATGAAACCTAGTCTTGTTTATACTCGTTCGAACCGACTTGACGTGCTGAATCCGAAAATGACATTGAAAATGAAAAATTGTGACCCACTCTGAAAAATACAGAAAAACATGTAATTTTCTGAAAATTCACCCGAGGTTTTTAGCGGCAATCTTATTTTTTCAGAAATTCATAGATATTTTCAACATCTACATTTCATGAGCATCCAGAAAAGTACCCACAAGCCTAGGTTCTGTGCAATTCGACAATCACGACGAAAACTACCGTAATCCGGTATGTTTTTGCAGTGGCACCAGAATTGCATGAAACCTAGTCTTGTTTATACTCGTTCGAACCGACTTGACGAGCTGAATCCGAAAATGACATTGAAAATGAAAAATTGTGACCCACTCTGTAAAATTCAGAAAAACATATAATTTTCTGAAAGTTCGCCCGAGGTTTTTAGCGGCAATCTTATTTTTTCAGAAATTCATAGATATTTTCAACATCTACAATTCATGAGCATCCAGAAAAGTACCCACAAGCCTAGGTTCTGTGCAATTCGACAATCACGACGAAAACTACCGTAATCCGGTACGTTTTTGCAGTGGCACCAGAATTGAATGAAACCTAGTCTTGTTTATACTCGTTCGAACCGACTTGACAAGCTGAATCCGAAAATGACATTGAAAATGAAAAATTGTGACCCACTCTGAAAAATACAGAAAAACATGTAATTTTCTGAAAGTTCGCCAAAGGTTTTCAGCGGTAATCTTACTTTTTAAAATCTCGTAGATATTTTCAACATCTACAATCCATGAGCATTCAGAAAAGTACCCACAAGCATAGGTTCTGTGCAATTCGACAATCACGACAAGAACTACCGTAATCCGGTATGTTTTTGCAGTGGCACCAGAATTGCATGAAACCTAGTCTTGTTTATACTCGTTCGAACCGACTTGACAAGCTGAATCCGAAAATGACATTGAAAATGAAAAATTGTGACCCACTCTGAAAAATACAGAAAAACATGTAATTTTCTGAAAGTTCGCCAAAGGTTTTCAGCGGTAATCTTACTTTTTAAAATCTCGTAGATATTTTCAACATCTACAATCCATGAGCATTCAGAAAAGTACCCACAAGCATAGGTTCTGTGCAATTCGACAATCACGACAAGAACTACCGTAATCCGGTATGTTTTTGCAGTGGCACCAGAATTGCATGAAACCTAGTCTTGTTTATACTCGTTCGAACCGACTTGAAAAGCTGAATCCGAAAATGACATTGAAAATGAAAAATTGTGACCCACTCTGAAAAATACAGAAAAACATGTAATTTTCTGAAAGTTCGCCAAAGGTTTTCAGCGGTAATCTTACTTTTTTAAAATCTCGTAGATATTTTCAACATCTACAATCCATGAGCATTCAGAAAAGTACCCACAAGCATAGGTTCTGTGCAATTCGACAATCACGACAAGAACTACCGTAATCCGGTATGTTTTTGCAGTGGCACCAGAATTGCATGAAACCTAGTCTTGTTTATACTCGTTCGAACCGACTTGACAAGCTGAATCCGAAAATGACATTGAAAATGAAAAATTGTGACCCACTCTGAAAAATTCAGAAAAACATGTAATTTTCTGAAAGTTCGCCAAAGGTTTTCAGCGGTAATCTTACTTTTTTAAAATCTCGTAGATATTTTCAACATCTACAATCCATGAGCATTCAGAAAAGTACCCACAAGCATAGGTTCTGTGCAATTCGACAATCACGACAATAACTACCGTAATCCGGTATGTTTTTGCAGTGGCACCAGAATTGCATGAAACCTAGTCTTGTTTATACTCGTTCGAACCGACTTGACAAGCTGAATCCGAAAATGACATTGAAAATGAAAAATTGTGACCCACTCTGAAAAATTCAGAAAAACATGTAATTTTCTGAAAGTTCGCCCGAGGTTTTTAGCGGCAATCTTTTTTTTTCAGAAATTCATAGATATTTTCAACATCTACAATCCATGAGCATCCAGAAAAGTACCCACAAGCCTAGGTTCTGTGCAATTCGACAATCACGACGAAAACTACCGTAATCCGGTATGTTTTTGCAGTGGCACTAGAAGTGCATGAAACCTAGTCTTGTTTATACTCGTTCGAACCGACTTGACGAGCTGAATCCGAAAATGACATTGAAAATGAAGAATTGTGACCCACTCTGAAAAATACAGAAAAACATGTAATTTTCTGAAAGTTCGCCCGAGGTTTTTAGCGGCAATCTTTTTTTTTCAGAAATTCATAGATATTTTCAACATCTACAATCCATGAGCATCCAGAAAAGTACCCACAAGCCTAGGTTCTGTGCAATTCGACAATCACGACGAAAACTACCGTAATCCGGTATGTTTTTGCAGTGGCACCAGAAGTGCATGAAACCTAGTCTTGTTTATACTCGTTCGAACCGACTTGACGAGCTGAATCCGAAAATGACATTGAAAATGAAGAATTGTGACCCACTCTGAAAAATACAGAAAAACATGTAATTTTCTGAAAATTCACCCGAGGTTTTTAGCGGCAATCTTATTTTTTTAGAAATTCATAGATATTTTCAACATCTACATTCCATGAGCATCCAGAAAAGTACCCACAAGCCTAGGTTCTGTGCAATTCGACAATCACGACGAAAACTACCGTAATCCGGTATGTTTTTGCAGTGGAACCAGAATTGAATGAAACCTAGTCTTGTTTATACTCGTTCGAACCGACTTGACAAGCTGAATCCGAAAATGACATTGAAAATGAAAAATTGTGACCCACTCTGAAAAATACAGAAAAACATGTAATTTTCTGAAAGTTCGCCAAAGGTTTTCAGCGGTAATCTTACTTTTTAAAATCTCGTAGATATTTTCAACATCTACAATCCATGAGCATTCAGAAAAGTACCCACAAGCATAGGTTCTGTGCAATTCGACAATCACGACAAGAACTACCGTAATCCGGTATGTTTTTGCAGTGGCACCAGAATTGCATGAAACCTAGTCTTGTTTATACTCGTTCGAACCGACTTGACAAGCTGAATCCGAAAATGACATTGAAAATGAAAAATTGTGACCCACTCTGAAAAATACAGAAAAACATGTAATTTTCTGAAAGTTCGCCAAAGGTTTTCAGCGGTAATCTTACTTTTTTAAAATCTCGTAGATATTTTCAACATCTACAATCCATGAGCATTCAGAAAAGTACCCACAAGCATAGGTTCTGTGCAATTCGACAATCACGACAAGAACTACCGTAATCCGGTATGTTTTTGCAGTGGCACCAGAATTGCATGAAACCTAGTCTTGTTTATACTCGTTCGAACCGACTTGACAAGCTGAATCCGAAAATGACATTGAAAATGAAAAATTGTGACCCACTCTGAAAAATACAGAAAAACATGTAATTTTCTGAAAGTTCGCCAAAGGTTTTCAGCGGTAATCTTACTTTTTTAAAATCTCGTAGATATTTTCAACATCTACAATCCATGAGCATTCAGAAAAGTACCCACAAGCATAGGTTCTGTGCAATTCGACAATCACGACAAGAACTACCGTAATCCGGTATGTTTTTGCAGTGGCACCAGAATTGCATGAAACCTAGTCTTGTTTATACTCGTTCGAACCGACTTGACAAGCTGAATCCGAAAATGACATTGAAAATGAAAAATTGTGACCCACTCTGAAAAATACAGAAAAACATGTAATTTTCTGAAAGTTCGCCAAAGGTTTTCAGCGGTAATCTTACTTTTTACAATCTCGTAGATATTTTCAACATCTACAATCCATGAGCATTCAGAAAAGTACCCACAAGCATAGGTTCTGTGCAATTCGACAATCACGACAAGAACTACCGTAATCCGGTATGTTTTTGCAGTGGCACCAGAATTGCATGAAACCTAGTCTTGTTTATACTCGTTCGAACCGACTTGACAAGCTGAATCCGAAAATGACATTGAAAATGAAAAATTGTGACCCACTCTGAAAAATTCAGAAAAACATGTAATTTTCTGAAAGTTCGCCAAAGGTTTTCAGCGGTAATCTTACTTTTTAAAATCTCGTAGATATTTTCAACATCTACAATCCATGAGCATTCAGAAAAGTACCCACAAGCATAGGTTCTGTGCAATTCGACAATCACGACAATAACTACCGTAATCCGGTATGTTTTTGCAGTGGCACCAGAATTGCATGAAACCTAGTCTTGTTTATACTCGTTCGAACCGACTTGACAAGCTGAATCCGAAAATGACATTGAAAATGAAAAATTGTGACCCACTCTGAAAAATTCAGAAAAACATGTAATTTTCTGAAAGTTCGCCCGAGGTTTTTAGCGGCAATCTTTTTTTTCAGAAATTCATAGATATTTTCAACATCTACAATCCATGAGCATCCAGAAAAGTACCCACAAGCCTAGGTTCTGTGCAATTCGACAATCACGACGAAAACTACCGTAATCCGGTATGTTTTTGCAGTGGCACCAGAAGTGCATGAAACCTAGTCTTGTTTATACTCGTTCGAACCGACTTGACGAGCTGAATCCGAAAATGACATTGAAAATGAAAAATTGTGACCCACTCTGAAAAATACAGAAAAACATGTAATTTTCTGAAAGTTCGCCCGAGGTTTTTAGCGGCAATCTTTTTTTTTCAGAAATTCATAGATATTTTCAACATCTACAATCCATGAGCATCCAGAAAAGTACCCACAAGCCTAGGTTCTGTGCAATTCGACAATCACGACGAAAACTACCGTAATCCGGTATGTTTTTGCAGTGGCACCAGAAGTGCATGAAACCTAGTCTTGTTTATACTCGTTCGAACCGACTTGACGAGCTGAATCCGAAAATGACATTGAAAATGAAGAATTGTGACCCACTCTGAAAAATACAGAAAAACATGTAATTTTCTGAAAATTCACCCGAGGTTTTTAGCGGCAATCTTATTTTTTTAGAAATTCATAGATATTTTCAACATCTACATTCCATGAGCATCCAGAAAAGTACCCACAAGCCTAGGTTCTGTGCAATTCGACAATCACGACGAAAACTACCGTAATCCGGTATGTTTTTGCAGTGGCACCAGAATTGAATGAAACCTAGTCTTGTTTATACTCGTTCGAACCGACTTGACAAGCTGAATCCGAAAATGACATTGAAAATGAAAAATTGTGACCCACTCTGAAAAATACAGAAAAACATGTAATTTTCTGAAAGTTCGCCAAAGGTTTTCAGCGGTAATCTTACTTTTTTAAAATCTCGTAGATATTTTCAACATCTACAATCCATGAGCATTCAGAAAAGTACCCACAAGCATAGGTTCTGTGCAATTCGACAATCACGACAAGAACTACCGTAATCCGGTATGTTTTTGCAGTGGCACCAGAATTGCATGAAACCTAGTCTTGTTTATACTCGTTCAAACCGACTTGACGAGCTGAATCCGAAAATGACATTGAAAATGAAAAATTGTGACCCACTCTGAAAAATACAGAAAAACATGTAATTTTCTGAAAGTTCGCCAAAGGTTTTCAGCGGTAATCTTACTTTTTAAAATCTCGTAGATATTTTCAACATCTACAATCCATGAGCATTCAGAAAAGTACCCACAAGCATAGGTTCTGTGCAATTCGACAATCACGACAAGAACTACCGTAATCCGGTATGTTTTTGCAGTGGCACCAGAATTGCATGAAACCTAGTCTTGTTTATACTCGTTCGAACCGACTTGACAAGCTGAATCCGAAAATGACACTGAAAATGAAAAAATGTGACCCACTCTGAAAAATACAGAAAAACATGTAATTTTCTGAAAGTTCGCCCGAGGTTTTCAGCGGCAATCTTATTTTTCAGAAATTCATAGATATTTTCAACATCTACATTCCATGAGCATCCAGAAAAGTAACCACAAGCCTAGGTTCTGTGCAATTCGACAATCACGACAAGAACTACCGTAATCCGGTATGTTTTTGCAGTGGCACCAGAATTGCATGAAACCTAGTCTTGTTTATACTCGTTCGAACCGACTTGACAAGCTGAATCCGAAAATGACATTGAAAATGAAAAATTGTGACCCACTCTGAAAAATACAGAAAAACATGTAATTTTCTGAAAATTCACCCGAGGTTTTTAGCGGCAATCTTATTTTTTTAGAAATTCATAGATATTTTCAACATCTACATTCCATGAGCATCCAGAAAAGTACCCACAAGCCTAGGTTCTGTGCAATTCGACAATCACGACGAAAACTACCGTAATCCGGTATGTTTTTGCAGTGGCACCAGAATTGCATGAAACCTAGTCTTGTTTATACTCGTTCAAACCGACTTGACGAGCTGAATCCGAAAATGACACTGAAAATGAAAAAATGTGACCCACTCTGAAAAATACAGAAAAATATGTAATTTTCTGAAAGTTCGCCCGAGGTTTTCAGCGGCAATCTTATTTTTTCAGAAATTCATAGATATTTTCAACATCTACATTCCATGAGCATCCAGAAAAGTAACCACAAGCCTAGGTTCTGTGCAATTCGACAATCACGACGAAAACTACCGTAATCCGGTATGTTTTTGCAGTGGCACCAGAATTGCATGAAACCTAGTCTTGTTTATACTCGTTCGAACCGACTTGACGAGCTGAATCCGAAAATGACATTGAAAATGAAAAATTGTGACCCACTCTGAAAAATACAGAAAAACATGTAATTTTCTGAAAATTCACCCGAGGTTTTTAGCGGCAATCTTATTTTTTCAGAAATTAATAGATATTTTCAACATCTACATTCCATGAGCATCCAGAAAAGTAACCACAAGCCTAGGTTCTGTGCAATTCGACAATCACGACGAAAACTACCGTAATCCGGTATGTTTTTGCAGTGGCACCAGAATTGCATGAAACCTAGTCTTGTTTATACTCGTTCGAACCGACTTGACGAGCTGAATCCGAAAATGACATTGAAAATGAAAAATTGTGACCCACTCTGAAAAATTCAGAAAAACATATAATTTTCTGAAAGTTCGCCCGAGGTTTTTAGCGGCAATCTTATTTTTTCAGAAATTCATAGATATTTTCAACATCTACAATTCATGAGCATCCAGAAAAGTACCCACAAGCCTAGGTTCTGTGCAATTCGACAATCACGACGAAAACTACCGTAATCCGGTATGTTTTTGCAGTGGCACCAGAATTGAATGAAACCTAGTCTTGTTTATACTCGTTCGAACCGACTTGACAAGCTGAATCCGAAAATGACATTGAAAATGAAAAATTGTGACCCACTCTGAAAAATACAGAAAAACATGTAATTTTCTGAAAGTTCGCCAAAGGTTTTCAGCGGTAATCTTACTTTTTTAAAATCTCGTAGATATTTTCAACATCTACAATCCATGAGCATTCAGAAAAGTACCCACAAGCATAGGTTCTGTGCAATTCGACAATCACGACAAGAACTACCGTAATCCGGTATGTTTTTGCAGTGGCACCAGAATTGCATGAAACCTAGTCTTGTTTATACTCGTTCGAACCGACTTGACGAGCTGAATCCGAAAATGACATTGAAAATGAAAAATTGTGACCCACTCTGAAAAATACAGAAAAACATGTAATTTTCTGAAAGTTCGCCAAAGGTTTTCAGCGGTAATCTTACTTTTTTAAAATCTCGTAGATATTTTCAACATCTACAATCCATGAGCATTCAGAAAAGTACCCACAAGCATAGGTTCTGTGCAATTCGACAATCACGACAAGAACTACCGTAATCCGGTATGTTTTTGCAGTGGCACCAGAATTGCATGAAACCTAGTCTTGTTTATACTCGTTCGAACCGACTTGACAAGCTGAATCCGAAAATGACATTGAAAATGAAAAATTGTGACCCACTCTGAAAAATACAGAAAAACATGTAATTTTCTGAAAGTTCGCCAAAGGTTTTCAGCGGTAATCTTACTTTTTAAAATCTCGTAGATATTTTCAACATCTACAATCCATGAGCATTCAGAAAAGTACCCACAAGCATAGGTTCTGTGCAATTCGACAATCACGACAAGAACTACCGTAATCCGGTATGTTTTTGCAGTGGCACCAGAATTGCATGAAACCTAGTCTTGTTTATACTCGTTCGAACCGACTTGACAAGCTGAATCCGAAAATGACATTGAAAATGAAAAATTGTGACCCACTCTGAAAAATTCAGAAAAACATGTAATTTTCTGAAAGTTCGCCAAAGGTTTTCAGCGGTAATCTTATTTTTTCAGAAATTCATAGATATTTTCAACATCTACAATCCATGAGCATCCAGAAAAGTACCCACAAGCCTAGGTTCTGTGCAATTCGACAATCACGACGAAAACTACCGTAATCCGGTATGTTTTTGCAGTGGCACCAGAATTGCATGAAACCTAGTCTTGTTTATACTCGTTCGAACCGACTTGACGTGCTGAATCCGAAAATGACATTGAAAATGAAAAATTGTGACCCACTCTGAAAAATACAGAAAAACATGTAATTTTCTGAAAATTCACCCGAGGTTTTTAGCGGCAATCTTATTTTTTCAGAAATTCATAGATATTTTCAACATCTACATTTCATGAGCATCCAGAAAAGTACCCACAAGCCTAGGTTCTGTGCAATTCGACAATCACGACGAAAACTACCGTAATCCGGTATGTTTTTGCAGTGGCACCAGAATTGCATGAAACCTAGTCTTGTTTATACTCGTTCGAACCGACTTGACGAGCTGAATCCGAAAATGACATTGAAAATGAAAAATTGTGACCCACTCTGAAAAATTCAGAAAAACATATAATTTTCTGAAAGTTCGCCCGAGGTTTTTAGCGGCAATCTTATTTTTTCAGAAATTCATAGATATTTTCAACATCTACAATTCATGAGCATCCAGAAAAGTACCCACAAGCCTAGGTTCTGTGCAATTCGACAATCACGACGAAAACTACCGTAATCCGGTATGTTTTTGCAGTGGCACCAGAATTGAATGAAACCTAGTCTTGTTTATACTCGTTCGAACCGACTTGACAAGCTGAATCCGAAAATGACATTGAAAATGAAAAATTGTGACCCACTCTGAAAAATACAGAAAAACATGTAATTTTCTGAAAGTTCGCCAAAGGTTTTCAGCGGTAATCTTACTTTTTAAAATCTCGTAGATATTTTCAACATCTACAATCCATGAGCATTCAGAAAAGTACCCACAAGCATAGGTTCTGTGCAATTCGACAATCACGACAAGAACTACCGTAATCCGGTATGTTTTTGCAGTGGCACCAGAATTGCATGAAACCTAGTCTTGTTTATACTCGTTCGAACCGACTTGACAAGCTGAATCCGAAAATGACATTGAAAATGAAAAATTGTGACCCACTCTGAAAAATACAGAAAAACATGTAATTTTCTGAAAGTTCGCCAAAGGTTTTCAGCGGTAATCTTACTTTTTTAAAATCTCGTAGATATTTTCAACATCTACAATCCATGAGCATTCAGAAAAGTACCCACAAGCATAGGTTCTGTGCAATTCGACAATCACGACAAGAACTACCGTAATCCGGTATGTTTTTGCAGTGGCACCAGAATTGCATGAAACCTAGTCTTGTTTATACTCGTTCGAACCGACTTGACAAGCTGAATCCGAAAATGACATTGAAAATGAAAAATTGTGACCCACTCTGAAAAATACAGAAAAACATGTAATTTTCTGAAAGTTCGCCAAAGGTTTTCAGCGGTAATCTTACTTTTTAAAATCTCGTAGATATTTTCAACATCTACAATCCATGAGCATTCAGAAAAGTACCCACAAGCATAGGTTCTGTGCAATTCGACAATCACGACAAGAACTACCGTAATCCGGTATGTTTTTGCAGTGGCACCAGAATTGCATGAAACCTAGTCTTGTTTATACTCGTTCGAACCGACTTGACAAGCTGAATCCGAAAATGACATTGAAAATGAAAAATTGTGACCCACTCTGAAAAATTCAGAAAAACATGTAATTTTCTGAAAGTTCGCCAAAGGTTTTCAGCGGTAATCTTACTTTTTTAAAATCTCGTAGATATTTTCAACATCTACAATCCATGAGCATTCAGAAAAGTACCCACAAGCATAGGTTCTGTGCAATTCGACAATCACGACAATAACTACCGTAATCCGGTATGTTTTTGCAGTGGCACCAGAATTGCATGAAACCTAGTCTTGTTTATACTCGTTCGAACCGACTTGACAAGCTGAATCCGAAAATGACATTGAAAATGAAAAATTGTGACCCACTCTGAAAAATTCAGAAAAACATGTAATTTTCTGAAAGTTCGCCCGAGGTTTTTAGCGGCAATCTTTTTTTCAGAAATTCATAGATATTTTCAACATCTACAATCCATGAGCATCCAGAAAAGTACCCACAAGCCTAGGTTCTGTGCAATTCGACAATCACGACGAAAACTACCGTAATCCGGTATGTTTTTGCAGTGGCACCAGAAGTGCATGAAACCTAGTCTTGTTTATACTCGTTCGAACCGACTTGACGAGCTGAATCCGAAAATGACATTGAAAATGAAGAATTGTGACCCACTCTGAAAAATACAGAAAAACATGTAATTTTCTGAAAGTTCGCCCGAGGTTTTTAGCGGCAATCTTTTTTTTTCAGAAATTCATAGATATTTTCAACATCTACAATCCATGAGCATCCAGAAAAGTACCCACAAGCCTAGGTTCTGTGCAATTCGACAATCACGACGAAAACTACCGTAATCCGGTATGTTTTTGCAGTGGCACCAGAAGTGCATGAAACCTAGTCTTGTTTATACTCGTTCGAACCGACTTGACGAGCTGAATCCGAAAATGACATTGAAAATGAAGAATTGTGACCCACTCTGAAAAATACAGAAAAACATGTAATTTTCTGAAAATTCACCCGAGGTTTTTAGCGGCAATCTTATTTTTTAGAAATTCATAGATATTTTCAACATCTACATTCCATGAGCATCCAGAAAAGTACCCACAAGCCTAGGTTCTGTGCAATTCGACAATCACGACGAAAACTACCGTAATCCGGTATGTTTTTGCAGTGGCACCAGAATTGAATGAAACCTAGTCTTGTTTATACTCGTTCGAACCGACTTGACAAGCTGAATCCGAAAATGACATTGAAAATGAAAAATTGTGACCCACTCTGAAAAATACAGAAAAACATGTAATTTTCTGAAAGTTCGCCAAAGGTTTTCAGCGGTAATCTTACTTTTTAAAATCTCGTAGATATTTTCAACATCTACAATCCATGAGCATTCAGAAAAGTACCCACAAGCATAGGTTCTGTGCAATTCGACAATCACGACAAGAACTACCGTAATCCGGTATGTTTTTGCAGTGGCACCAGAATTGCATGAAACCTAGTCTTGTTTATACTCGTTCGAACCGACTTGACAAGCTGAATCCGAAAATGACATTGAAAATGAAAAATTGTGACCCACTCTGAAAAATTCAGAAAAACATGTAATTTTCTGAAAGTTCGCCAAAGGTTTTCAGCGGTAATCTTACTTTTTTAAAATCTCGTAGATATTTTCAACATCTACAATCCATGAGCATTCAGAAAAGTACCCACAAGCATAGGTTCTGTGCAATTCGACAATCACGACAATAACTACCGTAATCCGGTATGTTTTTGCAGTGGCACCAGAATTGCATGAAACCTAGTCTTGTTTATACTCGTTCGAACCGACTTGACAAGCTGAATCCGAAAATGACATTGAAAATGAAAAATTGTGACCCACTCTGAAAAATTCAGAAAAACATGTAATTTTCTGAAAGTTCGCCCGAGGTTTTTAGCGGCAATCTTTTTTTTTCAGAAATTCATAGATATTTTCAACATCTACAATCCATGAGCATCCAGAAAAGTACCCACAAGCCTAGGTTCTGTGCAATTCGACAATCACGACGAAAACTACCGTAATCCGGTATGTTTTTGCAGTGGCACCAGAAGTGCATGAAACCTAGTCTTGTTTATACTCGTTCGAACCGACTTGACGAGCTGAATCCGAAAATGACATTGAAAATGAAGAATTGTGACCCACTCTGAAAAATACAGAAAAACATGTAATTTTCTGAAAGTTCGCCCGAGGTTTTTAGCGGCAATCTTTTTTTTTCAGAAATTCATAGATATTTTCAACATCTACAATCCATGAGCATCCAGAAAAGTACCCACAAGCCTAGGTTCTGTGCAATTCGACAATCACGACGAAAACTACCGTAATCCGGTATGTTTTTGCAGTGGCACCAGAAGTGCATGAAACCTAGTCTTGTTTATACTCGTTCGAACCGACTTGACGAGCTGAATCCGAAAATGACATTGAAAATGAAGAATTGTGACCCACTCTGAAAAATACAGAAAAACATGTAATTTTCTGAAAATTCACCCGAGGTTTTCAGCGGCAATCTTATTTTTTAGAAATTCATAGATATTTTCAACATCTACATTCCATGAGCATCCAGAAAAGTACCCACAAGCCTAGGTTCTGTGCAATTCGACAATCACGACGAAAACTACCGTAATCCGGTATGTTTTTGCAGTGGAACCAGAATTGAATGAAACCTAGTCTTGTTTATACTCGTTCGAACCGACTTGACAAGCTGAATCCGAAAATGACATTGAAAATGAAAAATTGTGACCCACTCTGAAAAATACAGAAAAACATGTAATTTTCTGAAAGTTCGCCAAAGGTTTTCAGCGGTAATCTTACTTTTTTAAAATCTCGTAGATATTTTCAACATCTACAATCCATGAGCATTCAGAAAAGTACCCACAAGCATAGGTTCTGTGCAATTCGACAATCACGACAAGAACTACCGTAATCCGGTATGTTTTTGCAGTGGCACCAGAATTGCATGAAACCTAGTCTTGTTTATACTCGTTCGAACCGACTTGACGAGCTGAATCCGAAAATGACATTGAAAATGAAAAATTGTGACCCACTCTGAAAAATACAGAAAAACATGTAATTTTCTGAAAGTTCGCCAAAGGTTTTCAGCGGTAATCTTACTTTTTAAAATCTCGTAGATATTTTCAACATCTACAATCCATGAGCATTCAGAAAAGTACCCACAAGCATAGGTTCTGTGCAATTCGACAATCACGACAAGAACTACCGTAATCCGGTATGTTTTTGCAGTGGCACCAGAATTGCATGAAACCTAGTCTTGTTTATACTCGTTCGAACCGACTTGACAAGCTGAATCCGAAAATGACACTGAAAATGAAAAAATGTGACCCACTCTGAAAAATACAGAAAAACATGTAATTTTCTGAAAGTTCGCCCGAGGTTTTCAGCGGCAATCTTATTTTTTCAGAAATTCATAGATATTTTCAACATCTACATTCCATGAGCATCCAGAAAAGTAACCACAAGCCTAGGTTCTGTGCAATTCGACAATCACGACAAGAACTACCGTAATCCGGTATGTTTTTGCAGTGGCACCAGAATTGAATGAAACCTAGTCTTGTTTATACTCGTTCGAACCGACTTGACAAGCTGAATCCGAAAATGACATTGAAAATGAAAAATTGTGACCCACTCTGAAAAATACAGAAAAACATGTAATTTTCTGAAAATTCACCCGAGGTTTTTAGCGGCAATCTTATTTTTTAGAAATTCATAGATATTTTCAACATCTACATTCCATGAGCATCCAGAAAAGTACCCACAAGCCTAGGTTCTGTGCAATTCGACAATCACGACGAAAACTACCGTAATCCGGTATGTTTTTGCAGTGGCACCAGAATTGCATGAAACCTAGTCTTGTTTATACTCGTTCAAACCGACTTGACGAGCTGAATCCGAAAATGACATTGAAAATGAAAAAATGTGACCCACTCTGAAAAATACAGAAAAACATGTAATTTTCTGAAAGTTCGCCCGAGGTTTTCAGCGGCAATCTTATTTTTTCAGAAATTCATAGATATTTTCAACATCTACATTCCATGAGCATCCAGAAAAGTAACCACAAGCCTAGGTTCTGTGCAATTCGACAATCACGACGAAAACTACCGTAATCCGGTATGTTTTTGCAGTGGCACCAGAATTGCATGAAACCTAGTCTTGTTTATACTCGTTCGAACCGACTTGACGAGCTGAATCCGAAAATGACATTGAAAATGAAAAATTGTGACCCACTCTGAAAAATACAGAAAAACATGTAATTTTCTGAAAATTCACCCGAGGTTTTTAGCGGCAATCTTATTTTTTCAGAAATTAATAGATATTTTCAACATCTACATTCCATGAGCATCCAGAAAAGTAACCACAAGCCTAGGTTCTGTGCAATTCGACAATCACGACGAAAACTACCGTAATCCGGTATGTTTTTGCAGTGGCACCAGAATTGCATGAAACCTAGTCTTGTTTATACTCGTTCGAACCGACTTGACGAGCTGAATCCGAAAATGACATTGAAAATGAAAAATTGTGACCCACTCTGAAAAATACAGAAAAACATGTAATTTTCTGAAAATTCACCCGAGGTTTTTAGCGGCAATCTTATTTTTTCAGAAATTAATAGATATTTTCAACATCTACATTCCATGAGCATCCAGAAAAGTACCCACAAGCCTAGGTTCTGTGCAATTCGACAATCACGACGAAAACTACCGTAATCCGGTATGTTTTTGCAGTGGCACCAGAATTGCATGAAACCTAGTCTTGTTTATACTCGTTCGAACCGACTTGACGAGCTGAATCCGAAAATGACATTGAAAATGAAAAAATGTGACCCACTCTGAAAAATACAGAAAAACATGTAATTTTCTGAAAGTTCGCCCGAGGTTTTCAGCGGCAATCTTATTTTTTCAGAAATTCATAGATATTTTCAACATCTACATTCCATGAGCATCCAGAAAAGTAACCACAAGCCTAGGTTCTGTGCAATTCGACAATCACGACGAAAACTACCGTAATCCGGTATGTTTTTGCAGTGGCACCAGAATTGCATGAAACCTAGTCTTGTTTATACTCGTTCGAACCGACTTGACGAGCTGAATCCGAAAATGACATTGAAAATGAAAAATTGTGACCCACTCTGAAAAATACAGAAAAACATGTAATTTTCTGAAAATTCACCCGAGGTTTTTAGCGGCAATCTTATTTTTCAGAAATTCATAGATATTTTCAACATCTACATTTCATGAGCATCCAGAAAAGTACCCACAAGCCTAGGTTCTGTGCAATTCGACAATCACGACGAAAACTACCGTAATCCGGTATGTTTTTGCAGTGGCACCAGAATTGCATGAAACCTAGTCTTGTTTATACTCGTTCGAACCGACTTGACAAGCTGAATCCGAAAATGACATTGAAAATGAAAAATTGTGACCCACTCTGAAAAATACAGAAAAACATGTAATTTTCTGAAAATTCACCCGAGGTTTTTAGCGGCAATCTTATTTTTTCAGAAATTAATAGATATTTTCAACATCTACATTCCATGAGCATCCAGAAAAGTAACCACAAGCCTAGGTTCTGTGCAATTCGACAATCACGACGAAAACTACCGTAATCCGGTATGTTTTTGCAGTGGCACCAGAATTGCATGAAACCTAGTCTTGTTTATACTCGTTCAAACCGACTTGACGAGCTGAATCCGAAAATGACATTGAAAATGAAAAATTGTGACCCACTCTGAAAAATACAGAAAAACATGTAATTTTCTGAAAGTTCGCCCGAGGTTTTCAGCGGCAATCTTATTTTTTCAGAAATTCATAGATATTTTCAACATCTACATTCCATGAGCATCCAGAAAAGTAACCACAAGCCTAGGTTCTGTGCAATTCGACAATCACGACGAAAACTACCGTAATCCGGTATGTTTTTGCAGTGGCACCAGAATTGCATGAAACCTAGTCTTGTTTATACTCGTTCGAACCGACTTGACGAGCTGAATCCGAAAATGACATTGAAAATTAAAAATTGTGACCCACTCTGAAAAATACAGAAAAACATGTAATTTTCTGAAAATTCACCCGAGGTTTTTAGCGGCAATCTTATTTTTTCAGAAATTCATAGATATTTTCAACATCTACATTTCATGAGCATCCAGAAAAGTACCCACAAGCCTAGGTTCTGTGCAATTCGACAATCACGACGAAAACTACCGTAATCCGGTATGTTTTTGCAGTGGCACCAGAATTGCATGAAACCTGGTCTTGTTTATACTCGTTCGAACCGACTTGACAAGCTGAATCCGAAAATGACATTGAAAATGAAAAATTGTGACCCACTCTGAAAAATACAGAAAAACATGTAATTTTCTGAAAGTTCGCCAAAGGTTTTCAGCGGTAATCTTACTTTTTAAAATCTCGTAGATATTTTCAACATCTACAATCCATGAGCATTCAGAAAAGTACCCACAAGCATAGGTTCTGTGCAATTCGACAATCACGACAAGAACTACCGTAATCCGGTATGTTTTTGCAGTGGCACCAGAATTGCATGAAACCTAGTCTTGTTTATACTCGTTCGAACCGACTTGACAAGCTGAATCCGAAAATGACATTGAAAATGAAAAATTGTGACCCACTCTGAAAAATTCAGAAAAACATGTAATTTTCTGAAAGTTCGCCCGAGGTTTTTAGCGGCAATCTTATTTTTTCAAAAATTCATAGATATTTTCAACATCTACAATTCATGAGCATCCAGAAAAGTACCCACAAGCCTAGGTTCTGTGCAATTCGACAATCACGACGAAAACTACCGTAATCCGGTATGTTTTTGCAGTGGCACCAGAAGTGCATGAAACCTAGTCTTGTTTATACTCGTTCGAACCGACTTGACGAGCTGAATCCGAAAATGACATTGAAAATAAAGAATTGTGACCCACTCTGAAAAATACAGAAAAACATGTAATTTTCTGAAAATTCACCCGAGGTTTTTAGCGGCAATCTTATTTTTTTAGAAATTCATAGATATTTTCAACATCTACATTCCATGAGCATCCAGAAAAGTACCCACAAGCCTAGGTTCTGTGCAATTCGACAATCACGACGAAAACTACCGTAATCCGGTATGTTTTTGCAGTGGCACCAGAAGTGCATGAAACCTAGTCTTGTTTATACTCGTTCGAACCGACTTGACGAGCTGAATCCGAAAATGACATTGAAAATGAAAAATTGTGACCCACTCTGAAAAATACAGAAAAACATGTAATTTTCTGAAAGTTCGCCCGAGGTTTTTAGCGGCAATCTTATTTTTTCAAAAATTCATAGATATTTTCAACATCTACAATTCATGAGCATCCAGAAAAGTACCCACAAGCCTAGGTTCTGTGCAATTCGACAATCACGACGAAAACTACCGTAATCCGGTATGTTTTTGCAGTGGCACCAGAAGTGCATGAAACCTAGTCTTGTTTATACTCGTTCGAACCGACTTGACGAGCTGAATCCGAAAATGACATTGAAAATGAAGAATTGTGACCCACTCTGAAAAATACAGAAAAACATGTAATTTTCTGAAAATTCACCCGAGGTTTTTAGCGGCAATCTTATTTTTTAGAAATTCATAGATATTTTCAACATCTACATTCCATGAGCATCCAGAAAAGTACCCACAAGCCTAGGTTCTGTGCAATTCGACAATCACGACGAAAACTACCGTAATCCGGTATGTTTTTGCAGTGGCACCAGAATTGAATGAAACCTAGTCTTGTTTATACTCGTTCGAACCGACTTGACGAGCTGAATCCGAAAATGACATTGAAAATAAAGAATTGTGACCCACTCTGAAAAATACAGAAAAACATGTAATTTTCTGAAAATTCACCCGAGGTTTTTAGCGGCAATCTTATTTTTTTAGAAATTCATAGATATTTTCAACATCTACATTCCATGAGCATCCAGAAAAGTACCCACAAGCCTAGGTTCTGTGCAATTCGACAATCACGACGAAAACTACCGTAATCCGGTATGTTTTTGCAGTGGCACCAGAAGTGCATGAAACCTAGTCTTGTTTATACTCGTTCGAACCGACTTGACGAGCTGAATCCGAAAATGACATTGAAAATGAAAAATTGTGACCCACTCTGAAAAATACAGAAAAACATGTAATTTTCTGAAAGTTCGCCCGAGGTTTTTAGCGGCAATCTTATTTTTTCAAAAATTCATAGATATTTTCAACATCTACAATTCATGAGCATCCAGAAAAGTACCCACAAGCCTAGGTTCTGTGCAATTCGACAATCACGACGAAAACTACCGTAATCCGGTATGTTTTTGCAGTGGCACCAGAAGTGCATGAAACCTAGTCTTGTTTATACTCGTTCGAACCGACTTGACGAGCTGAATCCGAAAATGACATTGAAAATGAAGAATTGTGACCCACTCTGAAAAATACAGAAAAACATGTAATTTTCTGAAAATTCACCCGAGGTTTTTAGCGGCAATCTTATTTTTTAGAAATTCATAGATATTTTCAACATCTACATTCCATGAGCATCCAGAAAAGTACCCACAAGCCTAGGTTCTGTGCAATTCGACAATCACGACGAAAACTACCGTAATCCGGTATGTTTTTGCAGTGGCACCAGAATTGAATGAAACCTAGTCTTGTTTATACTCGTTCGAACCGACTTGACAAGCTGAATCCGAAAATGACATTGAAAATGAAAAATTGTGACCCACTCTGAAAAATACAGAAAAACATGTAATTTTCTGAAAGTTCGCCAAAGGTTTTCAGCGGTAATCTTACTTTTTTAAAATCTCGTAGATATTTTCAACATCTACAATCCATGAGCATTCAGAAAAGTACCCACAAGCATAGGTTCTGTGCAATTCGACAATCACGACAAGAACTACCGTAATCCGGTATGTTTTTGCAGTGGCACCAGAATTGCATGAAACCTAGTCTTGTTTATACTCGTTCGAACCGACTTGACAAGCTGAATCCGAAAATGACATTGAAAATGAAAAATTGTGACCCACTCTGAAAAATACAGAAAAACATGTAATTTTCTGAAAATTCACCCGAGGTTTTTAGCGGCAATCATATTTTTTCAGAAATTCATAGATATTTTCAACATCTACAATCCATGAGCATCCAGAAAAGTACCCACAAGCCTAGGTTCTGTGCAATTCGACAATCACGACGAAAACTACCGTAATCCGGTATGTTTTTGCAGTGGCACCAGAATTGAATGAAACCTAGTCTTGTTTATACTCGTTCGAACCGACTTGACAAGCTGAATCCGAAAATGACATTGAAAATAAAAAATTGTGACCCACTCTGAAAAATACAGAAAAACATGTAATTTTCTGAAAGTTCGCCCGAGGTTTTCAGCGGCAATCTTATTTTTTCAGAAATTCATAGATATTTTCAACATCTACATTCCATGAGCATCCAGAAAAGTAACCACAAGCCTAGGTTCTGTGCAATTCGACAATCACGACGAAAACTACCGTAATCCGGTATGTTTTTGCAGTGGCACCAGAATTGCATGAAACCTAGTCTTGTTTATACTCGTTCGAACCGACTTGACGAGCTGAATCCGAAAATGACATTGAAAATTAAAAATTGTGACCCACTCTGAAAAATACAGAAAAACATGTAATTTTCTGAAAATTCACCCGAGGTTTTTAGCGGCAATCTTATTTTTTCAGAAATTCATAGATATTTTCAACATCTACATTTCATGAGCATCCAGAAAAGTACCCACAAGCCTAGGTTCTGTGCAATTCGACAATCACGACGAAAACTACCGTAATCCGGTATGTTTTTGCAGTGGCACCAGAATTGCATGAAACCTGGTCTTGTTTATACTCGTTCGAACCGACTTGACAAGCTGAATCCGAAAATGACATTGAAAATGAAAAATTGTGACCCACTCTGAAAAATACAGAAAAACATGTAATTTTCTGAAAGTTCGCCAAAGGTTTTCAGCGGTAATCTTACTTTTTAAAATCTCGTAGATATTTTCAACATCTACAATCCATGAGCATTCAGAAAAGTACCCACAAGCATAGGTTCTGTGCAATTCGACAATCACGACAAGAACTACCGTAATCCGGTATGTTTTTGCAGTGGCACCAGAATTGCATGAAACCTAGTCTTGTTTATACTCGTTCGAACCGACTTGACAAGCTGAATCCGAAAATGACATTGAAAATGAAAAATTGTGACCCACTCTGAAAAATTCAGAAAAACATGTAATTTTCTGAAAGTTCGCCCGAGGTTTTTAGCGGCAATCTTATTTTTTCAAAAATTCATAGATATTTTCAACATCTACAATTCATGAGCATCCAGAAAAGTACCCACAAGCCTAGGTTCTGTGCAATTCGACAATCACGACGAAAACTACCGTAATCCGGTATGTTTTTGCAGTGGCACCAGAAGTGCATGAAACCTAGTCTTGTTTATACTCGTTCGAACCGACTTGACGAGCTGAATCCGAAAATGACATTGAAAATAAAGAATTGTGACCCACTCTGAAAAATACAGAAAAACATGTAATTTTCTGAAAATTCACCCGAGGTTTTTAGCGGCAATCTTATTTTTTTAGAAATTCATAGATATTTTCAACATCTACATTCCATGAGCATCCAGAAAAGTACCCACAAGCCTAGGTTCTGTGCAATTCGACAATCACGACGAAAACTACCGTAATCCGGTATGTTTTTGCAGTGGCACCAGAAGTGCATGAAACCTAGTCTTGTTTATACTCGTTCGAACCGACTTGACGAGCTGAATCCGAAAATGACATTGAAAATGAAAAATTGTGACCCACTCTGAAAAATACAGAAAAACATGTAATTTTCTGAAAGTTCGCCCGAGGTTTTTAGCGGCAATCTTATTTTTTCAAAAATTCATAGATATTTTCAACATCTACAATTCATGAGCATCCAGAAAAGTACCCACAAGCCTAGGTTCTGTGCAATTCGACAATCACGACGAAAACTACCGTAATCCGGTATGTTTTTGCAGTGGCACCAGAAGTGCATGAAACCTAGTCTTGTTTATACTCGTTCGAACCGACTTGACGAGCTGAATCCGAAAATGACATTGAAAATGAAGAATTGTGACCCACTCTGAAAAATACAGAAAAACATGTAATTTTCTGAAAATTCACCCGAGGTTTTTAGCGGCAATCTTATTTTTTAGAAATTCATAGATATTTTCAACATCTACATTCCATGAGCATCCAGAAAAGTACCCACAAGCCTAGGTTCTGTGCAATTCGACAATCACGACGAAAACTACCGTAATCCGGTATGTTTTTGCAGTGGCACCAGAATTGAATGAAACCTAGTCTTGTTTATACTCGTTCGAACCGACTTGACGAGCTGAATCCGAAAATGACATTGAAAATGAAAAATTGTGACCCACTCTGAAAAATACAGAAAAACATGTAATTTTCTGAAAGTTCGCCAAAGGTTTTCAGCGGTAATCTTACTTTTTAAAATCTCGTAGATATTTTCAACATCTACAATCCATGAGCATTCAGAAAAGTACCCACAAGCATAGGTTCTGTGCAATTCGACAATCACGACAAGAACTACCGTAATCCGGTATGTTTTTGCAGTGGCACCAGAATTGCATGAAACCTAGTCTTGTTTATACTCGTTCGAACCGACTTGACAAGCTGAATCCGAAAATGACATTGAAAATGAAAAATTGTGACCCACTCTGAAAAATACAGAAAAACATGTAATTTTCTGAAAATTCACCCGAGGTTTTTAGCGGCAATCATATTTTTTCAGAAATTCATAGATATTTTCAACATCTACAATCCATGAGCATCCAGAAAAGTACCCACAAGCCTAGGTTCTGTGCAATTCGACAATCACGACGAAAACTACCGTAATCCGGTATGTTTTTGCAGTGGCACCAGAATTGAATGAAACCTAGTCTTGTTTATACTCGTTCGAACCGACTTGACAAGCTGAATCCGAAAATGACATTGAAAATAAAAAATTGTGACCCACTCTGAAAAATACAGAAAAACATGTAATTTTCTGAAAATTCACCCGAGGTTTTTAGCGGCAATCTTATTTTTTTAGAAATTCATAGATATTTTCAACATCTACATTCCATGAGCATCCAGAAAAGTACCCACAAGCCTAGGTTCTGTGCAATTCGACAATCACGACGAAAACTACCGTAATCCGGTATGTTTTTGCAGTGGCACCAGAATTGCATGAAACCTAGTCTTGTTTATACTCGTTCAAACCGACTTGACGAGCTGAATCCGAAAATGACACTGAAAATGAAAAAATGTGACCCACTCTGAAAAATACAGAAAAACATGTAATTTTCTGAAAGTTCGCCCGAGGTTTTCAGCGGCAATCTTATTTTTTCAGAAATTCATAGATATTTTCAACATCTACATTCCATGAGCATCCAGAAAAGTAACCACAAGCCGAGGTTCTGTGCGATTCGACAATCACGACGAAAACTACCGTAATCCGGTATGTTTTTGCAGTGGCACCAGAGTTGCATGAAACCTAGTCTTGTTTATACTCGTTCGAACCGACTTGACGAGCTGAATCCGAAAATGACATTGAAAATGAAAAATTGTGACCCACTCTGAAAAATACAGAAAAACATGTAATTTTCTAAAAATTCACCCGAGGTTTTTAGCGGCAATCTTATTTTTTCAGAAATTCATAGATATTTTCAACATCTACATTTCATGAGCATCCAGAAAAGTACCCACAAGCCTAGGTTCTGTGCAATTCGACAATCACGACGAAAACTACCGTAATCCGGTATGTTTTTGCAGTGGCACCAGAATTGAATGAAACCTAGTCTTGTTTATACTCGTTCGAACCGACTTGACGAGCTGAATCCGAAAATGACATTGAAAATGAAAAATTGTGACCCACTCTGAAAAATACAGAAAAACATGTAATTTTCTGAAAGTTCGCCAAAGGTTTTAGCGGCAATCTTCCTTTCTAAGAATCTCGTAGATATTTTCAACATCTACAATTCATGAGCATCCAGAAAAGTACCCACAAGCCTAGGTTCTGTGCAATTCGACAATCACGACGAAAACTACCGTAATCCGGTATGTTTTTGCAGTGGCACCAGAATTGAATGAAACCTAGTCTTGTTCATACTCGTTCGAACCGACTTGACAAGCTGAATCCGAAAATGACATTGAAAATGAAAAATTGTGACCCACTCTGAAAAATACAGAAAAACATGTAATTTTCTGAAAGTTCGCCAAAGGTTTTCAGCGGTAATCTTACTTTTTAAAATCTCGTAGATATTTTCAACATCTACAATCCATGAGCATTCAGAAAAGTACCCACAAGCATAGGTTCTGTGCAATTCGACAATCACGACAAGAACTACCGTAATCCGGTATGTTTTTGCAGTGGCACCAGAATTGCATGAAACCTAGTCTTGTTTATACTCGTTCGAACCGACTTGACAAGCTGAATCCGAAAATGACATTGAAAATGAAAAATTGTGACCCACTCTGAAAAATACAGAAAAACATGTAATTTTCTGAAAATTCACCCGAGGTTTTTAGCGGCAATCATATTTTTTCAGAAATTCATAGATATTTTCAACATCTACAATCCATGAGCATCCAGAAAAGTACCCACAAGCCTAGGTTCTGTGCAATTCGACAATCACGACGAAAACTACCGTAATCCGGTATGTTTTTGCAGTGGCACCAGAATTGCATGAAACCTAGTCTTGTTTATACTCGTTCAAACCGACTTGACGAGCTGAATCCGAAAATGACACTGAAAATGAAAAAATGTGACCCACTCTGAAAAATACAGAAAAACATGTAATTTTCTGAAAGTTCGCCCGAGGTTTTCAGCGGCAATCTTATTTTTTCAGAAATTCATAGATATTTTCAACATCTACATTCCATGAGCATCCAGAAAGTAACCACAAGCCTAGGTTCTGTGCAATTCGACAATCACGACGAAAACTACCGTAATCCGGTATGTTTTTGCAGTGGCACCAGAATTGCATGAAACCTAGTCTTGTTTATACTCGTTCGAACCGACTTGACGAGCTGAATCCGAAAATGACATTGAAAATGAAAAATTGTGACCCACTCTGAAAAATACAGAAAAACATGTAATTTTCTGAAAATTCACCCGAGGTTTTTAGCGGCAATCTTATTTTTTCAGAAATTCATAGATATTTTCAACATCTACATTTCATGAGCATCCAGAAAAGTACCCACAAGCCTAGGTTCTGTGCAATTCGACAATCACGACGAAAACTACCGTAATCCGGTATGTTTTTGCAGTGGCACCAGAATTGCATGAAACCTGGTCTTGTTTATACTCGTTCGAACCGACTTGACGAGCTGAATCCGAAAATGACATTGAAAATGAAAAATTGTGACCCACTCTGAAAAATACAGAAAAACATGTAATTTTCTGAAAGTTCGCCAAAGGTTTTAGCGGCAATCTTCCTTTCTAAGAATCTCGTAGATATTTTCAACATCTACAATTCATGAGCATCCAGAAAAGTACCCACAAGCCTAGGTTCTGTGCAATTCGACAATCACGACGAAAACTACCGTAATCCGGTATGTTTTTGCAGTGGCACCAGAATTGAATGAAACCTAGTCTTGTTTATACTCGTTCGAACCGACTTGACAAGCTGAATCCGAAAATGACATTGAAAATGAAAAATTGTGACCCACTCTGAAAAATACAGAAAAACATGTAATTTTCTGAAAGTTCGCCAAAGGTTTTCAGCGGTAATCTTACTTTTTTAAAATCTCGTAGATATTTTCAACATCTACAATCCATGAGCATTCAGAAAAGTACCCACAAGCATAGGTTCTGTGCAATTCGACAATCACGACAAGAACTACCGTAATCCGGTATGTTTTTGCAGTGGCACCAGAATTGCATGAAACCTAGTCTTGTTTATACTCGTTCGAACCGACTTGACAAGCTGAATCCGAAAATGACATTGAAAATGAAAAATTGTGACCCACTCTGAAAAATTCAGAAAAACATGTAATTTTCTGAAAGTTCGCCCGAGGTTTTTAGCGGCAATCTTCCTTTCTAAGAATCTCGTAGGTATTTTCAACATCTACAATCCATGAGCATTCAGAAAAGTACCCACAAGCATAGGTTCTGTGCAATTCGACAATCACGACAAGAACTACCGTAATCCGGTATGTTTTTGCAGTGGCACCAGAATTGCATGAAACCTAGTCTTGTTTATACTCGTTCGAACCGACTTGACAAGCTGAATCCGAAAATGACATTGAAAATGAAAAATTGTGACCCACTCTGAAAAATTCAGAAAAACATGTAATTTTCTGAAAGTTCGCCCGAGGTTTTTAGCGGCAATCTTCCTTTCTAAGAATCTCGTAGATATTTTCAACATCTACAATTCATGAGCATCCAGAAAAGTACCCACAAGCCTAGGTTCTGTGCAATTCGACAATCACGACGAAAACTACCGTAATCCGGTATGTTTTTGCAGTGGCACCAGAATTGAATGAAACCTAGTCTTGTTTATACTCGTTCAAACCGACTTGACGAGCTGAATCCGAAAATGACATTGAAAATGAAAAAATGTGACCCACTCTGAAAAATACAGAAAAACATGTAATTTTCTGAAAGTTCGCCCGAGGTTTTCAGCGGCAATCTTCCTTTCTAAGAATCTCGTAGGTATTTTCAACATCTACAATTCATGAGCATCCAGAAAAGTACCCACAAGCCTAGGTTCTGTGCAATTCGACAATCACGACGAAAACTACCGTAATCCGGTATGTTTTTGCAGTGGCACCAGAATTGAATGAAACCTAGTCTTGTTTATACTCGTTCGAACCGACTTGACGAGCTGAATCCGAAAATGACATTGAAAATGAAAAAATGTGACCCACTCTGAAAAATACAGAAAAACATGTAATTTTCTGAAAGTTCGCCCGAGGTTTTCAGCGGCAATCTTATTTTTTCAGAAATTCATAGATATTTTCAACATCTACATTCCATGAGCATCCAGAAAAGTACCCACAAGCCTAGGTTCTGTGCAATTCGACAATCACGACGAAAACTACCGTAATCCGGTATGTTTTTGCAGTGGCACCAGAATTGCATGAAACCTAGTCTTGTTTATACTCGTTCAAACCGACTTGACGAGCTGAATCTGAAAATGACATTGAAAATGAAAAAATGTGACCCACTCTGAAAAATACAGAAAAACATGTAATTTTCTGAAAGTTCGCCCGAGGTTTTCAGCGGCAATCTTATTTTTTCAGAAATTCATAGATATTTTCAACATCTACATTCCATGAGCATCCAGAAAAGTACCCACAAGCCTAGGTTCTGTGCAATTCGACAATCACGACGAAAACTACCGTAATCCGGTATGTTTTTGCAGTGGCACCAGAATTGCATGAAACCTAGTCTTGTTTATACTCGTTCGAACCGACTTGACGAGCTGAATCCGAAAATGACATTGAAAATGAAAAAATGTGACCCACTCTGAAAAATACAGAAAAACATGTAATTTTCTGAAAGTTCGCCCGAGGTTTTCAGCGGCAATCTTATTTTTTCAGAAATTCATAGATATTTTCAACATCTACATTCCATGAGCATCCAGAAAAGTACCCACAAGCCTAGGTTCTGTGCAATTCGACAATCACGACGAAAACTACCGTAATCCGGTATGTTTTTGCAGTGGCACCAGAATTGCATGAAACCTAGTCTTGTTTATACTCGTTCAAACCGACTTGACGAGCTGAATCCGAAAATGACATTGAAAATGAAAAAATGTGACCCACTCTGAAAAATACAGAAAAACATGTAATTTTCTGAAAGTTCGCCCGAGGTTTTCAGCGGCAATCTTATTTTTTCAGAAATTCATAGATATTTTCAACATCTACAATCCATGAGCATTCAGAAAAGTACCCACAAGCATAGGTTCTGTGCAATTCGACAATCACGACAAGAACTACCGTAATCCGGTATGTTTTTGCAGTGGCACCAGATTTGCATGAAACCTAGTCTTGTTTATACTCGTTCGAACCGACTTGACGAGCTGAATCCGAAAATGACATTGAAAATGAAAAATTGTGACCCACTCTGAAAAATACAGAAAAACATGTAATTTTCTGAAAGTTCGCCCGAGGTTTTTAGCGGCAATCTTATTTTTTCAGAAATTCATAGATATTTTCAACATCTACAATCCATGAGCATTCAGAAAAGTACCCACAAGCATAGGTTCTGTGCAATTCGACAATCACGACGAAAACTACCGTAATCCCGTATGTTTTTGCAGTGGCACCAGAATTGCATGAAACCTAGTCTTGTTTATACTCGTTCGAACCGACTTGACGAGCTGAATCCGAAAATGACATTGAAAATGAAGAATTGTGACCCACTCTGAAAAATACAGAAAAACATGTAATTTTCTGAAAGTTCGCCCGAGGTTTTTAGCGGCAATCTTATTTTTTCAGAAATTCATAGATATTTTCAACATCTACATTCCATGAGCATCCAGAAAAGTACCCACAAGCCTAGGTTCTGTGCAATTCGACAATCACGACGAAAACTACCGTAATCCCGTATGTTTTTGCAGTGGCACCAGAATTGCATGAAACCTAGTCTTGTTTATACTCGTTCGAACCGACTTGACAAGCTGAATCCGAAAATGACATTGAAAATGAAGAATTGTGACCCACTCTGAAAAATACAGAAAAACATGTAATTTTCTGAAAATTCACCCGAGGTTTTTAGCGGCAATCTTATTTTTTCAGAAATTCATAGATATTTTCAACATCTACATTTCATGAGCATCCAGAAAAGTACCCACAAGCCTAGGTTCTGTGCAATTCGACAATCACGACGAAAACTACCGTAATCCGGTATGTTTTTGCAGTGGCACCAGAATTGCATGAAACCTAGTCTTGTTTATACTCGTTCGAACCGACTTGACGAGCTGAATCCGAAAATGACATTGAAAATGAAAAATTGTGACCCACTCTGAAAAATACAGAAAAACATGTAATTTTCTGAAAGTTCGCCCGAGGTTTTTAGCGGCAATCTCATTTTTTCAGAAATTCATAGATATTTTCAACATCTACAATTCATGAGCATCCAGAAAAGTACCCACAAGCCTAGGTTCTGTGCAATTCGACAATCACGACGAAAACTACCGTAATCCGGTATGTTTTCGCAGTGGCACCAGAATTGAATGAAACCTAGTCTTGTTTATACTCGTTCGAACCGACTTGACAAGCTGAATCCGAAAATGACATTGAAAATGAAAAATTGTGACCCACTCTGAAAAATACAGAAAACACGTAATTTTCTGAAAGTTCGCCCGAGGTTTTTAGCGGCAATCTTATTTTTTCAGAATCTCCCAGATATTTTTAACATCTACAATTCACAAGCATCCAGAAAATTACCCACAAGCATAGGTTCTGTGCAATTCGACAATCACGACAAAAACTACCGTAATCCGGTATGTTTTTGCAGTGGCACCAGAATTGCATGAAACCTAGTCTTGTTTATACTCGTTCGAACCGACTTGACGAGCTGAAGTCAAAATAGACATTAAAAATGGAAAATTGAGACCCACTCTGAAAAATTCAGAAAAACATGAAATTTTCTGAAAGTTCTCTCCTGGTTTTTAACACCAAAACATTGCTTTTTGGATGTTTTCAAAGCGGATGACCATTTTTCTGTTGTCACGCTTTTTGGATCTCATCGCGAAAACTAGCATGGTACTGTAGTTTTCGTTACGAGACTCGTATTGCACAGAATCTAGGGTTTATATTTCAGAAATGCCGACGATTTTCTCGCAAAAAATCAGATTGCCGCTGAAAGTTACTTCACAAAGTTGTCACAGAATATTTCAGTGGATTAAAGTTTTTTTTCATTTAATGACTGCTCAATATTGATGTGCCCGTTTTATAGATTACGAAACATCAATCTTTTTTTATGTCTTTACGTGGGCATTCCACTGAAATTCTGCGGCTAACGTAATCTCAACGTGTCAATTTTACTTTCCGTGTGTAATCAATTTGAATATGACAATTCTTCAATGATATTACAGTTATTCATTATTATTCTTTCAATAGACTCATTTTGCCTTCTTTTCATTCTTCATCCGTGTTAGTTGGTGATTCGACTTTGAAGTTGACGCATGATGAGCTGGCAGTTGACTCGGCAGATTTTGAAGTTCCTGGTGCACCTCCTTCCTTCTGAGGAGTTCCGTTGGGTTGGCTTCTGACTGGAAGTTGAACCGGAGCTGTCCGATTTTTTCTTGCCAGATTTGGTGAGATCATGGCGCTTGGTGTGCCATTCACGGTAGCTCCAACGTTTCCAGATGGGCGCCAAGCGCGACTGAAAAATAACTTTTTTCCCTTTGGAAACCAAATATTTAGCTTAGTTTTTACATTTCTTCCTCCATTTCCACACTGGAAAATGTCAAATTGAGTCTCCGCTTCTTCTTCACTGCAGGCTCTGATGTTGCTGGTGCAGGTAGGTGCGCGGGTGCATCGCGTTGCCGCTTTTTTTCTTGTGGAGTTGGAGCAGACATTGAGCTGGAAATAATTGGCGGAATTAGTGAATATATAGAATAAAATTTGTGAGAATCAGAGATATCAAACGGTATCTGGTGATAACCGAAAGTGCAAGAATTATGAAACGGGCAAGAACTAAGTATTTAAAAAAGGTATATGGTTTATTAGAAGACCAAGAAAAGTATGATTAGTCCCAATTCGAAGGATTTTTCAAGAAGGAAATTCTTGGTCTCCTGATCCAAACCGTTCGTAGTATACAGCTCTGTTGCTTCTCCTACTGTTTCGACATTTGAGAGAATTTTTTCCTGGAACATTATTCAATTTAATTTATCATTTTTTCAAGGAAAATCAGTTACATACTTTCAACGATTTCATATCGTACCGGCATGCCATTCTCAACAGTTTTTCGGTAGACACGTTGTTCTCCCATAAGGTGTTCCTTGCACTTTTTGAGGATGTGCTCGCAGTCGAATCGATCAGCGAGCTCAATGAGTCCCTCGACGACGGAGTCTGAATTGAAAAGATTGATGTAGCCACTTTCAAATCAGAACATTTTTACAGATTTTCGTTAAAACTACAAATATAGTATTTCATGGCCCCCATTGTCACACAATAATCACTAAAAATTTTAACGTATTTCCTGTTAGACCGAGAACATTCTCCTAGTAAAACTTTTTATCTAAGAACTGCCAAATTTTGTAAGACCAAAAACCCAATTTCTCGGATTGCTAGACATCCGGACTTGGTGATACACAGACAGGAGAATCGGCAATATAAAATGGTTATCTATCTGTCTGTCCATATGTCCAGATGTACGAAAAACAAAATTTGACAAAAAGTTTAGTTGAAAACCCAATTCCCCCGTTTTTCGGACATCTAACTATTGTCTGTATATGTGTCCGGATGTCCGGATGTCTGTAGAATTGCATTCTGTCGAAAACTCCATTTTTTCGAAAAAATCAATCACTAACCCTCAACATACTGTACTCCATAAACAGCCTCCAAGAAGTTGTGGAACTTTGATGCGTCGAGATCTTTAATCTCGATCTCATCTTTCTCGGCTTCTTCGAAGCCCCAAAAAACATGCGATGAAAGAATTTTGAGTGGACGGCAAGTTGCTGGAAATGTTATGGTTTGGTCACAAATTTTAACTTTGAAAGTTGAAGTCTCACCTTTTTATTAACATAAAACTTGCTGACTTGCACAAGAAGAACAGCATCATGGAAGTTCGGATCGGCTCCGTCGAACTCCAGAACTCTGCATCTCGGGGTGTATTCGTGGTCTTTCTTCACCAATCCAATGCATCGAATCTTCACTGGTGGAGCACCGTCTGACATGATGGGTGGGAACACTGAATATTTGGTTAGAGTAGGTCAAAAAACATAAAAAAAATATGAATTTGTGAAAATGCAGAGAGAAAAATATCAAACGGCTCTAGTGCTTTTTTTCGCCTATTTCTGAGCATAACTCTGCTCTCTTCGACTCCAAAAGTATGGAATTTGCCAAAGAGCAAGAAAAAGTTATAAGCTATACAGCTAAGAAAGAATTACTGAAAAATATAAAGTCTGAACAAAGTTACAAGGGCCAAAGCAAAAAACAAAATTATGACACTTTTTTAAGCCCCGCCCACTTTTTTCCCCCCGCCATACCTACTACCCATTGGGAAAGAAGGTGGTGGATTTCGAAGTGTCCGGTTTTGAGTTGACGCGGTTTAAAAATGTTAGGGAGCTTCTAATTTTGAGAAATGTGAGTCTGCTGTCCCTTTTTCAATTCATAATAGAATAAATTTACCTTTCAAATCCATTCGCCGCCAAAATCCACATAATAAATAGAAAAATAGTTAGAATTCAAAAATAATCAAGTTTAGTTTTTTGACGCTTATTCAGTAAAGCATCTTAAAAAGTCTCATTGCAGTTGGAGAAGACAAGAGAACGTCTTCTCCAATTTTTGCGGGAATAAAAGTGAATGAGAGAAAGAGGCAACGGGGGAGGGAGGAGGAGGGGGGGCAGAACGAGGAGAGGGGGGACGTTTGTCTTATCTGTTCTATTCCTCTCCTGTGTCTATTTTCTCTCGTTTATCGACCATCTGTCGTCCTTCAGCAAATACGAGCGCCCCCTTTCTCTCTCTTCTTTTCCTCGGGTCATGTCTCTCCATTGAGAAGAGTAATTGCTACGTCGACAACGGGCCGACCAACGCGTTTCCTTTCTAACATTTTCATTCTATTCTACACAAAACGAAAAGATGGGGCTAGTTTATTTTATCTATCCAATTTTCTTTAACCCTGAAAAGTTCTATGAAAAAGCCTTCTAAAACGAGTAATGAGATCTCGAAATTCCAAGAATCGCGTCTAGTCGCGCATTTTTTCAATACATTTCAATAGAAAATATCCTTGTCTGTAAGTGAAACGCATTCATGAATGTTCATTTTTCGATTTTTTAAAAACTTTTGGAATATTTTTTTTCACATGCAGATGAAAAGAATTTCTAATAAAATTAACTAAAAATTGCAAAACGAAAAAATTTTTCTTTTCATTTCGTATCATTCATATCAAAAATCCTTAATTTGGAAATAGGTGTGTTCCCCTTCAGAAAGTTTTCCACCGAAAAATCAGAATTTTGGAAAAAAAAAAAGTGGATGTTTTTCAAATTCTTGGTCGACCGAACTTAATACTTAATTGTGTGTCATGGTAATACTGATTGTCCCATCGAGTTGATTTTTAATGGGTCGTACATATCAAGAATAGAGTTCATTTTTTCTAGTTGACAACTTCTTTGTATGGGCACTCCCCAGAGAGTTAGGGTAATTTTAAGCAGACAGCTCAAAAATCACTCTATTTTGCACTGAAATGGGTCGATTTGAGAGAAAAATTACTTTGACGATATGTAACTTGTCAGGGAGTGATTTAACAAAACAATTGACAACTGAAAAAATGGAGTTCTACTCTTGGACTATTTGATCCTGAAACAGTTATTTTGTGGGACAGTTAGTTTTACTATGGTACTCTCTCAAAGTTGGGCATTTTCAACTGAAAAAGGGAAAACTTAATATACTTTTGAGCGGTACTGTGTGTTTAGTTTTCAGAAATTTGTTGAACAAAAAAGTAGTAGCTGTTTTCAAAGAAATATGATAAACTAGTCTGACCTTATCTTAGTGATAGGTAACGATATTCCGAAATATTCCAAAATGTTAGCAATTCATCTGTCCAGTCTTCTTCTCGAAATTTTGTAAGAGTTTCATCTAAATGTAAGACCATAATCTTATTTTGTCAGCTGTCCTCTTTTTCAATGTGGAATCCCTTTCCTTTTATAAGTTTCTTGAGGACATAAATCATCCCAGAAAATCAAAAGTGTGAGAAGTGTTAACCATTATCCCTACACTCCGTTTGGATTATTTGTTAGAGATTGATGTGTTCATGTCACCACAGATGGCTCACAAGCTCTCCCATGACCTTGAGTGATTGAGTGATTACGTACACAGATGGTGAAACATGTCAATCCATGATGCATTGGTCTTTGTACAAATGGCCTACAAACATTCCCAGGGGTAGCTGGAAAGAAGAGCAGCTAGTTCATTAACACTAGATAGAGTGAACCAATTAGTCCGCAATGCATGCTCATCACTACAGATGACTCACTAATATTCCCAAGAGCTAGAAGTATTGAGGACGTGAGTAATACAAACAGATTTAGTAACAATAGCAAATAGTCTACAAACAAGAAAAAATGTTTAAAAAATTTTATTCGTCCCCATCTGGTATTTGATAGCACCTTTAACTTTGGCTGATTCAACACATTTCATTATCTTTGCAACTGATAATGTCGAACGGGAACGCACTTGGAGCACTTGATGTGCATCACGCTCATCGTTTGACGGGGCATTGATGGAAGCATTCCCGCTGAGCTCCAGCGATTTTTTCAAGAGCAATGACATCGTGGGGTGGTCAAGCTCATTGAGGTCCGCTGGAAGAATGGCTTCCATATTTCATTTGGTCTTCACCAAATCAATAGCCTTGTTCTGAAATATTGAGAACGTTTTTGAAAATTTTACAAGACGTTACCTTCAACTCCTCCAAATTATGGCGGATTGAGAGAGCCAGCATGGTCTGGAGTGGCACCTTGATGTGGGCCATCAAGAACTTCTTGCACTTCTTGACGATGTGGTCGCAGTCGAAGCGATTACTCAGATCGAAGACGGCTTCGACGGTGGAGTCTGAAAGGGACTTGTTGGGAGTTTGAAATTTTTGGAGCTAAAAAAAGTGCTCATTTTTCGAGAAAATCCATCGAAAATTGTCAAATTTCTAACACTCACTTTCCAGATCTTCCACCCCATGAACCACTTCCAAGAAGTTCTGAAACTTGTCAGCTAAGCTTCTTTGATCTCGATTTCTTCCTTCTTTGCTTCCTCGAATCCTCCGTAAAACAAACGATGGTAGAATCTGGAGTGGAGGGACAATTGCTGGAAAAATAAGTTGAAATTGAGATTTCAAGAACGCGTCACGGGCGCGCCAGATTTTGAAATTCACCCAAAACATAACCCTTTGCAAAACAAAAAAGAACAAATTTTGGTGTCTGGCGTGCCTTCTACGCGTTTTTTTTCTGTTTTTCATCAAATTCGGAATAAAAAATCTCACCTTTTGGTTCACATAGAACTTCTTCCCCTCTACTACTAACACGGTGTCGTAGAGATCGGGGTACGATCCGTCGAATGCGAACCCATTCCTATTTTTTGGTGCAGGTAGGTGCGCGGGTGCATCGCGTTGCCGCTTTCTTCCTCGTGGAGTTGGAGCAGACATCGCCGCCGAAATCCACAGAGTAAATAGAAAATAGTTAGAATTCAATAATAATCAAGTTTAGTTTTTGACGCTTATTCAGTAAAACATCTTAAAAAGCCTAATAGCAATCGGAGAAGACAAGAGAACGTCTTCTCCAGTGTTTGCGGGAATAAAAGTGAATGAGAGAAATAAGCAAAAAGGGGGGGAAGGGGGCAGAGCGAGGAGGGGGGGAGGACGTCGTTTGTCTTATCTGTTCTATTCCTCTTCTGTGTCTATTTTCTTTCGTGTATCGACCATTTGTCGTCCTTCAGCAAATACGAGCGCCCCCTTTCTCTCCCTTCTTTTCCTCGGGTCATGTCTCTCCATTGAGAAGAGTAATTGCTACCGGCCGGCGGGGCGAACACAACCCGGCCGTCCGACGCGTTTCCCTTCTAACATTTTCATTTTATTCTACACACCGAAACATATGGGGATGGTTTATTTTATTTATCCATTCAAAGTCTTGGAATTTTTTCGTTCACATGCAGACGAGGAGAATTTCTAATAAAATAAACTAAAAATTGCCAGAAGAAAAACAATTTTTTTCATTTTGTATCATTTATATCAAAAGTCTTTAATTTGGGAATAGGTGTGTTCCCCTTCAAAAAGTTTTCGACCGAAAAATCGGAATTTTCGAAAAAAAAAGTGGATTTCTTTCAAATTTCTGGGCCGACTGAACTTGATATACTTTGTTTGTTACTCTTCTTTGTACGGTCACTTCCTAGAGAGTTAGGGTAATTTTAAAAGGACAACTCAAAAATTCGATTTGAGAGAGAAATTACTTTGACGATATGTAACTTGTTAGGGAGTGATTTTACAGAAAAGTTGTCAACTGCAAAAATGGAGTTCTACTCGTGATCTGTTCAACCCCATAAACAGCTTTTTTGTGTGACAGTTAGTTTAACAATGACACACTCTCAAAGTTGGACATTTCAACAGAAAAAAACAACACTTGATATATTTTTGAGCGGTACTGTGTGTTTAGTTTTCAGAAATTTGTTGAACAAAAAAGTAGTAGCTGTTTTCTAAAAAATATGATAAACTAGTCTGACCTTATCTTAGTGATAGGTAACGATATTCCGATATATTCCAAAATAAAAAGAATTCATGCATAATCTTATTTTGTCAGCTATCGTCTCTTTCAATGTGGAATCCCTTTCCTTTCATGAGTTTCTTGAGGACATAAATCATTCCAGAAAATCAAAGGCGTGAAGAGTGTCACACCATTCACCCTGCACTCCGTTTGGATTATTTGTTAGAGATTGATGTGTTCATGTCACCACAGATGGCTCACAGGCTCTCCCATGACCTTCAATGATTGAGTATTTACGTACATAGATGATGGAAACATGTCAATCCATGATGCATTGGTAATTGTAAAAATTGCCCACAAACATTCCCAGAGGTAGCTGGAAAGAAGAGCAGCTAGTTCATTAACACTAGATAGAGTGAACCAATTAGTCCGCAATGCATGCTCATCACTACAGATGACTCACTAATATTCCCAAGAGCTAGAAGTATTGAGGACGTGAGTAATACAAACAGGTTTAGTAACAATAGCAAATAGTCCACAAACGAGAAAATATACGCAAAAAAGAACCATTCCATTTTTTCCCATCTGATATTTGATAGCACCTGAACACTGGCTGATTCAACACATTTTATTATCTTTCCAAGTGATAATGTCAAATGAAAACGAGGTTAAATGAATGATAATGATATAAATTGTTTGCTTGCACATCGGAACAAGAGTTTGTGATTGGAGACGAGAGAGGCTGATAGAATTCAGGAGAGAAAAAGACGTTAGTGGTGTCCGTGTTCTTGGTGTCCTTCTGCATCTAAAAACTCAGATACATAGAGTGTTCAATAAATACAGTACCGGTCAAAAGGTTATGGACTTTGCCCGTTTTCTGTTGAAAATGTTTCAACTGATACTACTGATTGTCCCATCAAGAAGATTTTTAATGAATCATACAGAAAAAGATAGAGCTTCATTTTTGTTGTTGAAAACTGTTTTGTGCGGACACCATCAGTGTGAGTTATGATCCTTTCAAGAAGACAGCTCAAAAATCGCACCATTTTGCACTGAATTTGGTCGCTTTTGTCGATACGTAACTTGCTAGAGAGTGCTCGTATAAAAAAGTTATCAACATCAAAAATCAAGCTCTACTTTTGATCTGCATGATCTATTAGAAATCTACTGGGTGTGATAATCAGAACTAGCATGACACGTTCTCAAAGTTGGAGACTTTTAACAGAAAAGGGGCAGAGCCCAAAACCGTACGCTACACAACGTGGAGTTCTCACCTTTCTTCTCCTCAGCTTTCAATTGCTTCGAGCTTCCCGGTTTCTTTTCTTTAACTGGCACGAACGTCGAATCTGAAAAAAATTCTTAAATTCTGATATGTTACACCAAAACTCAAATTCTACCTTTCACATCATCCTTCTTATCTTCCCCTTCTTCAATATCGTCCTTTGGTTTTGTCGCTTTCTCGTACTCCTCCAAAACTAAAAAAAGTAATTACTAATAACTCGGATTCTTAGATTCAAATTCAAAACTAACTTCTTTGTAAGCAGCGAGTTGTCCATTTTGTTTCAGAATCTTCGCTTCCAACTCAGCAACCTTTTCTTCATGAGATTGTTCCATAGTCGTCAGTTTCACTTCCATCTCTTCATTCAGCTTCTTCGAAACTTCGTGTACACTTTTGGCGTACTCATCTTTTGCTTTCTCATTCTCCTTTTTCAATGCATCCACATTCTCAGAAAGTCGCACTAACTCTGCCTTATTCTCCGAATTTATGGCTCTTGCCTTCTCCAACTCAGCTGTTTGCAATGTCATCTTGATTTCCATTTTCCCTCTCTCCGATTTTTCAGACTCCAGATTTTTGTTTCTCGATTCGATGTTTCAGATCAGCAATCACTCCACGGGTGCTTTCCTTATCTTTCTTAGTCAGAAAATCGTATCCAATCTGAAACAACGAAAAAGCTTAAAATGACCTGGTTAACTTATAGCCTAACCTACTTTGGAAAGTCTACTGTAACCCAGAATTATAGAAAACGAATCGCACTTGAAAAACTTATTGAGGAAGTCTTTATTCTCATTTTCAGACGTTAACTACAGTAATACAGAGTTTAAATTTTTGAAAAATATTTTTTCTTGCGAATACGAAACTTTCAGTTTGAAACGATTCAGGAAAACCAGAGAAATTTAATTGATTTTTAGATATTTTCATGTTAAAAATCAAATTCCTTACCTCCAGAATCCTCCAGAACTTTGCAAATGTTGAATAAAATCAATAAAAACTAGTATTTAATAAAAATAGGGAGACGATTGTTCGACAAGCCATTCAGTAGGCTATCTCACCACATACTGATGGAAAATGGGAAAAGTAGAAAGAGAGAAAAACGCTTAGGGTTGGGGTTGTGTCTGTGTCTGTGTGTCTATGTGCTGTGGGAAGGTCGTTTATCTTTTCTGTCTCACTTCTCTCCTATGTCTATAGTCACTCGTGCAGCCCTAACAAACCAAAATTCTGTGTAAACACGAATGCCACCCGTCTCACTAGTCAGTCTCCATTTTCTATCTGACGATTGCGAAAATTGACTGCAATCGGTTCCGCGAGCTGTAGACAGACGACGGACAGACCGACGCGTTTCCCTTCTAACATTCTCATTCTAATCTACACACACACACACACGAAACCTAGAACATTTGGGCACCTACCGAAAATTCAAAACCAGAAGTCAAAAAAAATTTTGCAGTAGTGACGATCGAACAGTGGTTATTTATTTATTTATTTCTTGAATACGATCGCAAGTATCGTGCAAGGAAAAAAAACAGAAATATCAATAGTATAAGCATCAGTAGTATAAGCATATAGTATAAGCATCAGTGATGCAATGAGATAGACGGATGGTCAGAGCTGACGGAAATGCGGCTAAGTGTGCAGTGATCAGATTATATAATTTTCTAGAAGTACTTAGTTTTGCAAAGTATGGAAAAACCGCTGCTCCGGCCTCGGCCGGCCTTTTTCGTATTATTGCTCTCACGGCCGGTCGGCAGTAACCCTAAACCAACATTGTGCTGTAATGTTCACTGACAATCTCAATTTTCTGAAAATACTTGAACATTTTCAAAATCAACACTTTAAGAGCTTTCAGAAAAGTACCCACAAGCCTGAGTTCTGTTCCATTCGAGCCTAGCTACAAAATCTACAAAATACTGTAGTTTTTGTAGTGACACCCAAACAGCTTGAAACCTTTAAAAAGATTCGGAATATATTGGAAAACCATTCAATTATAAATCGGGCACCGGCAAATCGAAATTCGGAAAAACCTGGAGACCGGCTTATGCTGTTCCGTCAAAGTCAGGGAGATTATTTAACTGCCTGAATAAGTTTTTTCTGCAGGTATTAGTTCAAAATCTGGTAAAATATTTATTAACTCATCGTCAATTGACATCATACCGTGTTTTCCAGGCCTATTAGAAGAACATGTAGAAAAAAACATAAAGCGTCAAAGTAGTAGGAATTTAAAATTTGTTAAGAACTTTTTGCAGAGATCGTCTAGACATCGAAGGAAAAAACATGTGATTCAAGTTTGAACATACTCGAAAACAATTAGTACTTGAAATCCAGGGAGAGCTTCATGTGACGTATCTTAATAAAAATCAAGTGTTCAGACAACGTCATGAGCACAAAATAGACTTTTTTCCATTTGAATTTGTTTCCGATACTCAGATTTCAAACCAGAAATATACTGTTTTTGATACTGTTTTTGATAAAATCAAAGCGCAACAAGTTTTAGCAATGTAATATTTACTTTAGAAGAAAAAAGTTAGATACAATAGGGACAACAGGAGTTGTGAAAACGAAATAGGATGAAAGTGAATTTAAAATGTCAAAGACAGAAATGACATGTTTCGTAAAACCTGTTGGACACATATATAAATTAGAAAAAAACGTCTCAAAATCTTTAGCAGCACACACTTATGTCTGATCATATGCATTCAAGGCAATCCAGCGGAGTTCTTCATTGAACATTAATTGACCAACTGTTCCATCGTTTTGTTGAATTTGGTAAATTTGGGCATCAGCAGAGAGGTTCAAGGGACTGAAAAAAAGTTCAAATATGAGAATGAACTTGTTTTTTGAATTCACCTATTGTCTATTTGGACCGAGTCGACGGGCTTGGTCAGCAGAGTTCATTTTTTACCAAGTGATAAGGAAAGATGAATAAAATTTAAATAAATTATGATGAGATAAATTATTTCTTGCGGATTATGACGAGCATTCATGACGGATACGAGAGAGGGCAATCGGGTCCAAGAGAGAGAGAGAGAGAAGTTGGTGGTGTCCAGCTGGTGCTTGAGCTTCTGGAGCCACCGCAGGAGCAGGATTAGGAGCTTCTGGAATTGGCCTCCGTCTACCACGAACCAGTGAATTCCAGGCTCAAACTTCTGGATCCGCTACTGCCACTGGATTTGCAGCTTTTGGAGCCGCGGCCAGCGTCCAGTGCATTTTCCATCTTATCTTTTGGCGCTTGACATAAATTTGATTGGATGGATTTGGCTGAAATTTGAATACAAAATAATTAAAGACACACAGAAAGGATAAGATATTGAAAATGGTATGAGGAACAGTTAATAAGGAAAATAGAAAATTTTTTAATTATGTATAATTATAAAAATAGGTTTATTACGGTGGAAAAAAATGAGAGATACAGGCGTTCTGTGCAGTTCCATGCACTTTTTGAACAGCAGTCCCAACATAGTCTTATCGGTGTAGATGATGCTGGGTCCGTTTTGAACTTCTTCCAAGGTGCACCATGACGTGACGGACGAGACGAGGCGTTTCTGAAATTGGTATATAGCAGAATCAAGCAAATTATGTACAAATTATACAGAACAAAGGTGGAGCTTCATTTTTGTAGATGACAACTTTTTTGTACGGACACTCCCTAGAGTTACATATCGATAATGTATTTTATCACTCAACTCGTCCCATTTCAGAGGAAAATAGTGCATCCCATCTTTGAAAATGACAATAAAGAGTGCCCAAAAAATTTTCTACTACAAAAATGAAACGCTACCTTTGTTCTAGATGATCCATTAAAACTTTTACTTGGTAGGACATCAGTGATACCGTAAAACATTCTCAAAGTTGAACATTTTCGAATGAGCTGAATTATTTTTTCAACACTAGTAAAGAATTAAAAAAAGCTTTATACAAATAAAAGTTGAATAATTTTGATGGAAATGATACTCAAATGGGATTGGTTGAGATTGGTTGAGATCTGTTGAGATCGGCTGACTGAATTTGAGATCCCGTCACTGCTACCGATTTTTGCCAAATTTTGAAAGTTTTTAGTCACTTTATAAAAAACTTCATGCTTTTCATTTTTGCAGTTGATAACTTTTTGATAGCTACTTTTGAGATATGCGCCTTCAAAGTTCAAAATTCGCAAAATTTAAGAAAGTGTCATTTTCAACGCGAAAATGTGATTTTTATATCAAAAAACTGGAAAGTTCTATTTCTGACATTGAAAACCATTGAAAACCTAATTTTCCATGTCGGAAATCACATTTTTAATAAAAACTTGGCCCAGAAGGCCTTGGTCAAAGGGGACCACTATGAGAATGGATACCGGGGTTCGATTTACTTTGGAGGTCAACATTTCTAAATTTTTGATTTTTTGTTTATGCTTTATTTCATATTGTAGATCAAAACTAGTAAATCATTTTTGTAGCAAACAACTTTTTGATAGCTCAGCCCACTTTTGAGATAGGCGTGTTATACAATTTCAATATACGCGCCGCCGACACCCCAGCCAAACTTTGAAGGCGCATATCTCAAAAGTGGGCGGAGCTATCGAAAAGTTGTCCATTATGAAAATAATCTACTAATTTTAATCTACAACATAAATGTAAATTCGATAAAATTGATAAAAACCGGAAGCCATGACCGGATCTCAAAATCAGTTAGCCGATCTCAACCGATCTCAAGTATTCTTGAGCTTAAAGGTGCACATCTCAAAAAAGGAAAGAGCTAGAAAAAAGTTGTCAACTACAAAAATAAAGATCAAGACTTTTTCTATAAAATGACTTAACACCCATTTGTGAATAACAACAAAAAACGTGAACTTTGTGATTCTTGAAATTGACCATTTTTGAACAAAATAGTCACAAAAACGAAATAACTTTTTTCAAGACATCGTTCAGCAAAAACAGAAAAACCTCGACTCTAGTCAGCGGAACCCAAAAATCAATGTGTCTAGCCCATGTTTATCCTAGATTCAGTCTATTCTATTTGGAAAGTAGACAATTTTTCTTTTGCCAATGTACTCACCTTCAACTCCTCGTCGAAGTGGATTCTCGTCGCCAATTCCATGATGAGCACCTCACAGGTCTTCTTCACGATTGGAGGGTCTCAATAGTCAGCGAGGACCAGCACCCCTTCGACATTCTCATCTGTGACAGGATATAATGTTGAAATGAAACAAAATTCAGAATTTTTCACTTACCAGTGAGCACTTTCTGGACACCAACTGTGAGCTCCAGGAATCTTTGAAGCGTTTCCTCGGCGACGTCGTCCATTTTGATTTCATCCCGGCGAGACTCCTCGAATCCTCCATAGAACATGGCGTTGAGAGTTGTAGAGTGACGGGCGAGGTTCTGAAGACAAGTTTCAATTATTGATTGAACAATTCCAATACTATTATAAAACTTACTCTTTTATCGACGTAGAATTTCCGGCCTTCAGCTACGGGGACCAAATCTGAGTGGTTGGGGTCCACGGCACATCTGTAGGCTGGCGGAGCGTTCTTGATGACTGCTACCTCCTCAGTGTCTGAGTCCACAAAAGGAATTGATCGAGGAGATGTTCCAGCTCTTGGATCCACAGGATAATCCAAACGTGATGGTCTCTTCCGGTCATTAACCAAATTCGCTTCCATTGATTGGCTGGAAGACAAAAATTGGAATTCTAGCATAAAATGAAATACGAATATTGTGGTGGACAACATGGTTTCTCGTCATTTTCACAGATTTCGAAATAATTTTCTGTAGTTTTTCGAACATTTTATTAATGTCAAAATTCTTTCTGTTGATCACTATATTTTATTTACACCTGCTTTCATTTTTCTCCTCCCAAAAAGATTGATGTGTGCGGAGAGGACAGAATTAGTGTGGTGAGGGAAGAATGTGTGCGAAGAAGAATGAAGAAAGATGTTTGTATTTGTGTAGAGGGGTCCAGAAGTTTCACTGTTTGGCCGAAAATATCTGATTAATTAGACGTAAGACTGATTTCACAGTATAAAACCATATCTAAAGTCTTAAAAAATTAAAACTATTGTGAACATCACAAAAATCAGAAAATCGTATCCAATCTGACACAACAAGAAAGCTTGAAATGACCCAACCAACTTCGGAAAGTCTACTGTAACCTAGAATAATAGAAAACGGATCGAATATGAAAAAGTTATTGAGGAAGTTAGGATTCTATATTTTCATTTTCAGAACGTTAACTACAGTGAAACAGAATTTAAATTTTTGAATAAAAAATTTTCTTGCGAATACGAAGTTTCTAGTTTGAAACGACTCAGGAAAATCAGGTAAGTTTATTGCTATTTAGATATTTTTTTGTTAAAAATCAAATTCCTTACCTCCAGAATCCTCCAGAACTTTGCAAATATTAAACAAAATCAATAAAAACTAGTATTTAATAAAAATAGGGAGACGATTGTTCGACAAGCCATTCAGTAGGCTATCTTACCACATACTGATAGAAAATGGGAAAATAAAAAGAGAGAAAAACGCTTGGATTGGGGGTGTCTCTGTGTCTCTGTGTTGTGGGAAGGTCGTTTCTTTTATCTGTCTCATTTCTCTCCTATGTCTATAGTCTCTCGTGCAGCCCTAGCAAACCAAAATTCCGTGTAAATACAACTGTCACCCGTCTCAGTCTCCATTTTCTATCTTTCAATTGAGAAAGTTAACTGCAATCGGTCCCGCGGCATGTCGACAGACGAAGGGCCGACCGACGCGTTTCCCTTTTAACATTCTCATTCTATTCTACACCCACACACACACACACACAAACCTAGAACATTTGGGCTCCTGTAGCGGTCGTACAGAAGATGTCAGATTGGTACCAAAACTTTAGAACCAGAAGTTTAAAAAAAAATAACTAGTGAGGATTGAATCGTGGTTATCAGATTATATACTTTCTAGTTTTGCAAAGTATGAAAAAAAAAGCCGGTCGACAGTAACCCTAAACCAACATTGCACTGTAATTTTCACGACGATTTCATTTTTCTGAAAAAACTTGAACATTTTCAAAATCAACACTTCAAGAGCTTTCAGAAAAGAACCCACAAGCCTGGGTTCTGTTCAATTTGAGCCTAGCTACGAAATCTACAAAGTACTGTAGTTTTCGTGGTGACACGCAAATAGCTTGAAACGTCAAAAAAGATGCGGAGTATATTTTAAAACCATTCAATTATAAATCGGGCTCCGGGAAATCGAAATTCGGAATAACTTGGATATCGGTTTACGCTGTTCCATCAAAGTCAGGGATATGATTTAACTGCCTGAACAAGTTTTTCGGCGGGTCTTGGTTCAAAATCTAAAAAAAATTCACTCATCGTCAATTGACATCATATCTGTAGAAATAAAGTGAAAATGAAGCAAACAAAATGTGGTTTTAATAAAAGCGCACTGTGGGGACTAATGATTGATTCAACAATTCTTCAGGTTACAATCAATTACCCCTCAGGGTTTCAGAAATCAATTCAAGACAATTTTTTGTTTATTTGAGCATTTTCCATCATTTTGACATTAAAAACTCAATAACTCCAAAAGAAAAATAAAAAGTGTTTTTGAATTTTCAAATCACGATCGGGAAAAATCAATTATTGAAAAAAATCAGAACTGAAACTTTTTTTTTTAAACTCATTTTCTTGTTACTGGATATTTCAGCTATCTTTCAAAAAAAAAGTTTATGCAAAACGGACACGATTCACCAGAGTTACACATGGAAGTATAAATCTGCCCCCACTTATGCTCGCTACTGTAGTCTGCATTAGAGATTATTCAAATGCCTGAATTAGTGACTACAATGTATGTAAGAAGAACAATCACAGAAACGACAGACCGTGATCATTCGTATCATATTATCAATTTTCAGTGTGTTTTTCTTAGCGCCTAGAGATCCTGATTCGTCCGAGCAAAATTCACGCTTTTTCCTTGCAACACGAGTATCGAGACAGCGAGAGAAAAACCTTCCATATCGACCAAAAGAGGGACACCAAAGGAGGAAACTGAGGAAGCCGGCACGAAAGAGAGCGCCAAAGAATTCTGAAGCCCCGAGTAGATTCATTTTATTTTTCCCCCTTCTAAAATTTGAGAATACCGAAACACAGGCTTGGTCAGCAGCATTCATTTTTTACCAAGTGATAAGGAAAGATGAATAAAAGTTAGATGAATGATTATGAGATCAAATATTTCTTGCGGATTGTGACGAGAATTCATGACGGATACAAGAGAGGGCGATCGGGTCCAAGAGAGAGAGAGAAGTTGGTGGTGTCCAGCTGGTGTTTGAGCTTCTAGAGCCACCGCAAGAGCAGGATTAGGAGCTTCTGGAGCAGCGTCCGGAATCGGCCTCACATTCAGTCTACCACGAACCAGTGGATTTCAAGCTCAAACTTCTGGATCCGCTACTGGCATTGGATTTGCAGCTTTTGGAGCCGCGGCCAATGGAACTTCTGGAGCAGCGTCTGGCATTGGCCTCCGTCTTCCGCGAAACTTTGGAACCGGTGCGGGAACCACTTTAGCCGGTGCTGCAACTTCTTTATCCGCTGCTGGCATTGGATTTGGGGTTTCTGTGCAGCGTCCTGTGCATTTTTCATCTGATCCTTTGACGCTTGACATAAATTGAATTGGATGGCTTTGGCGGAAATTTGGATGTTAATTAACTAAAAAGACTATGATTCAAAATTGTGCCTGTATCAGAAACACCCGAATCAGTACCCGGTCAGAACTGGTATGACTCTGAACCGTCAAATCTAGGTTCACTGACTTTATCAAATTTTTAGCACCTTTGAGATTTGACTTTTCAAAGTCCCAGCAGTTTTTTACTTCGTTTTTCTCAAAACCCGTATAAAAATTTACCTGTAACGACGGAAATTGTTCGCCAATCATTCCACTTTTCCGTCGAACAATCGGATGAGATGATCCATTCGTTTTCGGTATTTCATTGACATCTCCAGCACTTGAAGACGTCACTGATTCATTTCTCTGCAGTTGTGATGCTGCTTTCACTGCATCTTCTAGTTTCATATTTAGAGATTTTAGAGAATCTGAAACTCGATAAAGATTAAAGACAACTGTGAAAAAGATGAAGCGGGAGGAGTACAGCCTAAGAAATTTTAATATTAGATTATCATATTAGGTTGGCAAGAAAGTTTTTGACCATGATTTGTTTTGAATGCTAACGCACGAGGAACAAGAATCAAAAAAACATACACACACTTTCAGTTATATAAACTCTCTTTAAGTTTATTAGTAGTTGAAATTTTCTCTTGCGGCTCCTCCTGTCCAAGCACCATGTCCGTTTTCATTCTTAACCATTCACCCTTTCAACAAGGTTTTTCATTCTTCGCTCAAACTGCAACCAAATTCGAAAGCGTCAATTGACAAATAGTAAAGGATTACAAGATTGAACTCTATTTTCGTTTCAATTTAAGTGATTGGCTTCATTATTTTGGAAAACATAAATTTTCTATTGTCGAATAGACATGTACTACAGGGTGCGGCATAAATAGTGATATGAATGTTTGCGTCAGCCCTGGTTCAGGCACAGAACTCTAGGCGCATCCAAATATATATTTTATTATCAGTTTTTATCAGTTTTTCAAGTTCTCGAAATAGCAAATTGTAATTTTCATTTTTACGGGGGTGGCAACACTTTTTCTCCAGCCAGCTCTAGCTTTGACTGTATCAGTGTGTCTGGAAAGCTTTTTTGTGAGTTTCAAGAAGGTGAGAGGGCCCCAAATGTAGGTCTTCAGAAAAATAAAATGTAGGGAGTGTATTGCCACATTCAAGAACTTCTTGGAAAATATATTTACAGTATTTGTTCCGGTTCGGACCTGGAGATATTCCAGAAAATAGAGGATCAGGTCTAATTTGGACCGGAGCGTGACAAAAGTAGTCTACGGCCTTGATATTGCAACAAAAATAGCTAAATGAAGTATGAAATTGAAGCTGAATACTTTTTCATTATATTCTCAAAAAATCACCGCCCTAGTGTAAAAACTCAGGATTTTGTGAACGTTGATAGCTCATGAGCTCTTCCTTGGCACGCACGAAATCACTAATTTTATACCAGTGTTTACTCATGAGTATTACTGACCATAAAAACCGATCAGAACATTAAAAACAAAACGAATGTTGCAATACACTTATGGAGATTTGGTTAGAACAGAAAATGTTTCGAGGAGACTTGAGATCCACCTTCTGTCCCGATTTTAGTCGGAAGCTACTCGTTTAGCTACACTTTTCAATATTTGGTCCATCCCGGAATCAAAATCAATCCGAAACCCTATTTCAAAGTTGAAATTTATTGCTAGGCCTGTTTTCTTTTTGAAAGTCATTTCTGGACATTCTAGAAAGTCGAAGCGCCGCTCCACCACTCCAAGACTTCCTAACAGTCATTCAGAGACGATTTTCTGGAGGTCACCGGGCTGTCGAAATGGGTGCCTATCTCGCCAAAACGCGATCTTATCAAATTTTCAAAGTAACAATATCAGACCCAGAGAGTTTCTTAACAAAAAAAGTTTAGTTAGAATTCTCTGAACTGTTTTCTGTATAAGTACTGGGACGCTGAAGTCGTCAACTACCTCCGTGCCTAAGTCATTATTACCCGGAGAGATTGGAAGCTGTAGTTCCGGAGAAAGGAGGACGGATCAAAAATCACCATTGAATATCTTTTCTGTAGTGCCTGAATAAGTTTTTGCCAAAAGGAAAAGATGTTTTGATGTTTTTGAGAAAAGTTATAACGTTTTTTGCGTATATCACTATTTATGCCGCACCCTGTAAAATACCATATGAACAGAGTTTGTACATGCTGTTAGCTGTAGAGGGAGAATGCCCACCCCAGTCTTCTTGTAAATTATCAATAACAATCCACATTATTTTATCCACTATTGGAAATTTTTTCAAACGTGTCGAAAAGAAGAAGAAATGAGACATCAGTTTGCCATATTTTGATCGAGTTTGACCTTTAGTGAAAGGTAGTCCTGCTGCTTCAATTTCTCTGTTCTCCACCAAATTTTGATTGACTCAACCATTTGGTTAACTTCAATGGGGAGAGGGTCTTGTACAGTAACCACCACAGAAACGTCCAGTGACTCAGCGTTGATCAAACGCCAGCAGACATCGTTGAACGAGAACGATGCCAGATGAAAGTCATGCCTTCCCTACACAACGCATACAATTGGAATCTTCTTGAAAAGTCCAAAACCATATTTTAAAACTATTGGTCTTTCAATATGCAAAAAATGAAAGCTATACGCAAGTCCTCAACTCCGCGCGGTCAAAAAGTCCACCACCTCAATGATATTGCTCATCCGCATGTTGCATAACCGACGACGTATATTCTCACCTAATTTTGCAAAGCCGTTCTTGTTCACACAAATTATAGCTTTGACCATCCTCTAACAGATTTACATATGTTCGGGGTAATTGAGCGCGCTACCGTTGAACAAGACTTTTAAACTTGAGGTCAAGTCGAGAAATTGGTCAAAGTTTATTTTGGCTTGAAACAGCCGGAGTTTTGGCCGGAGGGTATTGGGAACGTACCCAGTACACCGCAGACTGTTGTGTATTAAGATAGTTACTACATATGCCATTGGGCACGTTTTCTGTCTGAGTACAAATAACTCGAGTTATGGTCAAAAACTTTCTTGCCAACCTAATATTTTCTTTAGAATATCAGTAAGGAAATGCGGCTCCTCTAACTTTTGGATTTTTCGCCATAAACTACCGTAAATTCAAGAAAAAAAAATTGAAATGATGTCGTATGTGGCCTAGAAAACCCCAAAAAACCTAGGCCAACAAAAATGCGAGAAAAAGGAGGAACCAAAAAAATTTCACAAGAAAGGAATTCACGTTGCGAAGTTTGACCTGATACCGGAAATGGTCAAAACAAAGTTTGACTTTGAAAAACGTAGAGGAAATGCAATTTCCTCTAAAACACTCGAAACGGAAATTAAAATGTTTCACTCGGGGTTTTATGACATTTCGGAGTTATAGGATGCTACAAATATGAATTTTGAGAAATCCGTCGCGCCGAAAGTGCCCCTGAAGGGATCAAAATTGTTTTCAATTCATTTTCCAACAATTTTTTCGAAGCTAAATGCCATTTTTTTTCCGTTTCAAATTGAGTATGCCGTTTCTGTTCTTGTCAGCTCTACACCAAACTTTCCTTTCATGTAGGGCACACAATTTCTGTAAACCTCATTGAACACCAAACCATCAGGCTGCTTTCTAGCACACTCGGCAACAAAATGAATCAAGTGCTTCAATTCTTCATCAGATAACTTTCTGCGTACTTTTCTTTCCGATTCTTCACCAATTTTCCCTCCACACTTCACTACTCCGTCGCTCGACCTCGAGTTATCTGTTTGGTTGATTTCAGACGACATTGTCTATAAGAAACCCTAAACAATATCAAATAAATCAACAAAAAATTGAAAAATAAATAGTCATGTGGGTTTGAAACCAACTGATTGTGAAAGAAAACCAAACGTTATTGATTAAAAAAAAATCATTCATTAACAGTTAAATATGAAAAAGGTTTCAAAAGTTTAACAAAAAAATTAGGTGATTAGGTAAAATTAGGTAGAGTGAAATTGTTATCATTGCAGCAAAGTCCTCGCTTTGAGTTTTGCTTGTTTTTGCTCTTTTCGAAATAATTTTGAGCGTCGCAATCACTTCGTCTTTGAAGAAATCCGTATTGATAACAGCCTTAAATTTTCAAATTTCAAATACCGCCAAGATAATCAAAACTCTTTTACCTCACGACTCGGCAGATGAATTTGCTTTCGAATCTTCTTTTTGACTTCGATGCGAATTGGATCCGGAAGGTATTTGAAAATCCAATTTACCATTTCCAATTGAGTCATCGGAACTTCGACTGCGCGGTGCCATTTCTCTCGACCAAACTGCGACACGAATTTCTCAATTTTGCCAACTTCATCAATTGAAAATTCGTCGTTCCTGGCGAGTTTATGAATCCTTAAGTATTTTTTGTTAGGCGATTTTACTTCGAAGATAGCGTCCCCCGCCTCCCGGCCTGACACAACGAGAAAGCTTGAAATGACCTGGACAACTCATAGCCTAACCAACTTCGGAAAACCTACTGTAACCCAGAATTATAGAAAACGGATCGCACTTAAAAAACTTATTGAGGAACTTAGTATTTTTCATTCTCATTTTCAGAACGTTAACTACACATACAGAATTTGAATTTTTGAATAAGATTTTTTCTTGTAAATCCAAAATTCCCAGTTTGAAACGATTCAGGAAAATCAGATAAGTTAATTGCTATTTAGATATTCCTCTGTAAAAAATCAAATTCCTTACCTCCAGAATCCTCCAGAACTTTGCAAATATTGAACAAAATCAATAAAAACTAGTATTTAATAAAAATAGGGAGACGATTGTTCGACAAGCCATTCAGTAGGCTATCTCACCACATACTGATGGAAAATGGAAAAATAGAAAGAGAGAAAAACGCTTGGGTTGGGGGTGTCTCTGTGTCTCTGTGTTGTGGGAAGGTCGTTTCTTTTATCTGTCTCATTTCTCTCCTATGTCTATAGTCACTCGTGCAGCCCTAACAAACCAAAATTCTGTGTAAACACGAATGCCACCCGTCTCAGTCTCCATTTTCTATCTGACGATTGCGAAAATTGACTGCAATCGGTTCCGCGAGCTGTAGACAGACGACGAACAGACCGACGCGTTTCCCTTCTAACATTCTCATTCTAATCTACACACACACACACACACACACACACACACACACACACACACACACACACACACACACACACACACACACACACACACACAAACCTAGAACATTTGGGCTCCTGTAGCGGTCGTACAGAAGATGTCAGATTGGTACCAAAACTTTAGAACCAGAAGTTAAAAAAAATAACTAGTGAGGATTGAATCGTGGTTATCAGATTATATACTTTCTAGTTTTGCAAAGTATGAAAAAAAAAGCCGGTCGACAGTAACCCTAAACCAACATTGTACTGAAATTTTCACGACAATCTCATTTTTCTGAAAATAAATAACATTTTCGAATCAACACTTCAAGAGCTTTCAGAAAAGAACACGCAAATCTGGATTCTGTTCAATTCGAGCCATGCTACGAAATCTACAAAATACTGTAGTTTTCGTGGTGACACCCAAATAGCTTGAAACGTCCAAAAAGACGCGGAGTATATTTTAAAACCATTAAATTATAAATTGGGCTCCGGGAAATCGGAATTCGGAAAAAAAACCTGGATACCGGTTTACGCTGTTCCGTCGAAGTCAGGGATTTGATTTAACTGCCTGAACAAGTTTTTCGGCGGGTATTGGTTCAAAATTTGAAAACAAAATTGTTATGAACTTTCGCAGAGACAAACCAAGACTGAAATCTGAATAATACTTCTTGAATGACAACGTCATTTTAGAGAAGGGAAAATGTGATCAAAAGCAAGAAATATTCGTAAACAGCTGCAATTGGAAGCTTTGAAAATAATCACCTCGTGTGAAGTTTCTGGATAAAATGAAACAAAAATGTGATTTGAATACAAACGCATTGTTGCGACTAATGATTGATTCAACAAATTCTCAGATTACAGTCAATTACCCCAATTTCACAAATTGATGGATAGTCTGCTTTAGAGATTATTCAAATGCCTGAATCAGTGACTACAATGTGTGTAAGAAGAAAAATTACAGAATCGACAGACCGTGATCAATCGTATCATATTATCAATTTTCTGGGTGTTTTTCTTAGCGCCTAGAAATTTTGAAAAAAGGGGAAACATGTAAATAAGAATTTTCTAATGAAAAAGTCTCCGTCTAGACATCGGAAAAAAAACATGTGATTCAAATTTCAGAAAACCGACTCGAAAACACATAGTACTTGAAATTCCGGAATAACACTGCTACATTTGACGTATTTCAATCAAAATCGAGTGTTAAGACAACGTCGTGAGCAAAAAAGAGACAACTTCACATTTGAAATTGTTTACGATACTCAAGTTTCAAACCACCAAGACTTTACTGATTTTGATAAAATTAAAGTACAACAAGTTTTATATAATATCCCTTTTTACTTTAGAGAAAAAAAGTTAGATACAATAGGGACAACAGGATTCGTGAGAACAAAATAGAATAAAAGTGAATTCAAAAAGTCAAAGACAGAAATGACATGTTTCGTAAAACCTGTTGGACACAAATATAAATTAGAAAAAAAACGTCTCAAAATCTTTGGCAGCACACACTTATAGTTGATCATATGCATTCAAGGCAATCCAGCGGAGTTCTTCATCGTACATTAATTGACCAACTGTTCCATCGTTTTGTTGAATTTGATAAATTTGGGCATCACCATAGAGGTTTAAGGGACTGAAAAAAAGTTCAAATATGAGAATGAACTTGATTTTGAATTTACCTATTGTCTAATGGGACCGGATTGACAGGGAAAACTGGTATATCCTTGAGAACTTCTACCATTGAATCTACATTGCAATAGAAGCGACAACGTTTTAGTTTGGATCCTCTAATCCAGTTTTCGAGAAACTCGGTAACCATGTCTGTATTCCATCTGTTCTTATACAAACGGATTGTTTTGCAATTAGGAAATAGAACAGTGACTACATTAGGAGTGACCCAATGAGCGTCATAAATTTCCAATTGACAGACTCGGAATGGCTGATAACTTTCAATATTAAAATTTAAGTTATCTGGGATCTTGGAGTGAATGTGAACTTTAAGCGAAGTCATGCAGAGCTTGAACAACATGTTAAATGTTCTTTGATCTGGAATATTTCTTCGCACTATCACTTCATCAATTCGCAAGTTAAGTCTTTGCACAAAATCTATTTCGGATTCCATTTCAGGAAAAAGGTCGGAAATCTCATAACATGTCTCCGGATTGTTGAAAAGCTCTACTATTTGAGGTAGCAACAATTTATCAATGTTTTTCCCGGGCTTGTCCTCAGACCATCTACCAAAGTTGTTGGCAACGGGGTAGCAAAGTTTGAAAATCACATGATCCGTTAAGCGAACACAAAGTTTGTACTGCTCAGCATTTTTTCTTGATAAAAACTGATGAAGGATGTTCCACATCTTTTTGGAAACAAACGACATGTTAATTCTGCAAATTGGTAATTATAGTGATGTATTAATTTAAATATTAAAAACTCACAGTTCCGAAATACTCAGCATTCCAAAAATTTTGCTTGTCACCAGATAAGGAAATTTAAGTAATTTGATTGTCATTTTGTAGTGATCCTCAGCAGTTGTGAAAATGATGTTCTTGATCGGGAGGGGGAAAAAGATTGAACGTAAGAGGGAAAGGAAGGGTTGGGCATGTGAAGAATCAATAGGTCTGTTGGGGAGAGCGACTACAAACATTCCATAGAGCGCGTTTGCAACATTTTGCAGAAATGACAGTCGGGTTCCCGTACCGGAGAGAGTGAAAAAGGGAGAATAGGTTACTAGTTTTCAGTTTCTCAACTATTTTATTGATTTTATGTAACAGTAGTAAAAAAGAGATTACGAACAGTTGCACATCCCTCAGTTATTGATTATTTTTCGGATACAAAATATAAGTAAAGTAAGTAATTATAATGAAATGGGATACAATGGGTATTGAGGGGAAATGTAGATGGGGGAACGGAAGCAGGGACGGCAGACGGGGGCAGCAGACGAGGGCAGCAGGGGAAGGGGATCGAAGGAGGAGATGGGGGTTCTCCTTCTCAAGAAGAGTGTGTAGATGAGGCGGCAGGTATTCTTATATAGTGTTCCGCTTATCCAGTATTCCAGTTTTGCCGGTCGTTAAGGGCTTCGGTAGATTGGATAAGAGGCATTGTTGTAGATTGTCGATCAATTAAGCACAGGTATTCGCCATAGAAAGAGAAACACGGCGTGTTCCTTTGTGAGAGATGACGGTGACGTAATCGTGTTCTGGTGATCAGTAATCGCGAGTAATTCCTGGTCGCGATAATTCTTTCTTTTCTTCTGCGACTCGCTCTAATCTATCGCTGTTAGTTCAAAAGTCTTTATTAACTTTTTATACTGAGTTTTAGTAATTTTCTTACTTTTAATAATTTTGATTATTCTATTCATTCTTGTTAACTTGCCCTAAAAAATGAAGACGAAAAATAATATCGAAAAAAGACGTGTCTACTGCTGTGATTAAGCAGATGGCAGACGTCAAATCACAGATATGACTACAAAGAGTTAGAAGTAGTAAGCAACAATATTTCTTATTAGGCTTTTATTTGTATTCAATAAATTTTATTCCAAAAACAAAACAATAAAAATTATGCTTCATCCTGAAATAATTCCAGTACTTTGCCTTACTAACGTAACTTCCATTTAAATAGCTCTTCCAGAGGCCAACGTCCCTGACGGGCTTCCAGGCATACTGTATTTCCTGTATCTTTGCTCTATCTACTTTTTTCTGGTAAAAAAGCCAAGAAATGGGCGTGGCTTACAAATATATGTCTAGTTAAAACCCACTAAAAAATAAGAAAAACACTGCTCACTAACTAAAAGACAAAATTAAAATCAAAAAAGAAGGGAAAACTAGGTGTACATGTATTTCTATATGATAAAAAAAGTTATATAGAACATTTCAGTAATTAAGAGTCTGATCGGGTTGCTGGCAGATTTTTCTGGGTTCTTTGCCAATTTTCGGCTTTTTCTCTCATCAAAAACAAACGCTTACATTGGCTATTGACCGGAATACCGTAGCGATGCACCGATTCGACGAAGACGCGGGATGTCTTGATGTGAATATAAGCTGAGAAGATCTCGTCAAAATTTACCGTCAACCAGCGGATAAGTTGCTGGATAACAAAAACAATTTTTCTGAACCACTCTGTTTCCTTCGTTTTCATACTCTACACAATTTGGGCCGCATTTTAATGCATGTCATAAACTGACTACCATAAACACAATTGACATTCTCTACAAGTCTGTCTTCTCAACTTATTAATGAGTATTCTTATTCGAGTTGCATTCAAAAAATCACAAGAAAATAAATAATTATTAATTCGATTCGAAAAAATTCAAAAAAATTTATGTTTTGCCATATTCTTCAGCGCCAACCATGGGCGAACTCTCGATCTTCTTGGACAACTTGTGGAGATGGCTGGACGGTAGAAGTAGTTGCTGAAACTTTTCATTTGTGTATGACCGATGCTGAACTAGAAAACTCGGTATGTCATATCCTTGACAAGATTCTTACCTTTAGATCTTTCTCAAACGTCCATTTTTAGCAATAAGATCCGAATGTTGTTTTTCTGAAAAAGAATATTTAGAGTAAATGCAGAAAAAATATAGTTGTTTTGGATTCACTTCTAATTTAGATTTTAACTAACCTTGAATCTTGATCTTTCCGCTCGATTCGAGAAGCTGATCATTCAGATTTTTGCTGCTTTGTTGGAGTTGGGTGACTTCATTCGTGAGATCTTCAATTTTTTTCTGAAAATGTAATAATGAATTTCAGAGAGAAGAAAAAAAATGTTTCAGGTCCTCATTTCAATTTACAACCCGTTAGGTGTGTCGTTCTTCACTATTTTGAAACAAAGCGCATGAAAACAGTTAGCACTATCAGGATCCCGTATCATATTTCGTTCTTTTGGTGTACTCAAAACATCAGTAATTCAATTAACCTTTCTTCTCTACTCTACTACCCAAACCATAAATCCCAAACAACTGTTAAACTCACTTTGAACATTTTTCTCCGCCACTCTTCCACTTTTTGTCTCATCTTCTCCATCTCTTTTTCTTGCTCTCTTTTCTCATTCTCCATTTTCCAGATCTTTTACTTTCTTTAATGCGGCCTTTTTTCAGCCTCCTCTTGATCGAAGTCCACATCCCAATTACGAATCACTCTTTTGGCATCCTCATCCAATGCGCAATAGTGGTACTTGTAGTCGGTGAGTTGCTTTTCCAGTTTTTTAACGGTGTTCTCTATTTGTTTGGCAGTTCCTCCTGAAAAAAAAATATTTGTTTTTTTTTTCAATTCAAATTTACTTTTTCGAATCACAGATTCCATCTCCTTTTCTTCGCCGTGAGTCTCTCTGATTTGTGGTTCGACAGATGCTACGGTTTCTGTATTTTTCATTTTTCGAGAATTTTTTCCATTGTTGTCGATGCAACCACAGGTTGAATCAAGTTCTGATCATAAACGAGAGAAGTCGACGGTTTCTGATCTTCTTCTGAAATTTTCAAATTGTTTAAAACGAATAACAACTCTTTTTCAACAAAACATACTCTTCTTTATTCCGATATTCTCTTCAGATCCGCTTTGAGGAAAGCGTTTGGTGGAAGGTTCTGAAAATTCCCGACCAGATTCTGAGACTGGAGCCATACTCATTGACACCGATGTAGACGTTGGTTCAGCTCGTTTTGTATCAGAAATCACAATCTTGGATGTGCTCGTTTTGGCTGCTGAAAAATTAATGGTGTTTTGTGTGGAATTTTGTAAAGTAGTCATAATTGGAACATAATGACAACGCCTTGTTGACGACGAAATAATTTTTCTAGTAGTAAAAACACTTTAAGGCGTATTGTGGTCTGTTGTGATGTTTTCATATCATGATATATGAGTTTCATTGAGTTTGTTTTCATACTTTAAGAATTTTTTAATTCGGTGCACAACCCGCTGAAAGCGAGCCCACTGCTTGTGAACTGCAAGGAAACCACTGCTTGTGAATGTTCGAACTGGTTCTGAAGGAATACCGAGTATTTCAAAAACAGACCACCAGAAACTTATGTTTAAGTACAAAATCAAAAAGAAATTCTGGAAATACCAACCAAAATGTTTTAACATTTCTGCAGAAATTTCCAGAGTTTTTGATTTTTTCGAAAACCACCAGTATAACCGAAACAATTTTTGAACCGTCTCGATAAATTCTCGAAAATGTATATAAAAGCAATGCTAATTATTAGACTAAAAAGAATAATAAAACGTAGAAACATTCCTAATAGACTCCTATGGCAGAAGTGAACAAAATTTCAAAATCGATGGGAAAATTTTGATAAAATATAACTATTTTCTATGCACTCGAAACTCTATTCAACATATTGATTATCTTGATGTTATATTTTATCTTAACGAGCAACTCACCCTATTCAGTTCATAGTACCAGCATACAAGCAGAAAAATAGAAAACAATTAGAATTTAATAAAAATCATTAGGAAAACGGGACTCCTATTCGGTAAGGTGTCGATAGTAACATATAAAATGGAGAGAAAAGATAGCGGTCAAAAAGGGAACACGCTTTTCTGTTTCTCTAGCTCTCTCTCAAATACACAAACTCACTCTGTATTTATTCAGACGCGTGTCCTCTGCAGTTTCACTCCTCTCTTTTTCTCCGTGGAAAGAGAGGCTGTGGAGAGGGGCAGTTGCGTTTGTGGCCATTTTCTTTTTTTGAAGTGGGCGCAGCTGAAAAGACACCACTGGCAGTTGGTGACCCTACTGGGGTCGGGGCAACTTTTTTTGGGTTGGTTGGAATATGTATACACAATATGGAGTGGGGATATGAGTCATGTGGTCGGGTTTACTGATTTGGTGAATTTCGAACATTTTTGGCCAAAAATGCAAATTTTCAAAAAAAAAAAGGCCGTAAAATCGTTCATTGGGCGTGAAAACATGGTGCATCGATTAAAAAAATACGTTTTGCAATAATATTGAAGAAAAACCTAGAAGTCTATACATTTATTGAGTCTTAGACGGAGAAATGGGATTAACAATGTCAAAAGTCGTTGTCCGTCCGCTCACGACGGAATCTCAGAATCTACTCATTTTTTTTAGTAAAATTGGCTTTTTTCAAAATTTTCAATGGCTCTAACTCATTTAGAAGCACCTGTTCAAAAAATCGTCCGCGGGTACCGTTCAATAGCTGAATGTTACCACCCAGAATATTCACAGACAAGGAATTTTGTGTTTATGTAAAAAATATTTTATGGACCGCTCGAACACGTTTTCCATACATTGAGCAAGAGACCCCGTTTTTGTACCAAAATAACTGCCAGAAACAAGTAAATGTTAAATCACAATTTTTGGACAGAACTTCAAAAGGATATTTTTTTACCTCTTGCTCGTCGATTCAACGGCAATCCATGTGAAAAGTTCAATATTTTAGAAATACTTCTCACGCCCTTTTGGAAATACCGAAAGCAAAAACCTAACGATTTTTAAATTTTTTAAATGTTTTTTATGTATTTGTCCCAGCTCTACTTTATGAAGTTGTCCCATCTTCACCCTCTATCAGATTTTACACGGTTTCGTCCAAACATCAATTTTGTTTTCCTGTTGTTTTGTCCAACAGCTAGTCCTCTTTTCTCCTTTTCTCCTTCTCTCTCTCTCTTATTTTAATACTTTTTCTCAGTTTTTCCCATTCTTTTCCCTCGTCTTTTGTGAGTATATCAACATCATTAGCTCCTTTCCTAGTGTTTTCTTTTCAATACGATAGAGTATTTCATCCAAGTTTTATTTTAACTTTGAAAACGGACGCGATTACAATCAATTCATTTCATTACTATAATTTTAACAAGTAAAAATTGTTGGTTCGGGAAATAGATACTTTTTTTCTGGGTGTTCCAGAATGAGAAACAATACATAAAGTACAAAAATGTTTAAAAAAAATTAAAAGTTGATAGCAGCAGAGAGTCTTCTCTATTCGAAACTGATTTGAGAGCGGAGGTAGAAAGGAATGCAATGAATGTTAGGGAAATAAAAGCTGAGAGGGAACATGAAGAGTGATTTTTCACATCAGAAACGGCAAAACACGAAACAATGAAATTTCTTTAGATATGTGATTCACACACCAGAAAAAGAACAGGAAAAGAGAAGAAATGAATTGGGAGCTTTTGTGAGAAATGGATGAGCGAACTGTTGGAAATGCGTGAGATTTGTAAGTGAGAGTTGATAAGAGGATAATGAAAAAGCTATTGAGAACAGGAATTGGAGGAAAAATGCAATAATGGTCAACGGGAACAAAATGAATGGAGGATCTTCTTGAGAGAGGCTGGAGCTCATTGCATTCTTGATTTCTTTGCAGTTGGCTCTGAGATTACCGAAATACAGTGCTCAAATATATTCAAAACGCTTTTCTTATTGGGTAACTTACTCGAATGGACGCCATCAGTGTCGGGACCCTAGAGGTTCTAGAGTCTCCTTGTAATCGGTGTAATACTAGGTTCAGTGGTATTTGTAGTTTATTGGAATGAATAAAATGTAGTATAATAAAAGGGGGTGAAAAAGGGGGGAGAAGGCGATGGGGAAAAGGAGAAGAGGGAGTTTTGGACGTGGGAACACTTTGCTTCAGGGAAGCGTTAAATCATGAAAAAGTACTGAAACACACGAGTATTTATATCCGTGGGAACCGGTCCCAAATTGTTGACAAATATTGCGATGTTGCCAATGCCATCCTTTGTCCTCAAAAAACCATAAGAAGGTAATTGACGTGCCGATGCGGGAAAGTAATTGAGGCGAAACGAGAGGGATTCGCTTGAGTAGGTGGGAGGATAATTACTTCAATACATAGATGGAAGGGAAGGCACGTTTCGGAGGAAAGTGAAAGTGGTTGAAGATGGAAAAAATGATGCATCAATTATAGAATAATCATAGAACAATTATAAATCGCGTCCGCTGGGCGCGACACTCCCGGGCGGCAATGGTTGAGTGATAAGAGATAGGGCAAGAAATAATGAAGGTGAAAAACAGCTGACTGGGGGAAGAAAGGGAATTGAAAAAATGGGGAAACTTGGGGAATGCTTTTAAGAAAATTACATAAAAAGTTTCAAGGAACTGTGGAAGATAATGTGATACAATAAAAATACATAAAAGAAAAATGGCGGGTTTCCGTCAATCAGTGTCATTTTGATAATCAAAGTCTCCAGGATCCGCAAGATTGTCCCACAGTGTGTTTTCTTCTTCTTTATTTTTGCGAAGTCGAGCTTCGATAGTTTCCTTGTAGCGGATTTGCCACAGCACATCTGAATCATGTTAGTTAGATGATCCTGAGAACCTGTGTTTGAAAATGTCATTGATGACAAATAAATCCTACAGTTACTTCTAGATGAGTTCCTAATTCCTGTTCGAATTGACAATTTATATTCTACAGGATGGCTAATAAGTATACAACGCTTTAAATAATTTGAAACTTGGTGAAAAAACAATTGGTTTGCAGAAAAACAATATTAATAGTTCGAATATAGGTGTTCGAATTGGTTTACAATAGGAATTCGAGGTTGGATATTTTGGCTCTGACATTGAGACAGACCTTTGGACGAACAGTGACAAAATTGCTTGTGCGGCGAAACCAGGTCTCAGGAATTTTCTACAACACGGTCGATGCTCTCTAGACCGTTTTTCAGAAAGTATGAGACAAAGTCGACGTTGACTACCTGCGCGATCTTGTCATTTATTCAACTTCGGATTGTTTCTATAAGTTTAATCTAATACGAATATTCCATGTTTTAATTACATTTTTTTGTTAATTCAATACTTTTTCCACCGAGTATCAAAGAATTAAGAGCGTTTCATACTTATTAGCCACCTCTTTCTTACTAATCAATTTCAAATACTAAAACTATTTTAAAAACTAAACTATTTGAAAATTCTATAATTGCCTAGACTCACATCAAAAAATCAGTACTCAATCTGATGTCAATAGTGAAACCCACTCTGTTTTTTGTAATTCTTCTTCATTTCAGCTTTTTCTATCTCATTTTTCTCCGTTTCGATCTTCATCATTTTCTCAATTTCGACCAATTGCTCATCTTTTTCTTCCAGCTCAAGTAGAAGTTCTGAAATTGAGCATAAAAGGAATGATATCAATATTGTTGTTGACTCACTCTTGAAATTCATGTGCTTTCTTCTTTTCTCGAAGTGCGGGTCGCAACGCTTGTACTCTTTGTCTGAAATGATGCAGTTATTAGTATGTGAAAGTAGTTTTTGTAAAATTCACCAGACATGTCTCGTGTTATTTTCAAATTCAACCCTTTTCCAAAAGAAGAGAAACAATAACTTTTTTGGAGAAGAGCTTTTTTCTTGCTTGTTCCGGCTGATGCAACCGCTGGCCACGTTATAAATAAACCTTTAACACTAAAATGCAGTCAATGTAAATAATTTTTAATCAATGTTGTATATTTGACAGTATTCGTAGTCTAACTAACTAACCAGAGCAAACTTTGACTAATTCGCCAATTCAACAATTAGCTAGTACCCGGAGGTAGGAGAGGGAAGCAGCTGACGTCTCACGGGTTCAATTAACTTTGTTTTTTCTACTGGATTTTGATTTTGATTTTGAAAACGGAAGAAAACTCACATTCGTCTAGGAGATCTTTATATCTTCGCTCGACGTTCACTCCTTGGTTGAGTTCGGCCATTATTCTGTCTGAAAAAACAGTTTTTTTGTACATAGTTCACAGCATCCAAACTTTCTAAAAGGTGCCAAATCGGGAAATCATCTTCTCACTTGACACCTTATGTAGTTTCCTATCTAGTAAAATTTTGAAGATGTGTTAATTGATAGACTAAAACTTTTTAGAAAGGTATTGTTCAAAAATATTGTCAACTATAAAAGTCTATGCAACTACAAAAATCAGGCTTTACACTTCCTTTCGAAAATGATGTTTTTACAGATTCAATGACACGGGTTTTGAACATTTTTTCTCTCTTCAAGATGATGAATAAACTCACTTTCTTTTTCATTGTTTTTTCCATCCTCAACTTCCGCACAATGAATTTCTAAATACAAAACATTAGAATGAGCTGACTATAAATTGCCTCACCGAGAGCATATATGATTTTCTCCAATTTCAGCACTTGTTCTTCGAGTTCTTTTTCCTTTTTGCCTGAAAAATCAAGTAGTAGTTGTTTGAAAATTGAAACAAAGAAACTTCGATAATAGTTAGAATATACGTATTATTCAGTATGCAAAATGAATTCGAAGTTGGATACTTTGGCTTTGAGACAGATTTTCAGACGTATAATGACAAAAGTGCTTTTGCGGTGCAAACAGGTCTCAGGAACTTTCTACAACACGGTGGATGCTCTCTCGAAGATCTTTCAGAGAGTATGGGATCGAGTCAACGTTGACCACCTGCGCAGAACTAGCAATCTTGTTATTGAACGTCTGAAGATTTTCATCAAATCCGAAGTATCCAGTTTCGGATTTCTCTTGTTAACTTAATTTGAAAAGTATATTCCAACTATTAATCACTTTTTTGTTAATTCAATCGTTTTTTTGCCGAGTATCAAAGTATTAAGAACGTTTTCTACTTATTAGTCATCCTGTAATTTCTAACGGTTCAGTTTTGTATATTTAAGTCATTCACTTCATATCATTGTGTAGACTCACTTTTGTTCTGCTTTTCCATCTTCAAAACTTCATTCAATCGGGCATTCTCTTGGCTTTTTTCAAGAACTTTCCTTTCAAGATCTGAAATATAGCGAATTACCTATGATATCAACTTGGCTGTGGACTTACTATTAACTTCAAGTTCATGAAGTTTTATGTCGAAGTAGTGGGTTTTTCCAAGGGCTCTCTGGCATTTGTCCACTGAAATGATGATGTTATTAGTAAATAAAAATGTTTGTGTAGTATGAACCAGATATGTCTAGTGTTTTTTTCACGACCTTATTTTTAAAATGAGAAGAAAAATAACTTTGAAACAATTTTTCGTGAAGATTTTCGTTCAAATCTGCTACGGCCATAAAACACTTCTTAAATGGCAATGGCCACTTAAGAAAGTAGACTTTCGATCAATATTCCATATTCAACCGTTTCCGTAGTTTAACTAACTAACTACCGGAAACATTGGCAAATTTGACAAATCGGCGGGTCTCTACCCGGGCGCCACCTATTGATTTAGACCTTAAAAACAGAATAAAACTAACAGTTGGCTTGAAGGTTCTTGTATTTTTGGACCACGTCGAGCTCCGCCTGTTTTCTTTCTGAAAAAACAAGATTATCCACTGCTTCAATTATAATTCAGCTTGGAAAGTTGTGAACTCCCACTGTATTCAGGTGAAATTGATTAACTTTAAGAGTGGACTTCAACATTTGTATAACGTCATCTTGGGTCTTTCAAAATTCATAAATCAGAAAAGTTAATGAACATTCGAAACGTCAGTTTCACATCTAGGGAAATTTTGGGGATGTGGTACTTAATTGACTTTTACTTTTTGGAGAGGTCTCGTCTAGAAAAATAAGGAGTGAAGCCAAAGGCTCTTTACTTCTTTTGGGAAATATAACTTCGTGATAAGATGATTGGAAAATAAAAACTCACTTTGCCTTTCAGTGACGAGTTCCGCACCAAGGGAATCGATGACTGCCTCCATCTCCAGCAGAAGTTCTTCGAATTCCTTCTTTTTTTCGCCTGAAAAATCAAATAGTAGTTGTTTGAAAATTGAGAAGATAGATCCAAAAACTGTTTTTAGTTAAGTTTGCGTGTTAGCCTTGAGCATTCAGTTCAAACTTTTTTGGGTCAGTTTTTTCTCGACATTTCACGCAAGAGTTTTTGACTACAACCCGTAATTTTCGATGCTCTTCTGGAACTCTACACTCTAAAAATGTTAAATAAATACCCTATTTACTTCCAGTCTGATCCTTATCCGCCTCCTGTTCCATTTCTTCTCCTTCTTTTATTTCCGAAGAATTTTTCTTTTGAAGATTTGAAGAAGAGGAGATCTTGACTGCCTTCTGGCAAAGAGTTTCCACTTGAGCAACTGAAAAAAGGAGGTTTTTTCTGATACTTTTATACCTTTTTCTTTTTGTGACTGTTTCCAGCAAAAATGAATCAAAAGAGTGAGTACTTCCTCCTGTGAGGTCTTTGTTAAATTTCAAAGAAAGACATAATTTTTATCATTTTCACATTTTTTTCGACATTTTGTTCGGCAAATAGCTTAATTTTTAAATTTGCCAACAGTTAAAATACTTAATGTTAAAGAGTACAATCAGTCTGTGCGAATTTGCTAGAATTCAAGAATTTTATTTCACTACAATAGTTTTTAAGAATACTTACTTTTTGAGAGCAGATTCTTCTTCAATTCGTTGATCTCTGAGCCCATCTCTGTCAATCCTGAAACAAATCAATTTGCAAACTTTTCAAATTTTGGCGCGGCCCGTCGGCCCGGCTTAAAGAAAAGGTAAAAGTTGTCACCAATTTTTTTTGTTGATATTTTCAAGAATTTTATATTGAAAAATCCGATTTCTTGATGCAGAACTAGTTTTTAAAAAATTTTGAAGTACATATACACTGTCTGCCACACTCCGAAAACGAACTGCAAGAACCGTGTAGCCGATTTTTTCAAGACTTAGTTCAATTATTTGAATTAAAACATTAAAAAATGGGCGTCACGTTTTTTGTAGTTTTTTTTCGAAGTGCGGGAGAATTTGGAAAAGCGGAAAATACAACTATTCGTTAAAAATTGAATTCAAAAGATTTTAGTGACCGGTGACGAATTTCTCAATTTAAACTTTTTTCAAGGAACAACTTCCAATTTTTATGGTTTGGGTATTTTCAGCGCTTTGCTAAACGAATTCATTCCTAATTCTAGTTTTGAAACTGAAAAAAATCACTTACTCTTCTCCAGTTGCCTTTTATCTTTAATGAGAACTCCAATATCTTCATTCAATTTTCTTGTCACATCTTCTAAAAACATTAAGGAAATATTTAAATGTCGCATTGAAGAATTACTCACGTCCTTCAGTAACTAGAGCTCCCATTCGAAGTTCATTAGCTAAATATCTTCCTTTATAAAATTCGCTGTTAGATTTGGCATCTGCCAGCTCTCTCTCAAGAGCCCGAATTCTATCGTTTTCTTGAACAGCGTTTGTTCTCGGTCCGACTGCTGAAATATTCGTATTCCCAATCAGAACACAGATCTTGAAGAACCTTACCTAGTGGAGGATTGAAAAAATATACAGGGGGTTCCGGTTGTTGGCTCATTGCGAGAGCGAAGAGATTCAAGAATTCTGAAAACGTGACTGTTATGCTTAGAAGTATTAAAAGTATAAACAGGATGGTTACAAGTTAAAAACGACTTCGAAGGATATAAGAGACACTAACATCTGACGACTTTGAACTTGAATTGGTTAACTGGAGCATAGATTGTCATTGACACCATTTGAAATTAGATGAATAAAAGAGGCGTTGTAGTAATTATGAAGTTACTTTTTGTGATGAATCCCAAATCATTGAAAACTACCACTTGTGGGTATTTTTCTAGAAGTGGAGAGCTATTAGGTTGGCAAGAAAGTTTTTGACCATAACTCAAGTTATTCGTACTCAGACAGAAAACGTGCCCAATGGCATATGTAGTAACTATCTTAATACACAACAGTCTGCGGTGTACTGGGTACGTTCCCAATACCCTCCGGCCAAAACTCCGGCTGTTTCAAGCCAAAATAAACTTTGACCAATTTCTCGACTTGACCTCAAGTTTAAAAGTCTTGTTCAACGGTAGCGCGCTCAATTACCGCGAACACTTGTAAATCTGTTAGAGGATGGTCAAAGCTATAATTTGTGTGAACAAGAACGGCTTTGTAAAATTAGGTGAGAATATACGTCGTCGGTTATGCAACATGCGGATGAGCAATATCATTGAGGTGGTGGACTTTTTGACCGCGCGGAGTTGAGGACTTGCGTATAGATTCCATTTTTTGCATATTGAAAGACCAATAGTATTAGAATATGGTTTTGGACTTTTCAAGAAGATTCCAATTGTATGCGTTGTGTAGGGAAGGCATGACTTTCATCTGGCATCGTTCTCGTTCAACGATGTCTGCTGGCGTTTGATCAACGCTGAGTCACTGGACTTTTCTGTGGTGGTTACTGTACAAGACCCTCTCCCCATTGAAGTTAACCAAATGGTTGAGTCAATTAAAATTTGGTGGAGAACAGAGAAATTGAAGCAGCAGAACTACCCTTCACTAAAGGTCAAACTCGATCAAAAGATGGCAAACTGATGTCTCATTTCTTCTTCTTTTCGACACGTTTGAAAAAATTTCCAATTGTGGATAAAATAGTGTGGATTGTTATTGATAATTTACAAGAAGACTGGGGTGGGCATTCTCCCTCTACCGCTAACAGCATGTACAAACTCTGTTCATATGGTATTTTAGTACATGTCTATTCGACAATAGAAAATTTATGTTTTCCAAAGTAATCAAGCCAATCACTTAAATTGAAACGAAAATAGAGTTCAATCTTGTAAACCTTTACTATTTGTCAATTGACGCTTTCAAATTTGGTTGCAGTTTGAGCGAAGAATGAAAAACCTTGTTGAAAGGGTGAATGGTTAAGAATGAAAACGGACATGGTGCTTGGACAGGAGGAGCCGCAAGAGAAAATTTCAACTACTAATAAACTTAAAGAGAGTTTGTTTAACTGAAAGTGTGTGTATGTTTTTTTGATTCTTGTTCCTCGTCCGTTAGCATTCAAAACAAATCATGGTCAAAAACTTTCTTGCCAACCTAATATTTGAACTGGAAAACGATCAGAAAATCATCAAAAACAGACATTGTCACTCTCATCACTGATATGTGTCCTCGCGGAAAACAAAAAAGTATCGTTGAGAGACGCATAGTTTTTTTCTCGTGCCGACACACATATTTTCAGTTGCTGGCCTATTTTAGCTACTCTAAAAGACTTCTGTGGATTGTTATTAAAAACATTGAAAATCGGTTAAAAACGGTGAGAAAAATTTTTGGCGCGTGAAAAAACTCTGTGTCTCCCGTCGATGCTTTCTCGTTTACGGCAGGCCATTGTTTCGAAAGTGAGTTGACTTATAATAACAAAAGTATGGGATTCAGAAGGACCGATACAATGAGAATCCAGGAAAACACAATTTCAGAATAGAAATTATCAAAATCGGAAACGAAAACAAAAAAGAATCCGAGAATTCATTCAAAACATGGTATATCTAATTTAATAATTGGGAAGAACTAAACAAACCCCTCAAGCTTAAATTCAAATAGTAACGGAAGGGTTAACACTCTTTTCTAAGACAACAAAACAGAGAAGTGTGAACCCCAAAGGACGATTATAAACACCAATGACATAGAGTTACCAACATAGTGTGTCAGAGACGCAGATACTAGCAGGCATCAAGAGGAGTCGGCAGAAGAAAAGGTCGTACCAGCATTGCTGCGAGTCACGGCCAGATGCCAGAAAACAGACGACCGTTCCTTTGGTTTGTATGTAATATGATATGGTGGCAAAAAGAATAGAGAGAGTAATGTGTAAGGGAGAAGTGAAGATACTCTTCTTTGTAGTATAACTACGGAGAGAAGAGGTCCAAAAAATATATCGAAAAAAATGGTCCATGGAATATCAAGATTAGGGAAACCTCCGATGTTTCGAAAAATTGATAAGAATCACTCATTTCGTAAATTTGGAAAACAATGAATGGTGAATTGGAAAAGGAGGATCAAGAAAACATAGAAACTATACAAGAACCAGTCATAAATGCACTGGTGGTCAGAGCGGTGCCCCTCCACTCTCTCCTGCATTGGCTGGCGCGGCCCCTTCCCGTGACACGGCGCGCCTGTCTCCGCCATTGTTTGTTTTGATAAGAGTGTAAGGAAAGGAGAGAGTGCATGACATTACTCACCATTGGGAGAAAGTAATGGGTGTTTCGTTCAAAAATTAGAAAGTTCTACTGTAAGCAATACAGGGAAGAAATGAAAAAACGAAATACGGGGGAGTGTGTCAAGTAATTAGTAAAAGAGAAGTATAGTCTACCCTTTAATATGTTTTTTTGTCCGTCTGCACCTAAAGTATCAAAGAAGAGAAACAAAACTGATGAGTCTGACAAAATCCTTGTCTTGTCAAAACGCTAGGTGAGAGAAAAATATCAAAAATGACATACTTGTGAAAAAAAACATTTTGAAAAATGGAGAAGCGTAGACGATGACTCATTAATCAGGTAAAAGCCAAAAATAATTGAAAGAGAAGAAATGATTGATGTTATATTACTGAGGACACTACCACTATATGTAAATGAAACAAAAAATGGAAGTGGGGAATGGATGACACTGGTCCGTCGTCTTTCGGTATGAAGAAAAGAGAAATGAATGTTGAAATGGATGAGAAAGGAGTTGATTTAAAAATCAAAACAAAAAAGGGAAATAAAGTGAATGAAAAAAGCGAAAACATAACCAAGATGTACAAAAAATAGATAAATGGAAAATCTTGGAAAATGAATGATGAAGAGAAAAAAAGAGAGAATCAGAGGAGAAATGATGCAATAAGGAGTAACACATGTCTCGGTGGTCAGAGTCAAATCGATGCCCGTCCTCTCTCTGGCATTGGTGGCGCCACCCCCTCTCGTGACCCCCCAACTGGAGGGACGCTGCGCCTGTCTCCGGCATTGTTTGTTTTGATAAGAGTGCAGGAAAAGGAGAGAGTGCATGACATTACTCACCATTCGGAAAAATAATGGGTTTTTTGAATGACAATGGGAACTTTCTACAGTATGCCAGGGAAGGTGAAGAGCAGGGAATTTTTTTAAAAATTGATTTTGAAAAAGAAAATGCCATAATTGAATTAAAAAAATAGAGAATGAAGGTTTTTGGGAATAGGGTATATACTTCTAACACAATCAAACACAAAGCTTGGTAATTTATAAACTTATGACTTTCGGAAAACTTAGGTCCTATTATCAAGTACGTTCCGTTGATACCTGATTAGCGAAAATACGACATAGCGAGAAAATGACTAAAACAGTGAGAATAATTGTCGGCGCGAGATTGAAAAAACATTGCGTCTCTCGTCGGGGAGAACCAAAAAATAATTGAAAGTATAACACATGTTTCTAAGACTAAACAGAACCAAGTGAACACCAGAGGACGATTATGGACACCAAAGACATAAAGTTGTGTGTCAGAGACGCAGACTAGCAGACGGCAGAAGAGGTCACAGAGACTTGGCCAGCTGCCAATAAAAATGAAGATAGTTCCTCTGGTTTGTAAGTAATATGACGTCATGGCTAAAAGAATAGAGAGAGTAACGTTTAGGCTAGAAGTCAAGATACTCTTCTCGAGAAGTAGTTATAAATGTTCTGGTGGTCATAGCAATGTCCCTCGCCTTTCGTGCATTGGCTGTCGGGCCTCGCCGTTGTTTGTTTTTATAAGAGTGCAGGAAAAGGAGAGAATGCAAGAAATCACTCAGATTTTGGGAAAATAATGGGTTTTTCATTTGAAAAGAAGAATGCTCTTCTGTAATCAATAATACAAAACGTAATGACTGTAGAAATGAAAGAACAAAAAAGAAAGAACAAAAGAGATATGCGGTCTACCCTCGAATATGTTTTTTCTGTCCGTCTTCACCCAAAGTTTCAGAAAAAAAAACGAAACTAAGCCAATGGGTAAAACCCTTGATATGAAAAACACAAGGAAAGATTGAATTGCAAATAACAGAATGGTAAAACAATACAACATTTTGAGAATTTTTGAAGTGTTCAAAATAAAAAGAGCGAAAATAATTGATAATATATTGCAGAGGACATCACTACTAAAAATTGAGAATAAATTGGAAGTGAGACATGGATCACACTGGTCTGTCGTTTTCGGTATAAACAAAAGTAAAGACATATTTGAATGGATGAGGAGGAGAAGAGCATATTAAGAAAGTCAAGTCAATCAGTTTTCTGTGTTCTGCGTGATGTGCGCAGGTTATCCTTCCTATATTTGTTGCGCAACAGGGTTCTAAGCGAGACATCCACACGTGCAAGTGCTCCCCGAAAGTGAGAATTACGTCACTAATGACGTAATGCGGAGTTGGGTGACAACGAAGGCACTTGTTCCAAATCAACTAGTCTCGATGACGCAATTATAATACTACCGTATCAACTATCCGAGAGAACGGTTCTGGAAAACATCGGAAAGTTTGGCAACTCGAGGCTGTCTGAATAGTTTTCCTATGCTGGTTAGAACAACACATCATTTTAGACTTACAATGGGCCGGGCCGGGCCGGAATCAAAATTTCTATGGCCCGTCCAGTCGCGTCCCGGAAGTTCTATACTGAAAATTTTTTTTTTTGAAAATTTCCCGATTAAAAAAAATTTCTTAAGAACAATTTTTTGTAAGTTTCAAAGGTTGTTGAAAAATATACTTGATGAAAAATATTAACAATTTTCTGAAAATATATTTTTGGACAAAAAATTGTAGTGAAAAAAGTTCAAAAATTCTAATCCGGGCCGGTCCGGAGCTTTCTCGGCCCGGACCGGCCCGGAATTTTGCAATTCTGCATTATTTGTTAACTTTTCGGTTAACCACTCTGAAAAATTCCAGAAAAAAATGTTCTGCCGTTTTTTTTTCAGCGGCAACCACATATACTGACAGACATCAAGAGGAGTCGGCAGAAGAAGAGGTCGCTCCAGTATTGCTGCGAGTCATGGCCAGATGCCAGAAAACAGACGACAGTTCCTTTGGTTTGTACAACATTTGGGTATTTTTCTTGAAGTGGAGAGCAGATTTAACTGAAGTACGATCAAAAAATCATAAAAACAGACATTTTCACACTTATCACTGATATGGGTTACTGTAGTTTTTGTGATGAATCCCAAATCATTGAAAACTACAACATTTGGGTATTTTTCTTGAAGTGGAGAGCAGATTTAACTGAAGTACGATCAAAAAATCATAAAAACAGACATTTTCACACTTATCACTGATATGGGTTACTGTAGTTTTTGTGATGAATCCCAAATCATTGAAAACTACAACATTTGGGTATTTTTCTTGAAGTGGAGAGCAGATTTAACTGAAGTACGATCAAAAAATCATAATAAACAGACATTTTCACACTTATCACTGATATGGGTTACTGTAGTTTTTGTGATGAATCCCAAATCATTGAAAACTACAACATTTGGGTATTTTTCTTGAAGTGGAGAGCAGATTTAATTGAAGTACGATCAAGAAATCATAGTAAACAGACATTTTCACACTTATCACTGATATGGGTTACTGTAGTTTTTGTGATGAATCCCAAATCATTGAAAACTACAACATTTGGGTATTTTTCTTGAAGTGGAGAGCAGATTTAATTGAAGTACGATCAAAAAATCATAAAAACAGACATTTTCACACTTATCACTGATATGGGTTACTGTAGTTTTTGTGATGAATCCCAAATCATTGAAAACTACAACATTTGGGTATTTTTCTTGAAGTGGAGAGCAGATTTAATTGAAGTACGATCAAGAAATCATAATAAACAGACATTTTCACACTTATCACTGATATGGGTTACTGTAGTTTTTGTGATGAATCCCAAATTATTGAAAACTACAACATTTGGGTATTTTTCTTGAAGTGGAGAGCAGATTTAACTGAAGTACGATCAAAAAATCATAATAAACAGACATTTTCACACTTATCACTGATATGGGTTACTGTAGTTTTTGTGATGAATCCCAAATCATTGAAAACTACAACATTTGGGTATTTTTCTTGAAGTGGAGAGCAGATTTAACTGAAGTACGATCAAAAAATCATAATAAACAGACATTTTCACACTTATCACTGATATGGGTTACTGTAGTTTTTGTGATGAATCCCAAATCATTGAAAACTACAACATTTGGGTATTTTTCTTGAAGTGGAGAGCAGATTTAACTGAAGTACGATCAAAAAATCATAATAAACAGACATTTTCACACTTATCACTGATATGGGTTACTGTAGTTTTTGTGATGAATCCCAAATCATTGAAAACTACAACATTTGGGTATTTTTCTTGAAGTGGAGAGCAGATTTAATTGAAGTACGATCAAAAAATCATAATAAACAGACATTTTCACACTTATCACTGATATGGGTTACTGTAGTTTTTGTGATGAATCCCAAATCATTGAAAACTACAACATTTGGGTATTTTTCTTGAAGTGGAGAGCAGATTTAATTGAAGTACGATCAAAAAATCATAAAAACAGACATTTTCACACTTATCACTGATATGGGTTACTGTAGTTTTGTGATGAATCCCAAATCATTGAAAACTACAACATTTGGGTATTTTTCTTGAAGTGGAGAACAGATTTAACTGAAGTACGATCAAAAAATCATAATAAACAGACATTTTCACACTTATCACTGATAGGGGTTACCGTGAAGATATATAAACCTGTCATAGCCCCCTAGGTCACGTGCTCTACTTATTGAACTCGTTATTTCCTATGGAAATCAGTTTGTAAATAAACCTGTTCTTAATAACTCGCTTACGGCTCGATCGCACAAAAAAACACGTATTGTTCAGTTTGTCCCATTTTTAGACTCTCTTACATTTTACTTTTTTTGAAATCCCAATCAAAAATAAAGATATTGTTTCTCTTCTGTGCTGTTTCCAAAGCTAATCTTTTCTCATTTTCTCTTTTTTTATACTTTTTATCAGGTTGTCCCTTTCTTTTTCCTCGTCTTTTGATAGAATATCAACATCGTTGACTCCTCTTCTTGTGTTTGCTGATCATTACGATAGAACTTCTTCATGTGTTGTTTCAATATTGGGAAATGAAGCGATTACAATAAACTTATTTGATTAAATTAATTTTATCAGGTGAAAATCGTTGGTTCGGGGAGTAAATACTTTTTCCTGGGTGTTCCAAGATGAGAAACAATACATGAAGTAGGAAAATGTGAAAATGGGAAGCAGCAGAGAGTCAGCTTTCTTTGAAACTGTTTTGAGAGCGGGGGTGGACAGGAATTCAATAAAAGTTAGGGAGATGAAAGCTGGGAGAGAACATGAAGAGTGATTTTTACATCAGGAACGGGTAAACAAGAAACAGGAAGATTTCTTTAGATATGTGATTCATACTCCAGAAAACGAATACGAAAAGAGAAGAAGCGAATCAGGAGCTTTCGTAAAAAATTGATGAGTGAAATGTTGGAAATGGGTGAGCGAGATGAAAGCGAGAGTTGATAAGAGGATAATGAAAGAGCTATTGAGAACAGAAATTGGATGAAAAAGGCAATAATGGTTAACGGGAACAAAATGAATGGAGAGAGATCTCCTTGAGAGAGGATGGAGCTCATTGCATCAGTAATGTTTACGTGTATTGTGAAATAACAGTAAACGGTATGTGCTAAGTTATGAGTTTATTAACTAAAGAGTAAGCTAACAATAGAGAGAGCGTGACAGGGTGAGAAGGGGCATAACAAGAGATTAAGAAAGGGGAGGGAAAACCAAGTTAGGGTCAGAAAGATCGGCCCGGAATGAGCGTGCGCTCGGCCTCATATACTGATGCGGGGGTGGGAGAGAATGGCGCCCGCGGGCGTAGAACAAGGTGGGAGATCAAAGGGAAGAAGGGTAGGTGTGGAAATACAGAGAAAGAGGGAAGAGACGCAGAGACGGTTAGAGACAAATTATTAGAACGTTGTTTAGCAGCCGAATTCCAGACCACTCCTTACATCATCCTTGATTTCTTTGCAGCTGGCTCTGAGATTACTGAAATACAGTGCTCAAATATATTCGAAACGCTTTTCTTATTAAGTAACTTACTGGAACCATCAGTGTCCTTTCGATTCTCAAATGGTCTAGGATCCACAATTTTGTCCATCAGTTGTCCTTCCAATTCTTTTTCCACTTCGCGAAGTCGTTCTTGGTAAGCTTCCTTGTAGCCCTTTTGCCACAGCACATCTAAATCATGTTAGTTAGATAATACTGAGAACCTGTGTTTAAAATGCTATTGATGACAAATAAATCCTATAGGTTCTTTTAGATAATGTCCTAATTTCTGTTTGAAAAATTCTACAGGGTATCTAATAAGTGTACTACGCTCTAAATAATTTGATATCCGGTGGAAAAACGATTGGTTTGGAGAGAAGCAGTATTTATAGTTGGAATATAGGTATTCGATTTGGTTTACAAAAGGAATTCAAAATGGATTTTTCGGCTTTGAGAGTCTCACATGGAATGTACTTTGACTGCCCCCCCTAAAGTACCGATTTTTTTTGCTCATTCGATGAGTTTTCCCAAGACAAAATGACCCATAATGGGTTTTCCTGTGACGTGACCTGGTTTTTGAAAAATTGAGATTTTTCGAAAAATGAGATTTTTCGGAATTTTTTATTTATCATTTTTTTGAGTATTTTCCCGGTTTGTACAGAAAATGAGATTTACACATAGTTGTAGTAAATTTTATGTAGTTTTCGACAAAAATATAAGACTTACAAAAAAATAATTTTTTGGTCCCAAAAAAGGTAAAAATGTGACACCCTCCAAAAAAAATTTTTTTTCGAGCGGGGCAGAGGTGACATATATGTGGTAAAAAAGTACAACTTATCTGGATCATTTTTCTGTATAGCACTATAGTCGTTCCCTGGCAAAAATTGAGGAAAAAGTTGCTCTGAAAATTTTCATTTTTCGAAAAAATGTGATATGTCGGAAATGAGTTTGAATTTCTAACATTGACCAAGTTCCTAATAAGATTTGATAAGAATAGAGAATTTCAGATTATGTTCCACCATTTTCGTAAAAAAATGTACATCTCTGTTGACTTCACTTGTCATAACACTCGTTTAAATTCTGCAAGTTTTCTCATATGGTATGAGTTCAATTGGTCATAACTCCTCTAAAACCAAAGCAAACTTGCTCAAAAACACAGAACAACCTAAAAATGAATCGTTCTTTTCAAAACATTACATTTGGGCTGTTTTTAGAAAAATAATTTTTTTCGATTTTTGATAAGGGGGACCACATGAAATTTTTTCCAGAAACTGAAAAAAAATTTTTTTGAAAAAAGTAAAATTGATTGTTTTTAGCATGTCTCTTAGATTAAAAAACCAGTTTTGAGTTGTTTTTCAAAAAAATTTTTTTCAGTTTCTGGAAAAATTTCATGTGGTCCCCCTTATCAAAAATCGAAAAAAATTATTTTTCTAAAAACAGCCCAAATGTAATGTTTTGAAAAGAACGATTCATTTTTAGATTGTTCTGTGTTTTTGAGCAAGTTTGCTTTGGTTTTAGAGGAGTTATGACCAATTGAACTCATACCATATGAGAAAACTTGCAGAATTTAAACGAGTGTTATGACAAGTGAAGTCAACAGAGATGTACATTTTTTTACGAAAATGGTGGAACATAATCTGAAATTCTCTATTCGTATCAAATCTTATTAGGAACTTGGTCAATGTTAGAAATTCAAACTCATTTCCGACATATCACATTTTTTCGAAAAATGAAAATTTTCAGAGCAACTTTTTCCTCAATTTTTGCCAGGGAACGACTATAGTGCTATACAGAAAAATGATCCAGATAAGTTGTACTTTTTACCACATATATGTCACCTCTGCCCCGCTCGAAAAAAAATTTTTTTGGAGGGTGTCACATTTTTACCTTTTTTGGGACCAAAAATTATTTTTTTGTAAGTCTTATATTTTTGTCGAAAACTACATAAAATTTACTACAACTATGTGTAAATCTCATTTTCTGTACAAACCGGGAAAATACTCAAAAAAAATGATAAATAAAAAATTCCGAAAAAATCTCATTTTTCGAAAAATCTCAATTTTTCAAAAACCAGGTCACGTCACAGGAAAACCCATTATGGGTCATTTTGTTTTGAGAAAACTCATCGAATGAGCAAAAAAAATCGGTACTTTAGGGGGGGCAGTCAAAGTACATTCCATGTCAGAAATTTCCTACAGCACGGTCGATGCTCTCTAGACCGTTTTTCAAAAAGTATGGGACGAAGTCGACGTTGTCTACCAGCGCAGAACTAACGATCATGTCATTGGACGTTTGAAGGCATGTGTCAAAGCCAAAGTATACAATTTCGGATTGCTTTTGTAAACAAATACGTACATTCCAACTCTTAATTACATTTTTTGTTTATTCAATTGTTTTTTTCCGCCGAGTATCAAAATATCAAGAGTGTTTTATGATTACTAGCCACCCTGTAATTTTTAATTGTTTAATTTTGAGCACAAGAATTATTTAAATTCTGTAATTGCCTAGAATCACAATGTAAGGTATCGGCTGGATTCAACTGACTGATAATTCTAACTTTCTTTGTCTCTACGCGCACATCTATCTTTCCCTCCTTGTTGTCCCCCGCACCATTTGATCTCTCACGCTTTCCCCCACGCCCGCGGGCGCCAATTACTCCCCGCTCGTTTTCTCGATGAGACCCAAAATTGCACTAAGCCTATTCGTGATTATACTTTTTCAAACCGTCTTGACGAGCAAAATTCAGTAGTAGCTATGAAAATAAGAGAAGTGTTCATCGGCGTTGAAAATTCCAATTTCACAGTTCTGCGGTGTTTTTCAGCGGTAACCACACTTTTCCAAAAGTTCATTGACATTTTTGAAATTAGCGCTCCATGAAATTTCATAAGAGTACCCACAAGCCTAGGTTCTATGAAATTCCAAAAACTACAGTAATCCGCTTGTTTTTTCGATGAGACGCTAATTGCAAAAACCTATTCATGATTATATTTTTCGAACCGTCTTGACGAGCAAAATTCGAAAATGACTATGAAAATAAGAGAAGTGTTCATCGGCGTTAAAAAAATTTCCATAAATTAATTGAGATTTTTGGAATCAGCGTTCCATGAGTTTCCAGAAGAATACTCACAAGCCTAGGTTCTATGACATTCCAAAAACTACAGTAATCCGCTCGTTTTCTTGATGAGATCCAAATTTCAGGTAACCTAATCATGATTATACTTTTTTGAATTGTCTTGATAAACAGAATTCAAGAAAAGAGAGATGAATGTTGAATATGATGAGAAGAGAGAAAATTGGGAAAGTCGAAACATGGAACGGAGAATTTATACTCACATGGGAATGACCCGGAGTGTCCCACCTGAAATCTTCCCATATTTTGTACACAAGTCATGTCTGGCGTAACTAAGAAAAATCCAGAATTATAGCGGCGCTCTCCGAGGTTTCGGGGAGTTACACAACTTTTTTGAAAATTTTCTAAAATTTCAGTGTCTCAACTTTGAGAACTCGTAGCTTCTTGAGTTTTTGTGCTACCGTGATGGTTTTAGGCTCATATGAAAGCCAATAACATGGACTTCAAAAAGTTCTCTTTTAGCGTTTGCCAAAAAACATAACCTGCTGAGCTGTAGCTGAAAGTGTAGAAAAGTCGCCAGTGTGAGGTAACGATAAATGCCAAATTTCGACAATCGGGGAACTGGGGACTACCACCTGCGTACTCCTTACTCCAAGTTATGTCTTTATACGTGTTCAAATATAGGTCGAGCCTGTGAGTTACGAGAGTTATTTTAGTTTTTCAGAAAAATTTCAGCTTTTCCACGTATCCCTATAAGTTCAATTTTTTTCAAATATTTGGAAAAATGGCCAAGTAACGAAAAGGAGTCTATAGCACAAAATTTTGCATTAACTAGCCATGAATGAGGTTTTTGGAGCAGAAAATTGAAAATAAACGGAACTCAATTTTTGAAAACAGAACGTATAGGGGTACGTGGAAAAACTGAAAATTTTCTGAAAAACTGAAAAAACTCTCGTAACTCAAAGGCTCGACCTACATTTGAACACGTATACAGACATAACTCGGAGTAAGGAGTACGCAGGTGGTAGTCCCCAGTTCCCCGATTGTCGAAATTTGGCATTTATCGTTACCTCACACTGGCGACATTTTTACACTTTCAGCTACAGCTCAGCAGGTTATGTTTTTTGGCAAACGCTAAAAGAGAACTTTTTGAAGTCCATGTTATTGGCTTTCATATGAGCCTAAAATCATCACGGTAGCACAAAAACTCAAGAAGCTACGAGTTCTCAAAGTTGAGACACTGAAATTTTCGAAAATTTTCAAAAAAAGTTGTGTAACTCCCCGAAACCTCGGAGAGCGCCGCTATAATTTTGGATTTTTCTTAGTTACGCCAGACATGACTTGTGTACAAAATATGGGAAGATTTCAGGTGGGACACTCCGGGTCATTCCCATGTCAGAGTTTGCTTTAGGTATACATTATTTTCAGAATCATTTTTTAAATTATAATTCACTGTTTTATGCAATCTCTTTGAAATTGACACACAGAAAAGTGAACATACACTCGAAACGTCAGTTTCCCATGTAGTGAAATTTCGAGGATGTGTTAATTGATGGACTTAAAATTAGAAAGGCCTAATCCACAAAAATTAGGAGTGAAGCCAAAGGCTCTACACTTTTGGAAGACACAATTTCAAGACAAGATGATTTATAAAAAACTCACTTGTCTTTTCCGTGGATAATTCCTTTTCTAGTTCTTTAACTTTTTCGATTCCGTCTTTTTTTTCTTTTTCAACTCGTGCAAGTTGAGAATCTGAACGCGAAAAACTAGATTGAGCTAACTATAAATTGCCTCACCCAGAGAATAGATAATTTGCTCCATCCGCATTGCTTGTTCTTCGAGGTCTTCCAGAGTTTCAGCTGAAAAAGTGAGAAGTAGTTGTTTGAAAATCGAGAAGATATTGAAAAATTGTTTTTGGAAAAGTTTGCGTGTGAACCTTAAGCATTCAGTTCGAACTTTTTTCTTGAAGTTATTTCTAGACATTCAATGCAAGTGTTTTTGAATACGGCTCGTTATTTTCTATGCTCTTCTCAAACTCTACAATAACTCAATTTGATTCGGCCGACAAGAATTTTTCAGCACTTTGATAGTTTGATAGTCAAAATACTCACCTTTTTCGGCCAGTTCGGTTTTCTCCGTTTTGTAGGCATCAATTTTTTTTCGAAGCTTGGAGTTTTCATTTTCTGTAATTTCAAAAATTGACAATCTGTTCAGTTCATCATCTGTAACGCTTTACTTTCAAAAGCCAAATGATCTTCTAGCACGTCGATCCTAGTTCGAAAATTCTCCTTTTCTTGAGCATCTGCAAGTATTCAGAGATTTATAGTTAATTGCTCATTAGATCGGATAAGTCTTATTGATTACAGAATTCGTAAATTATACTCCACTCACTGTCATGCTCAGCCTTCGTGCGTCGTTGAATATCCTCGTTGACTTTCTTCCGAAGGTCGGCAATTTGTTGACCTGAAATTCTAGGGATCAGCAATCCCAATTTTTTCACAGCGTGGATTTATTTACCTTGTGATGCCCGTTCTTGCTCCATATCTTCCATCCTCTTTTTGAATTGAGTTTCTCCTTCAATTTCTGAAAATATTCATTCGGCCTTATTTGAGGGTAGAAAAATAAATAAATAATAGAAAACAACACTTATTTTGAATGAGAAAACCATTGCGCATGGTAACAAGAGATTGGTCAAAAGCGAATTGCTATTTTTTGAAGGGTTCAGTAAGATCTTTTCACGGGGATCATTTTTCACGAGAAGAATTTTTGTTTTTTCTACTAATTTTTAACTTGTTGAGAAAAAAAAAACTGGTTTCAGCCTAATTTTTAAACCTGCCGACAGTTAAGAAACTGAAGATCAAAGAATACAATTAATTTGCTTGGTTTTGCTTTTCAAGCATTTTATTGCGCCCTGATTGTGCTTCGAAATACTTACTTTTTGCGACCAGCTTCTTGATTTCCGTTTGGCTTGTATCCACTTCATTTTTGAGTTTCCTGTTCTCTTCGGCTGAAATTTCAAAAATTGAGAATTTTTTCACTATAAAAACTGTATCACTTTACCTTCTTTGATCCATTTAGCCTCCATTTCGTTGATCGTCGATTGAAGTGCGGCTCTCTCTTGATCAACTGCAATATTTTCGAGATTTAGAGTTATTCACTTTTCAGATGGGATTAGTATTTTCTTCTTTTACGTGTTTAGAATTGAAGCAATTTTACACTACAAACGTCCCAAAAGTCTACATAGTGATACATTGAAACGTTTGTACCGTTTTGTAAACTTGTTAATTTTTCACGCGAAAAAATGGAAGGAAAGATATCAAAATTTTTTGATTGTATCATTCCTTGTCACCGAAGTTCATAACCTCATTTTTCTTAATAAATTTGAGTAAATACTTACATTCAGTTCTCATCTCTTCTCTCAGGACCTCTCCATCGGCGACCTGTTTTTGAAGTTGAGCAACTTCACACTCTGGAAATCAAAGTATTGATTATTATCGTGGGTTTAAATTTGAATACGCTCACCTTTTAATTTCAACTCATTTGCCAGTTTTTGAGTTTTGTTGCTCTCTTCTGTCAAGCCTGGAAAAAATCAATATTCGAACTTGTTAAATTTCGCCCCGATCCGTCGGCGCTGCTTCAAGAAGACGCACATGTTTTTTTTTACCAAATTTTTTGGAGTTATCGAAGAATTTACATTCAAAAACCCAATTCCGTGACATAACTAGCTTTTAATTGGATTCTGAAATGTACACGGTCCTCCACACTCAGGAAAAGAAGTGCAAGAAACGTGAAGCCGATTTTTTTCATGTTTTGATACAATCATTTTGTTTTTGGCATAGAAAATGCAGTATTTAGGTTTTCTGATCTTGCAGTGGCTACGTTTGGACATGGTCAGTTCGTTCACAGAGTGTGGGAGACTTTGTTGTTGTCGGAAAGTCGAGATTTTCATAAAAAGAATCAGATAAATTCAAAAATTATTAACAAAGTTTAATCGCTTGGCTGTCTTCGGCTCCCTGATAAGTAAGATCTTCTTACTAGGGAATGATCCGGACATATTTTAAGCTTTCGAAATAAGACCTACATGGTTGGACAGTTCGGAATCTGAGGATTTCAAAACTGTTTTCAAATTTTGCAGAACGCCCCTAGGAATCGAGAAAAATGAGCTCAAAGTTTGAGCACTGATTTCCATTTCTTAACCACAGACCGACTTGGAGATTCATTCCTCTTTTGATTCGCCAGTGTTCACCTAAATTTCAGCGATGGGATGGCCGAGAGGTTAACAGAGAGGCCTAGTAAACAAGTGATCAAGGTTCGGTTCCTCTCCAGGTTTTTGTTTTGTTTTTATTTTTGAGACAATGAAACGGCTTGTTTTTGGGATCGTCAAACACGTTAATTTTGGAGTTTTTTCCAATAATAGAAGTCAAACTACATAATTTTTAGCAAAACTTTTTTTTTGAAAATTTCATGAAAAGTGTTTGCCTGGAATCTACAAAAATGGTAGATAGGTCAGCAATCGTTTGAAAAATTTGATTCTGCTATAAAACAAGATAGTTTCAAGTGGGAAACATCTAAAATTAGACATTTCAACTGTCTTCCTTTCTTCTTCGGTGACAAGAAGCTTAAAAAGAGCAATCCTGTGATCACTCCACCTCATTTCTAGTAACGTTTTCAAGTTATCTAGGAGTCAATCTGATAAATGAATTGTTGTAAACTCCTATTTGAAACATGTACAGTCACACAACAACAAAATTTGAGAAAAAATTTGAAAAAAATGTTGGTCGAATTTTTGCCCATGTGTTGGCCACCAAAAACTTCAAAATTCGTCGTAAAAATTTTTTCCGAAAAAACGATTGAAAATGTTCTCCCTACAACTCAATCCCGCAGAAATCACTTTTTGGATGATTTACGTGATTTCAAAGTTTCAATTTTTAGCACTGAAATATCACGAAAACCTGCATAACTTTTTTCATGAAATCGTTCTGCAAAATTTGAACACATATTCAAAAAGAGCTCGTTCTCAGCTTCTCATCGATATATAATTCGACCCAAATCTCCAAAATATGTCTGGATCATTCCCTAGTTAGTTTTAGTTTCAAAACTGTAAAAAAACTCACTCTTCCTCAGTTCAGCCTTGTCCGACGTCTCTTTTTCCAATTCTCTTTTCAGTTTGTATCCCTCATTAACAGATTTTTGAGCATTTTCGAATTTTCTTGCCCAATATGTGCTGGCCTCTTTCGCGGATTTCAACTCTTGCTCGAGAGCAGAAATCCTCTCATTCCCGGGGCCGGAGTTGGTTTTCAATCCGACTGCTGAAATGTTCGTATTCCTAATCAGAAAACATTATTGAAGAAACTTACAAACAACCGGATTGAAGAAACTGCCAAACGGGGGTGATGGTGGATAGCGGCTCATATCCAGTTTTGGACGAAAGTTCAGAAATTCTGAAAACGTGAATGTTGAGCTGTGGATTATTAATAGTATAGATCAAGAAGGGTACAAGTTGAAAACAATTTTGAACAATGTAAGAGATACATATACTCACACATTTTGAATTAGTTAATTGGAGGACACAAAGGTTTGCTGATAGCAAGTTTCACTTAAAAGCTACAGAAGATAGTTGATAGAGAAATAGACGGCATACTCCAAAAAACCAAAAAAAAGTGTTTTGCCAATTTTTTGAACGGCAACCACATTATTCCGAAACCCACAAGCCTAGGTTTTATGGAACTCCAGAATCTACAGTAATCCGCCTGTTTTCTTGATGAGACCCAAATTGCATGAAACCTGGTCATGATTACACTTTTTTTGAATCGTTTTGACAATCAGAATTCAGAAATCATTACAAAAGTGAGAAAAATGTTCAATCGCTCTTAAAAATTCAAAAAAAGAACAGTGTGCGGCCGTTTTTTCAGCGGCAACTACATCTTTTCAAAACCTCATTGACCATCTCAAAACCAGTGCTTCTTGAGCTTTCATAAAAGTACCCACAAGCGTAGGTTGAAACTAAGCCATGATTAAACTTTTTTAAGTGGTCTTGACAGTAAATAACACTGAACAATACGGTAAAACATTGTTTTTCAGATTTTTTGAAAGCAGATGAATTTGTTTAATTTTCAAGGTCATTTTCAGAATCCGCTCGTTAAGACGGTTGGAAAAAGTATAACCAAGATTAGGTGCGTCCAATTTAGGTTTCATCGCAAAAACTACCGGGTTACTGTATCTTCCTAGGGTTGTGGGTACTTTTCTGAAATCTCATAAAAAGCTGATTACATATTTTTATAACTACATATTTCTAAGACTAATCAGAAAAGAGTGTACACCAAAGGACGATGAAACAGCCACAAAATAAACTTGACAACATAGTGTGTCAAAGACACAGATACTAACAGACAGCGAAAGCAAATTGAGATGTAATACGATCAAAAAATCATCAAAAACAAACATTGTCACACTTATCACTGACATGGGAATGACCCGGGGTGTCCCCCCTAAAATCTTCCCATATTTTGTACACAAGTCATGTCTGGCGTAACTAAGAAAAATCCAAAATTATAGCGGCGCTCTCCGAGGTTTCGGGGAGTTACACAACTTTTTTGAAAATTTTCGAAAATTTCAGTGTCTCAACTTTGAGAACTCGTAGCTTCTTGAGTTTTTGTGCTACCGTGATGATTTTAGGCTCATATGAAAGCCAATAACATGGACTTCAAAAAGTTCTCTTTTAGCGTTTGCCAAAAAACATAACCTGCTGAGCTGTAGCTGAAAGTGTAAAAATGTCGCCAGTGTGAGGTAACGATAAATGCCAAATTTCGACAATCGGGGAACTGGGGACTACCACCTGCGTACTCCTTACTCCGAGTTATGTCTGTATACGTGTTCAAATGTAGGTCGAGCCTTTGAGTTACGAGAGTTTTTTCAGTTTTTCAGAAAATTTTCAGTTTTTCCACGTACCCCTATACGTTCTGTTTTCAAAAATTGAGTTCCGTTTATTTTCAATTTTCTGCTCCAAAAACCTCATTCATGGCTAGTTAATGCAAAATTTTGTGCTATAGACTCCTTTTCGTTACTTGGCCATTTTTCCAAATATATGACCACTCCCAAGTAAGCAACTGTTTGAACACGTATACAGACATAACTTGGAGTAAGGAGTACGCAGGTGGTAGTCCCCAGTTCCCCGATTGTCGAAATTTGACATTTATCGTTACCTCACACTGGCGACTTTTCTACACTTTCAGCTACAGCTTTGCAGGTTAATGTTATTGGTGATTGATCAAAGAGGCATTTTTGAAGCCCGTGTTATTGCCTATCATATAAGCCTAAAACCATCACAGTAGCACAAAAACTCAATAAGTTACGAGTTCTCAAAGTGGAGACACAAAAAATTTTCAAAATTTTCAGAAAAGTTGTATAACTCCCCTAAACCTCAGAGAGCGCAGCTATAATTTCGGATTTTTCTTAGTTACGGCAGACATGACTTGTGTACAAAATATGGGAAGATTTCAGGGGGGACACCCCGGGTCATTCCCATGTGAAATGGGTTACAGTAGTTTTTGTGATTAATCTCAAATTATTGAAAACTACAACATGTGGGTGTTTTTCTAGAAGTGAAGAGCAAATTAAACTAGAATACGATCAGAAAATCATCAAAAACCTACTTTTGGCTGCTTATAGCACAAGTATGGAATTCAGGAGGACCAGTACGATGAGAAACCAAATAAGAATGGTTCAGAAGTGAAGATGACCAAAAAACGGAAACATGTTCTAAGAAAGGAAGTAAAAATAATTCAGGTGTCCATTCAAATGATGCCGAATGAAACCAATCTTTCTGATGTCTACTAATTATTGACTTCGAGACAGTTGCTTACTTGGGAGTGGTCAGGACTGACACTTAACTTCGATAGAAACTGCATCATAATGGCAATCACGTTATTAGCCGACTATTTTCATTACAACACCGCTTTAGCGCCCCATCGCAAACGAAAAATAATCGTTAAGAGACGCAAAGTTTGTTTCTCGTGCCGAAACAGAATTTCAGTTTTTGACTTATTTTAGCTACTTTAAAAACCTTTGTGAATTGTTATGAAAAACATCGAAAATCGATCAAAAACGGTGAGAAAAACTTTTGCGCGTGAAAAAACTCTGTGTCTCTGGTCGATACTTTCTCGTTTGATATGGGTTACTGTAGTTTTTTGATATGGGTTACTGTAGTTCATTGTTTCAAAAGGGGGTTGACTAATAATAACAAAAGTATGGGAGGATTCAGAAGGACCGGTACAATGAGAATCCAGAAAAACACAATTTCAGAATAGAAATTATCAAAATCGGGAATGAAAACAAAAAAGAATCCGAGAATTCATTCAAAACATGGTAGATCTAATTATATAATTGGGAAGAACTAAACAAACCCCTCAAACTTAAATTCAAATAGTAACGGAAGGGTTAACACTTTTTTCTAAGACAAAACAGAGAAGGTTGAACCTAAAGGACGATTATAAACACCAATGACATAGAGTTACCAACATAGTGTGTCAGAGACGCAGACATTAACATACATCAAAAGAATTCGGCAGAAGAAGAGGTCGCACCAGCATTGCTGCTAGTCACGGCCAGATGCCAGAAAACAGACGACAGTTCCTTTGGTTTGTATGTAATATGATATGGTGGCAAAAAGAATAGAGAGAGTAATGTGTAAGGGAGAAGTGAAGATACTCTTCTTTGTAATATAACTACGGAGAGAAGAGGTCCAAAAAATATATCGAAAAAAATGGTCCATGGAATATCAAGATTAGGGAAACCTCCGATGTTTCGAAAAATTGATAAGAATCACTCATTTCGTAAATTTGGAAAACAATGAATGGTGAATTGGAAAAAGAGGATCAAGAAAACATAGAAATTATACAAGAACCAGTCATAAGTGCACTGGTGGTCAGAGCGGTGCCCCTCCACTCTCTCCTGTCTTGGCTGGCGCCGTCCCCTCTCTCTCGTGACACGACGCGCCTGTCTCCGCTATTGTTTGTTTTGATAAGAGTGCAGGAAAAAGAGAGAGTGCGAAACTTTACTCACCATTTGGAGGAAATAATGGGTGTTTCGTTCAAAAATGAGAAAGTTCTACTGTGAGCAATATATTGAAAAAATGAAAACACGAAATACGAGGAAGTAATTAGTAAAAGAGAAGTGGGTTTTACCTTCGAATATATTTGTTATGAAGAGAAACAAAATTGTCAAAAAACTAGGTGAGAAAAAAATAATCAAAAATACCATACTTATGACAAAAAAACTTTCTGAAAAACTGAAAAGCGTGATAGATTGATAATATATCACTGAGGACACTACCACTATATGTAAATAAAACAAGTATTGGAAGTGGGGAATGGATGACACTGGTCCGTCGTTTTTCGGTATGAGGAAAAGAGAAATGAATGTTGAAATGGATGAAAAAGGTGTTGAATTAGAAAAGTAAAACAAAAAATGGGAATTTATCTTCAGAATCCGCCACTCGGAGAGAGTAATGTGTTTTTTATTTGAAAAGAAGAGAACTTCGCAGTAATCAATAGAGAGTGAAGAGTGAATGAAGAAAACGAAATCATAGCCATGGTGTACAAAAAATCGATGAACTACTCATTTTGTCTCATCTGACTCATAAACAATTTCAAGGTCCATTTCAAGAAAAATATTTCCGAATTTGGAAAATCTTGGAAAATAAATGTTGAAGAGATAAAGTGAGAATCAGAGAAGAAATGATGCAATAAGGAGTAATACATGTCTCGGTGGTCAGAGTCAAATCGATGCCCGCCCTCTCTCCTGCAATGGGTGGCGCCATCCCCTCTCGTGACCCCCAACTGGAGGGACCGTGTGCCTGTCTCCGGCATTGTTTGTTTTGATAAGAGTGCAGGAAAAGGAGAGAGTGCATGACATTACTCACCATTCGGAAAAATAATGGGTTTTTGAGTTTTTGAAATTTCTACTGTATGCCAAGGAAGGTGAAGAGCAGGGAATTTTTTAAAAAATCGATTTTGAAAAAGAAAATGTCATTATTGAATTTAAAAAAAATAGAGAAAAAAGGTTTTTGAGAATAGGGTATATACTTCTGGCATAATGAAACACAAAGCTTGGTAATTTATAAACATATGAATTTTAAAAAACTTAAGTCCAATTTTCAAGTAGATTCAGTTCATAACTGATTAGCAAAGATATTATCGAAATAATAAAGTTCCGACATTTTTTACCGATGCGTGTTTGCGGACTTAGTGCAAAATTATTAAAATTAGCACTAAGTCCGCAAACACGCGTTGGTAAAAAATGTCGGAACTTTTTTATTTCGACAATATGACATAGCGAAAAGTAACTAAAACGGGGAGAATAATTGTCGGCGCGAGATAAAAAAATTGCGCGCAGACTAGCAGACGGTAGATGAGGTTGCATAGACTTGGCCAGCTGCCAATAAAAATGAAGATAGTTCCTCTGGTTTGTAACTAATATGACATCATGGCTAAAAGAACAGAGAGAGAGAGTAACACTTAGGTCAGAAGTGTAAATACTCTTCTCAAGAAGTTCTGAATGTTCAGGTGGTCAAAGCGATGACCGTCCCCTTTTGTGCATTGGCTGTCACCAAGCGCTTCCAGCCAGCCGGTGTTTGTTTTTATAAGAATGCAGGAAAAGGAGAGAGTGCAAGAAATTACTCACTTTTTGGAGAAATTAAGAGATTTTTTGAAAAGAAGAATGCTCTAATGTAATCAATAATACAGAACGTAATAACTGAAGAAATGAGAGAACTAAAAAAAGAACGAAAATGTTTGATAATATATTGCAGATGACATCACTACTAAAAATGGAGAATAAATTGGAAGTCAGACATGGGTCACACTGGTCTCTCGTTTTTCGATGTAAACAAAAGAAGATACATATTTGAATGGATAAGGAGGAGAAGAGCATATTAAGAAAGTCGAGTCAATCAGTTTTCTGGGTTCTGCGAGAAGTGCGGAGGTTATCCTTCCTATGTTGCGCAACAGTGTTCTAAGCGAGACATCCACACGTGCAAGTGCTCCCCGAAAACGCGAATTACGTCACTAATCCGATGACGTAATGCCGAGTTGGGTGACAACGAAGGCACTTGTTCCAAATCAACTAGTCTCGATGACGCAATTACTACCGTATCAATTCTCCAAAAGAACGGTTCTGGAAAACATCGAAAAATTGGGCTACTTGAGGATGTCTGAATAGTTTTTCTATACTAGTTAGAACAAAACATCATTTTAGACTTACAATGGGCCGGGCCGGAATCAAAATTTCTATGGCCCGTCCAGTCGCGTCCCGGAAGTTCAATACTGAAATTTTTTTTTTGAAAATTTCCCGATTAAAAAAATTCTTAAGAACAATTTTTTGTAGGTTTCAAAGGTTGTTGAAAAATATACTTGATGAAAAATATTAACAATTTTCTGAAAATATATTTTTGGACAAAAAATTGTAGTGAAAAAAGTTAAAAATTCTAATCCGGGCCGGTCCGGAGCTTTCTCGGCCCGGACCGGCCCGGAATTTTGCAATTCTGCATTATTTGTTAACTTTTCGGTTAACCACTCTGAAAAATTCCAGAAAAAAATGTTCTGCCGTTTTTTTTTCAGCGGCAACCACATTTTTCCAAATGTTGGCTGACATTTCTGGAACCAATGCTTGATAAACTTTCAGAAAAGTACCCACAAGCCTAGATTCTGTGGAATTCTAAAAACTACAGTAAGTGATTTCATGAACTTTGGATAAGATTCTAAAAATAATTTCTATGTTTAAACCAGACTTGCAAAATTCCGGGCCGACCCGCTGGCCCGGCCCGGCCCGGCCCGGTCGGCCCGGATTTGAATTTTTGAACTTTTTTCACTACAATTTTTTGTCCAAAAGTTTATTTTCTGAACATTTTTCATATTTTTCTTCGAGTATATTTTTCAACAACTTTTAAAACCTACATATCAACTATGATGACTTATACAAAAATAATGAAAGAGAGATGTGCACTGTGTTGGAATAATTTTCAACAGTTACAGTAATACATTGCTAAATATAAATGCTGGAAAGAGAGCTTCTCTAACTCTTTTATTTCGGTTTATTTCAAACTTTTATTTTAAAAAATGTGCTATTGTATTTTCGGAAATGATGTTTCAATACATCGCACATGTTTTTTTCATTATTTTTGTAGTTCTTTTTTCTTGTTCCGGATTGAATTTTCGTGTTTTGCACAGCGCTCAGACAGAGACAAATCTTGCTGAAAAAAAGAAACACAGAATTCGTGAAAGATTGGTTGCACAGCATTGATTATGAGGATGCGTCTGGTAATTCAAACCCTTATTATGGTATCATCGCCGTCCAATCCTTTTTTCATATGTACATATTATTCACATTATTACATTATTCAATTGTTTCATGCGTGGCTTTCTGATATTGATTCACATGCTCATCATTTATAGAGTCTTTAAACTGAATGCAACGGCACAGGAGGTTCAGATTATAATGTGTTTATTACATTTAGATTTAAAAAAGTATATAGAAAAACATATATAGAAATAATGGAATGGAGTAATAGGAACGGAGCAGCGGAGTAATATGGGGATAGGGAGATGAAATATTAACTGAAAAGGGAAAATGAAAACTCTCATTGCGAAATCATAAAAAAAAGCAAAAACTGGAGTAAAAATGAAAACTTAAAGGTTTGGACACAAGACGGAGTAAATCAAAAGTAGAGAAAGAATGGAACAATTGAGTTGGGTAACAAAGAAAACGCTGATTTGTCTATAAAGGAGAATCTCAACAATTGAATTACGAAATGGAGAGTAGAAAAATGTTCCAAAAATAATGAGTTCTAATTTGAAATTTATTGTTCACTAACCTTTTTAAAAACCAATGCCTTCACATCATGATCTTTGAAAGCTATTATTTGTTTTTTCATTGGAGCCACGAACGTCACTTCGGTCGATATCCATTTTAAACCAGATTGATTCCAATTTAAATAGATACCTTTTTTCGTTGAGTCCGCCGGATGTGGAATGCATTCGATGAATGAAATCACTCGCCATTTTGAACCAAACATGTCAACAATCGAATTCGAAGTGAGGTTCATAATGCGATATTTTGGGCTCCAAGCGTCCACAAGGAAAACGAAGTATAATCCTTGAGGGGTTACACGTTTGATATTGTAAACGTCATAACTGCAATGACATTTAGTCGAATTGAGCGGCAAGAAATAGGCGGCCTCTAAGAACTCCTTGAAAGTATACGATTTCCTGAGTGCCACTTTTTTATAGATGTGAATGATTTCTGCTTCTCTTTTCCGCGGTGGACACAATCTGCATTTCTCTTCCAATTGCTCCGCAAATTGAATTATTTCCAGATTGCCATTGTTTGACCTCATTTCCTGTAACAATAAATAAAAATACACGTTCAGGGAAATCTGAATAAAACCTACCTTCATGAAATTCTCGAGAAATTCAATAAAATCAGAGCCATTTTGTTGCAAATTTCCTTGAAGTTTCCGAATAACTTCTAAGCATTCAGCTTTTAGTTCAGTTGGCAACAAGTTCAGAATGGTGCTCTCAGAAAGGCTGGTGGATCTCTCAACCATTTTATCAACGACCTCCATTCCCATATTTCTAGAAAGACGGTCCTCATTCATTAGTTGAAACAAAGCTTTCAAGTTCTCGTGTCCTGTCTTATTAGAAGAGTGGGCTATTTGTTCATCAGTTTCTTGAGGAAACCAGGTGACGGTAGTGATTTCAGTGAACTGGAGTGGATTGTCAGGTTGCAAAGTTTCTTGTTCGAATTCCAAATTTTGAAGAACACGGTCAGTGTTTTCTTGTTCATTTTCTTCGTTTCTCATAAGAACTTCAACCGAATCATCATCTTCTCCGATGTACTCCATATCGTTATGGTCTGGTTCTTCGATCTCTAAATCTTGTTCTGCGACGTTTTCTGGTGGTGGGAATTGATCAATAAAGTTGCCATCGAAATCATCAAATTCTCGAAGACGATTCATGTCGACGTCTCCATTCACATCGATGTTATCTTCCACTTCATTTTCAAACTCATTTTCGTTTTCTCCATCGTCCAAATCAACCGCCACATTTTCCATTTCAATATCATCGGCCTCCTCTCTGAATTCCTCTTCACTCTCTTCACTTCCACTGACGCTTTCTTGATCATCAGAATCATCTCCGCTGCTATCATCGACATGAACTCTTTGGTTGGTAGCAGCAACAGTGTTTTTCGATCTTCCAGCCTGTCGAACAACCCTATTATCCAACGTATTCCAGGCAGCATCGAACTCCTTGTTCGACTTGAAATGATGTTTGTAATGCTCTTTCAGGTTTCCTTTAGTGCTGAAATTATTTAAAAAGTGTGGATTCATTCTCAAAAACTAAAAACTCACTTGAATATTTTCGAACACTTGTCACATGGGAATAATTCTCGGTTTGGGTCATGAAGCTTCAAGTGAGCTTTCAACGATTGCTTGGAAGCAAAACTACCATTACATTTCTTGCAAGTTTTGCGTTGTGCTACTTTTGCCACATTTCCGCACTTCTTGCTTTTCTTTGCATTCGCCTTTCTTTTAACTCCTTTCGTGTCCGATTCATTACACATAATGCAATTCTTGCATGTTGGAACCATTCTAGACGATCTCGACATTTCTGTGAAAAAGGTAAGATAAGTGGAGAAATTTGGTAAACTATTTGGAAATAAAAGAAAAGTGGTTCTTTGGTTAGAAGATAGAAAGGGTGATGGATGGATAAATCAGTGCAGAGTTTGAAAAAAGCGTATCTAACTCTTCTCTATCCAGATCTAGAAAAAAGATGTCAACTACAAAATAATGAAAAAGATACATGAAATCTGTTTTAATCATTCTTAACTTGGTTACAGTAATACATAGCTAAATTTGAATTCTAGAACTAGAACGTCTCTTTCTTTTGTTTTCAGAACACGAAAAAAGATATCAACTACAAAAATGAAGAAGGAGACACGTGCGGTCTGTTTTCGAATATGTTGTACCTGTTTGTCTGATCCCAAAGAACAAAAAAACTAAAACTGAGAAGTAGGGCAGAGCGTGTCATGTCAAAACACAAGTTAAAAGTAAGATAAAATCAAAAATGAAATTCTAGTAAAAAATAACATTGTAAAAATTTTAGAAGCGTTCAAAATAAATCTTTTTACCCATTTTTATCACTTATTACTCTTTTTGTTTATTACTTTTTACTTATTTTACTTATCACTTATTACTTATTACTCTTGTATATTCAAAATGAGTGAAAGAGAAGAGAGTTCAAAAGGGAGCGGAAAGGATGTATGTTATATTGCAAAGTACACTACCACTATAAATGAAGAAAACATTGGAAGCGGTCAATAAGCTCATTGGTCCGGTGATCGGATTCAGGTGTGAACTAAGGAAAAATACATGTTGAAATAGATGAAGAGATAGCAGATTCAAAAAATAAAAAAACAACGTTGGAAATTATCTTCAGAATCCGCCTTTCAAAGATAATAATGTTATGAAAATAAGAGAACCTCAGATGATCAATAGTGTGAAGGGTGGACGAACAAAGAGAACTCATAACCGATATGTACAAAAAATCGATAAACTACTTATTCTGTCTCATCTGATTCATGAACGATTTCGAGGTTCTTTAAAAAGATCATAAGAGTGCAGGAAATGGAGAGAGTACAGAAATTACTCAACATCCGGAGGAAATAATGAATAATTCTTTTAAAAATGAAATATTATTACAGTAAACAATAGACAATAAAAAATGGAAAGACTGAACTAGAAACTAGAAAGCGATGAGGCATTCTTCAAACTTTTTGAAAAAAGTACAGCCTTTCGAAAATGAAAATCTATTTCGGACAAAATGAAACAAAAAACACGATGAGTGATAAACTTATGAGGCCCGAAAAACTGAAGTCATGTTTTCAAGTACATACGTTCGGTGATTATCTTATTTTAAAAATAATGAATATATTTTAGACCATTAAAGAGTTTAAATGTCCTAGATAGAGCAGCTAATGAAAAATACCGGGTTTAGGGGAAGATGAGAAAGAAAGAGAAAAGGAATGATTTTAAAGTTGGTTGTAAATCAACGAAATCCTCTGACATTTTTGTATCCAGATGTTTTCAGCTGACAGAAATTTCATGACCGGTATCTTTTATAGAAAACCGGTGAAAAGATACTTCCAACTACAAAAATTAAGCTCTATGTTACATCTACATACCATGCAAACTTCGGAAATAAAGAAAAAAAAAACAGAAATTGTGACACGACTTCGAAATTAGCTTTTTTGAAAACAATACCCTCCAAAACTGTAAAAACTTCTATTTCTCAAGACTTATATATGGCGGTTCAAATTGTAAGTGACTAGACCGATGGTTGGAAAATAAACAAAAAGAATGAGTCATTCGAGCAGAAAGACATCTTGCGAGCTAAGGAAATCATAGAGGTGCTAGTGAAGAAGGCCAGTTTCCCGGGAAGGTGAGTAAAACAAAGGAATGCTTCTAAAGTGGTTGTAAATCAGCGGAATCAACTGACATATTCGTAGACAACGGTTCTCAGCTTGCTTTGAGGTTCATACATAAAGACCGACAGATGAATGCAAACACGACTGTCTGAGGAAGGGGAGAAAGGACCGACTGGAATGGAATGGTCTAAAGTGACCATAGAGTTCAAGAAAAATACCAAGTAGAATCGAAAGACAAAACAATTCTGATGGGAAATGAGTATTCAATAATTGCTGAATGGCCTTCAAAAATTTTTAGGTACCGTGGTCTTGGACACAAAACACATTTGTACTAGGCCTCGTTGCTGACTCCACATTCAGTTTAGACCATTCTCTAGTTTGTAGTCATAACCGAAATGTTTTTTTTAAATCAAAAAACCACTTATTCTGTCTCATCTGACTCATAAACAAAAACAATTTTTTTTTTAATTCGAACGTTGTAAAGATACTACTAACAGTCAGAACCAAATTCTCGATAAGCAGAAAGACTTTGGTTTCAAGCTGATGTTGTTCAATACTAACGTTTAGACATTAGTCAGGGCGGGATAATAATTGGAACAACCAAGAACAGCTTTAAAAAAGTTAGACAATGCAATCCGAAAAACAAATGACAAATGACGGTTGATATTGTAAGTGACTGAACAGATAATTGAGAAGAGGGTGAAACGGATGAGGGACTCAAAAAGAGAAACATATCGTGAACTATGGATGTCATAGAGATGCGAATGACAAAGGCCGGTTTCCCGGGGAAATAAGGAAGAGAGACAAAGGAATGATTCTATGATGGTTGTAAATCAGTGGAATCATCTGACATATTAGTGTGCAGAGGTCCATTGATTTCATTAATGAGAACAAACACTGAGAGAGCCAGAGTAGATCGTATCTGGTTTAGCGAAGAGACGGGCAAGGGACTAACTAGGGAACGGACTGAACAAAAGAAGGACTTCCCAAACTAGACCTAGGAGGATCGAAAAGCAATTGATGGGAAAATTTAGATAGGAAATCAGTTTTGAAAATTTGCCAGATTAATTAAAAGAGGACGACAAGAATGAGTGTCACTCCCGGAATCCGGAAGCGCTTTGTGGACCTTTGAATGAGGCTAGTTAGAGAACAGTAACAAGTGATTCAACCGACATCTTTATTGATGGCTAGTCAACGGTCAAGGGTTACAAATGTATTTGAGCAGTGTTCCGCAGAACACCACTCACGGTGGCAACAAAAGGAAGAAGTGAGTGAAATTAGGTGAGGGGCGAGAGGTGATGACGAAGACATCGCGGCGAGACCCGATATGATTACTGTCGCACTCGTTTCCCGTGTGTGTCGATTTACGCGCTCCTCGGCGAGAGTAGTGTTGAAGAGAGGAGACGCAGAGACAATTGGCGGGAGTTTGAATTGTAGTTGTTGCTATTGTCCAGTAATGAGCTTGTTGGGTGATTTGGTGACCGATTCCCTATGAGTCGTGTCACTAGCGTAATATGATGGAGCTAGGGACGCGACACTGGGGGGGTAGAATGAACTGCTCTTTCATAAAGAAAGAGTAGTTGTTCACCATTCAGACGTTGATCCCTGCGGTGACATCTCGTCCTCCTTTGGATTGTTCCTTCCTCACTTTGCTTGTCCAGTTGGTGTCCTTTGACTTTGTTGGCTTGTTGATGTTGATGAATCGTTAGTGGATTGATGGCTTTGTAGACTTGTTAGTTGTGGATGGCAACCATTTTCATGATTGCGCTTCTCCTGGGCAACTATCCTTCCCAGATGGATAGGTCTTCTGACTTCTCACTGTCAGGCACTCCTGATTTCTCACTATCAGGTGTAACTTGAGAATCAAGTTCTTCAGGCTTTTGGTTTTGATCGATGACATTGCGATCTCAACCTTTTGAGAGGAAGGGCCTGGTCCTTTTTCCTGCTGTCGATCCGTGTTGCTGAATCGTTGTTGACAGCCTTGGCTTGTGCTTGTATATCAACACATGCTTTTGGTAGTTGACTACGATCAGCTTGTCCTCCTGGTCGTTGACATACTTTCAGCTTGTCCTCCTAGTCGTTGTTCTGACGTATGGGTAGGTTTAGCACCTCTGGACTACTTCTGACTTGTGTCCATTGTCCTGATGGTGTCTGGTTTGACTGACATATCTGCTGAGCTGGTCCTTCGATTGCTCTCGAACCTTCTGGCAGATTTTCCTTGCCTTTCGAAACCGCAAATGTCGCTGAGTTCCGACTGCTTGTCCTTCTTGAGTGAAGACGTTTGACTTCTTCGATCCTTTGACTATCGTCTTGAATCCTCGTGCTGGTTCTTGAATGAGTATGAATGATGAAAAATAGTTGAACAATTGACATAAATTATGAGAACTTTAGACATTTGTTTGTCAGAGCTTATCAATTACAATCTTCCGACTGCAACTGATACCTTACTGAAGCAAAGCTTACAGTTGGACATAAGAATCTAGACACCTGTGCTTCTAACTAGATGGAATTGTTAGGATGACTTGCACAGATGCTTCGAATCCGTATCTCTTTTAGGTCCCGAGACTGAACTAATCTGCTATTGCAAACTAGGATTCAGTTGGACTTTCGTCTCTTTTCGGTGCTCTGAATCTTTTTACCTTTCAGTATCTTACACAAACAAGAATTTAAATCCTTAGTCGTCGTTGTCTGACTTTTCGGCTGATTCCTACTGTTCGACGCAGACGACTTCGAATCCGCTTGTGATGACATCATGAAGTTGTCAGAGTTGGCTGGTGTCCAGGTAGATGTTGATTAAGTCAACTGTCGTTGAGCTTGTCTCCTTGACTCCAAGCTTCGGTGTATACTCCGCCATGAGCTTTTCCTTTGACTTGGCGATCTTTCGGAATTGCTCCACCTTCATTGTTGTCTGACATCTTCTGACTTCAGATTTCTGGCTTGATGTCGACATGATGACTTCCGTCGCGAAGGTCCTTGGATTTTCACAGTTGAAGACTCGTACAAGAATCCTTGGCATGACTCTTGCTGAGTGTTGAATTTGGTCAATACGATTGCGACCGTATTACAAGAATCTTGTCAACTTCTTCTGGCTTGTCGACTCTCCGATCTCACTGATATCCTTCAATCTCTGACGAAATTGTAGAAGTTCTCCAGTGATTTCCGATCAGCTTGACTCCTTTCCGCAGTGATGTGCTTGTGAAATCTTGGAATACTTCTCGTTTGAAGAGTTTTGATCTTCTTTTCTCGTTGAAGAATCTCGAGTTTCTTCTTTTCCTTGAAGAATACTCTCGGCAGTTACAACTGTTGGGTGGTTGTCCGTAGATTGAGCATGTCTTGTTGCTAGTCGTTCGCGACTCCGGGTATGAAGTCCTTCTGCATTGGGTATAAAGTCCTTTGCTTCGTCGCGCTACTAGTCAACGTTGTTCTACGACTTCAGTGTCCACTTTTTTCTTTGCTCCAATGAGCTGGTTTTCGGAAGACTATTGATGACATCTGTGCTTCAATCCAACTTGCACGGGGTATTAAGTCCTTCTCTGTTAGCATGTTGGCGAGCACTCCGTTGGTGTCATCTTGTCTCCAATTTCCTTTTGAGTGGTCTGATTGTTGTTCAACCGAGTAGAGTTTCTTGGAGTTGTCTTCAGGAAATGCAGCTTGTCTGAAGAATTGATTCCATTCTTCTTCGAGAAGATTGTCTTCTTTTTCAGCTGGTCCAAAACATCCAGAGAAGGGTTATCTCCTTTCTTCAGAAGATTCTTGACGGTGTTGGTTTCGAATCAACGAATATCAGCTTGTGTGAAGAATTGTTTCTCCTCGAGAGAAGTTATCCTTATTCTTCAGCTAGTTCGAGATATCCAACGAAGATCTATCTCCTTTCTTCAGAAGGTTCTCGGCAATATCTCCTCGACGAAAATTAGCTTGTGTGGAGAATTGCTTCTTTTCTCCTTCGAGAATTTGTGCTCCTCCTCTGCTGGTCCAAACGTTAGAAGAAGAATACTTCTCGCTTCGTTGACAGAAGGTTGTTGACTGGGTGTTGGCTTCGACTCCTTGATGTTTTGTACACGGATAGCTTGAGAATACTATCGTGAGAAGGTGCCGAAGTTTACTTGATTGCAGTCGTAACGCATGAACAGCTAGTGGTGATGTCTTCAGCTTGAAGAGTTTCAGCATCTTTGTCAGCAATTACTTTCGATTTGGCGAGAATTAGCCTTTCTCACTAGGCGTCATCCTCAACCAAACCTCTGGTAAGCTAGACGAAGATTTGGCTTGACTCTTCTTCTTGCACCTCGACTTGTCTTGAGCGTCCTGTAGATGTTGAGGACGTAGAAATCTTGTCGAAGAATTTGTTCTCGACCTTCCTTCAGCAGATGTTGTACCGACGAAATACATCCAATGTGGAAACTTTAGATGGCTTGTCATTGCTGCTTGTTCTTGCGCTTGTGTGTCAGTATTTCCCGAATCAAAGACGTTAGATGTTGCTTGTCCTGATTGGTGCTCTGGTTGCACAGTTTCCTGCGACTTTGGTGTTGAAGAGTTCGTTCATCTTTGATCATTCCTGTCTTCATATGGTTCGGCAGGTCCGATTGATAATCCGACTCTTCGGTTTTTACTCTTCCAAGAGTATGTGGCTTGTCTTCTTGTCACCGTCTCCGTTGTCTCACTCCACGAAGAACGATGTGTCTCGAAAGAAAGGTTGTCCATGATTGAGTGATTTGCTTCCTTAGCATCAGGAGAGGAATCCTCATCATCTGGTCGAATGTCCAAACGACGACGGTAAGCGATTGCAAGAACAGTGTGGTGTTCTTGTGAAGAAGCAGTCTGGTTATCGGAGCGTACCTTCGCTAGTGTTTTTACCACAGCTAGGGTGTCGGCTATCTCTCGAAGAGAGAACATACTTGCTCATGACTTTCAGTGCATATCTCCTGTTGACTTCTTCGTCGCTTCTTCCTCCTCATCTGCCATGTCAGCTCACATCTTTGTACTTGAACGGAAGAGTATCGGAATTTGTTTTGAGAGCGATTCCGATGTGTTTGACTGACTCTTTGACTTCCAGTCTTTAAGCTGCTTGTCTTCCAGAGCGTTCTCCGTATTTTCCACAGTTTCTGACTGAAAGTGTCCACATCTGGCGAACCATCCGTGCTTGTCTTCTGCGTTGAGTCAATTCCAATCCCCTTTCTCATAGGGTCTTGGAGGTTTGATTCTGCAGTTTGCCTTTGGCTTGTCACCTTCCTTCGCCGCGAAGGATCACGATGTGCTGGTCGATTTGCTAGTGTCCCGCTCCCGACTCAGCATCCTCGTATCTTAATCACCGATGAAGACCGAAAAGTTTGTCTGAAATTAAACAAATTAGCGGTGAGTCGAGGAGCTAGTCTCCTCTTCTCCTTACACACACGAGTGAAATGAAAAACACCGTGTTGCCTCCCCTACTCAGACAACTGTGTGCTAAAACAGCTTCCTTTGGGTCGCTTGCAACCACGGAAAACGATACCTGTTTGCTTCTTTATCGACCTCCCCAAACATTAGAAATAGGACGTAAAGGTTGTATACTTCTTAAACCTCCCCAACCTGGGTGGCATCTGTATTTTTATCGACCTCCCCAGACCGGGACGTAACGGACCTGCGTACAAGCGTCCGTGCTGTGAATTCTGGCCCACAGCCAACCCAGGCTAACGGCCTGTACCGCCCAAGGCATAGAGGGAAGTGTACGCTCCGGTGGACCTCTATGACCAACTTTCGTCGGCTCCTTGGGAGTGAGCAGCGATGGTTTTCCGAGAAGATCTAGCACATGGTCTATTGGAGTCGATCCTCAACCTGCACCTCTCGAATCCTTCCACCGATGAAGTCGCTCATCACTGGATTTTGATAAACACATCACTGGATTTTGATAAACCACTTCTCCAGCATAGGGGTACAAATCTGTGGTGGGGACTTTCACCCCAGGATACAAGGAGATGCAAGGATGGTACCTAATTTTAAAAGAGACTATAGTAGCCAAGCGGCCGCTTGAACTACAAAGTCTAGTTTAAACTTACTTGGAATGTACTTTGACTGCCCCCCCCTAAAGTACCGATTTTTTTGCTCATTCGATGAGTTTTACAAAGAAAATATGAACCACAGAGGGTTTTCCTGTGACGTGACCTGGTTTTTGAAAAATTGAGATTTTTCGAAAAAAAATTTTGTAAATCTTTTTTTTTCACGGTCTAGATGTAATTTTGAAAAAAAGGGATTACAACATAAATGTAGCAAATTTTATGAACTTTCTGAATATTAATTTAAATTGTGGAAAACAACTTTTTTGAGTGTGAAATTTTCAAAAAACCGACTCCAACTCAAATTTTCGAAAATTTCAAACCGTTCTAAAAAATTTAACGAAATTATTCATTTTTTCCCGTTAAGGGTAAAAAATACAAAAAGTGTACATTATTTATGTGCAAAGATTTTATGGGGTTCGAATTCATTTACGAGAGAAATTTTGATTTGAAGGTTTTTTTCAATAGTGAAAAAGGGTGTGTAAGATAAAAGGTCAGATCTTCGAAAGGACATTCACTCAGAAGGATACTAGTTAATATTTTGTATTTTGATAATGTACTGATTTTTATCAAAAGGTTTTCGTGCCATCCTGTCGGTTTTCCTTCTCACAAAGTGTCTTTGAAAATCAGTAATTTTCTATATTTTGAAGCTTCAAACACTCATAACTTCTTTAAAACTAAGAGAAAAGAGTTGAAACTAAGAGAACATGTTCTAAAACGCGTTTTACTTCACAATAAACTATTTTCAGGCTATTTTTAGAAAAACATGTTTTTCTGATTTTTCATAAGGGGGGACCACATGAAATTTCGTCAAGAAATGAAAAAAAATTTTTTTTTCTAAAAACGGCCCAAAACTATCAAAAAGAAAAAGATTTCATCTCAAAGCACCAAAAAACAGTTTTGGGCCGTTTTTAGAAAAAAATTTTTTTTTCATTTCTTGACGAAATTTCATGTGGTCCCCCCTTATGAAAAATCAGAAAAACATGTTTTCTAAAAATAGCCTGAAAATAGTTTATTGTGAAGTAAAACGCGTTTTAGAACATGTTCTCTTAGTTTCAACTCTTTTCTCTCAGTTTTAAAGAAGTTATGAGTGTTTGAAGCTTCAAAATATAGAAAATTAATGATTTTCAAAGACACTTTGTGAGAAGGAAAACCGACAGGATGGCACGAAAACTATTTGATAGGAATCAATACATTATCAAAATACAAAATATTAACTAGTATCCTTCTGAGTGAATGTCCTTTTGAAGATCTGACCTTTTATCTTACACACCCTTTTTCACTATTGAAAAAAACCTTCAAATCAAAATTTCTCTCGTAAATGAATTCGAACCCCATAAAATCTTTGCACATAAATAATGTACACTTTTTGTATTTTTTACCCTTAACGGGAAAAAATGAATAATTTCGTTAAATTTTTTTAGAACGGTTTGAAATTTTCGAAAATTTGAGTTGACTCGGTTTTTTGAAAATTTCACACTCAAAAAGTTTTTTTCCACAATTTAAATTAATATTCAAAAAGTTCATAAAATTTGCTACATTGATGTTGTAATCCCTTTTTTCTAAATTACATCTAGACCGTGAAAAAAAAAGATTTACAAAATTTTTCGAAAAAAATTTTTTTTTCCGAAAAATCTCAATTTTTCAAAAACCAGGTCACGTCACAGGAAAACCCTCTGTGGTTCATATTTTCTTTGTAAAACTTATCGAATGAGCAAAAAAAATCGGTACTTTAGGGGGGGGCAGTCAAAGTACATTCCATGTTAGGGCTAGTCACCACTAAAGTGTGGGCGATGTGACTAGAGTATTTAAACTTACCACCTATTACCTAATCATATGACCTAGTTTCAAGTTTTGTGTGGTTCACACGTCCATGCGCCTAGCTACACGTCCTCTGTCCGCGGTAGGTCGTTTTGAGAGAAAACGGCGCGAACCAACGAGTCGAGGGAAAGTAGCACGCAAGCAAAATATTGCGTTCCTGGCTGAACGAGTTGCTTGTCACACCACACGCAGTCCTGACGATTGCAGGTCCAGCTTCAGCTTCAAGCAGTATGCCAAGACGACGTCGACGATTGCGATTCTTTCCGATATCGCCTTATATCTTGCTTTTGATTTCCTCTTTCTTTCATTCTTCGTCTTTGTCTTCGCTTTACTGTGCTTGAGCTGGTCAACACGTTTACTCGGCTCATTCCGAGTCCTCCTCATCTCTCTTTCTTCGGTGCTCCTGTATGGCGAAAGTTTGTCAATCTTCCGTCGCTTTCTTCAAGAGTGACATGCTTCCCGAGGGGTTTTGAACTTCTTGATGCTTGTAGTCGGTTGTCGACGTCACCAGATTTGAGCGAGATGAAACAATTCGTATAGATATTGTATGTTTTGCTCCAACTCTGTATGTTTTAGGTGACATGCTCCTGGCGGGGGCTGAATTCTCTGCTTCCTCCTTAACTGACCTTCCGACTTTCTCACTAGTCGTCCGAGTCCACCAAATTTTCCGTGCAAGCACGTACTCTTCCAGTTTGTCAAGAAGAAAACAAAGAAACAGCTTACCCAACGGATGTCGTGATTTTGTATGTCTTGTCGTTGTCGACTCCGATCGCATTGCATGCTGGTCCTTGAAGAAGCGATGATGTTGTACGATGAAGACACCAAAGCTGTAGGGAATGAGGGAATTTTCAGACATTGATCCGAATTTTGTTGCAACATTTTGACATCGAGGATTCCTCTAGTGCTGGTAGATGCATGCAGCTCCTAGAGTCACCCTACGACATCATCCAGTTGATTTGTTGTTGTTGCTGGTCACGGCTTCTTTCTCCTGGAGTTTTCGATTGCTTGTCGCTTGGAGAAACAGCTGTTCTCCTCCTGACTTGATCGCGATATCGATCGATCCATTCGACGTTGAGTCGTGCTTGCTTGTCGACAGTGTGTGTGATTTGCATCACTTTCAGTCCATTCTTGCGAATATACCGGGCGCCACACCTCAGCCTCCTAACAAGTAGAATCGATTGAGATATGTGATGGTTCAGTGGCAGTTTATCTCCTGTTTCTCAATCTTTCCTACAACCGGAACTGAAAGACATTCTGGCCTGTGGATCTTGCTGCCAGCTCAGTGCACACGTTACCACGTCGTCCTTGTCCACCAGACACGTGTACACCTTTCCTCCTTGTCCGACACTCTCGGTTTCACACCACTTCGTGAAGTATATGAAGGCCAAGTCAATGGAATCTCTGAGCTTTGAAGACATGTTTACTCACCTCATGAAGCGCCTTACTCTTTTGTGGTTGAATGTTTCGCTACCCTCTCTCATAGGGAGCTACGCACTCAACCACGCCGGGATCAACAGGCCTTTTGATCCTTTTTAGGTGTCTTCAACATGTTCCATTCTTCGTTGTTCCTCACAAGAAGTTCCTTCCGCTGAACTGTCCGTTCGCTTGTCCAGGTTGCGATCCTTGACAATCGATAATTGAATTGCATCATTGTTGATGACAGCATGTCTTCAGCTTCCGACGTCTCCATGTGCGGTGACTCCATCCACGAGGGACTTCGTTCCATATTGAGGGAACCATACAATGCTTCCGCTAGACAATCGATTGATTTCGCCATATTTTTTGAAATTTGAAAGAATTTTGGCGAAATTATTGAAAATTTTAGGCTAAATTTTTAGAAATTTATTGCGAAATTTAGGCCAAATTGAATTCAAATGCTAAAGAATCTAACTAGCTTGTCAAACAAAGGTATTTCGGGTCAATTTAGGCTAGAAAAAAAAAATATTTTCTGCCATTTCCCGGTCGTTTGCACCATGTCACTCCCGGAATCCGGAAGCGCTTTGTAGACCTTTGAATGAGGCTAGTTAGAGAACAGTAACAAGTGATTCAACCGACATCTTTATTGATGGCTAGTCAACGGTCAAGGGTTACAAATGTATTTGAGCAGTGTTCCGCAGAACACCACTCACGGTGGCAACAAAAGGAAGAAGTGAGTGAAATTAGGTGAGGGGCGAGAGGTGATGACGAAGACATCGCGGCGAGACCCGATATGATTACTGTCGCACTCGTTTCCCGTGTGTGTCGATTTACGCGCTCCTCGGCGAGAGTAGTGTTGAAGAGAGGAGACGCAGAGACAATTGGCGGGAGTTTGAATTGTAGTTGTTGCTATTGTCCAGTAATGAGCTTGTTGGGTGATTTGGTGACCGATTCCCTATGAGTCGTGTCACTAGCGTAATATGATGGAGCTAGGGACGCGACAATGAGGGACGACCTTCCTGCACAATATAAAAATGAAAAGCTACATGGACTACTAGGAAAACTATGCGACCTTCTAGTGCCGTGTCTAATCGATTTTACGATTTGACGCTTTTTTATAGTATTTTTTATGTTTTCTATTTATACGTTGTTCAATGCTCGCGTTTAGACATCAGTCAGGGCTGAATATTAATCGAAACTATTGGAAAATGCTATTAAAAACTGAACAATGAATACCAGAAGACAAATGACGGTTCGGATTGTGAATGATTAAATGTAAATGATGGTTAAAAAGACAATGAAAGGAATGGTGGACTAGAGCAGAAAGACCTTTCGTTAGCAAGAAAATTATCTCCAATAAATAAAAAAAAAAGAAAATTTGAAAATATTCCAAGTACAGTAGTTGAGGCGCGAGAGTGTGCGCAGGCGAGAGAGGGAAAAGAAATGCGTGATTTCTCCAACTTTTTTTACTCGCTGGAGGCTGTGTTGTCGTGTTCCTTTAAAATTTATCTCAATAATCACGGAAAAACCTATGTTATGGAGGAAAATATCCACTCAAACCGTAAACCCGATTTTTCTTTAGTACGACACTCCGAAATTTCGTTTCTGCTAAACACAGCGCGAAATTGCCACTAATATTTTCTTAATGATATTTAATAACGATTTCCACCTTTTCCATTTGCCTGCCTAAATCTTAATTTTGACACAGAATCAGCTCTAGTATTTGCGCCTTTCACGTACGCGGTGCCGAGAAACACGTCAACAACGTTGAAGGCGCATTATGAGACGTTTTGCTTTTTAGTTGTCGCCGCCAAGTTTCCGTCATTTTCGCCAATTTTTCGCGTTTTTCTCTATAGTTTCAGGCCTAATTCCGGTATAAAATTGATAAACTCCTAATTACTTTAGTTTTTTAGTTGTCGGCGCCGCGAAATATTCTCAGATTTCCGTATAATATTGATTTTCGAACTTTTCGTCATTTTCGCCAATTTTTCGCGTTTTTCTCTGCAGTTTTCGGCCTAATTCCGGTATGAAGTTGATAAACTCCCAATTACTTTAGTTTTTTAGTTGTCTGTGCCGCAAAATATTTTCAGATTTTCGTATAATATTGATTTTCGAACTTTTTGTCATTTTCGCCAATTTTTCGCGTTTTTCTCTGCAGTTTTCGGCCTAATTCCGGTATGAAGTTGATAAACTCCCAATTACTTTAGTTTTTTAGTTGTCTGCGCCGCAAAATATTTTCAGATTTTCGTATAATATTGATTTTCGAACTTTTTGTCATTTTCGCCAATTTTTCGCGTTTTTCTCTGCAGTTTTCGGCCTAATTCCGGTATGAAGTTGATAAACTCCCAATTACTTTAGTTTTTTAGTTGTCGGCGCCGCGAAATATTCTCAGATTTCCGTATAATATTGATTTTCGAACTTTCCGTCATTTTTACCATTTTTTCGCGTTTTTCTCTGCAGTTTTAGGCCTAATTCCGGTATGAAGTTGATAAACTCCCAATTACTTTAGTTTTTTAGTTGTCGGCGCCGCAAAACATTTTCAGATTTCCGTATAATATTAATTTTCGAACTTTCCGTCATTTTCGCCAATTTTTGCATTCTTCGCCGTAGTTTTAGGTGTAATTCCGGTTGAAAATTGACAAACTTTTTATTTTTATTGCTTTTTGATTTTCGCCGTTCCGAAATGTTCTCATTGTTTTGCATAATAATGATTTTCAAAGTTTCTACAGGTAATTTTTTGCGCATTTTTAGCTGAAAATCGATAAATTGATAAGTTTTTTTGTTTTTTTGTTTCAAAAACAAGCTATCTTGAGACAGGAAAATGAGAGCTGTTTATGCTTTATGCTATTTAGATGCCGTCCCAAAAAACTACCGAATTACTGTAGTTTTCGTTGCTGGACTCGAATTGCACAGAATCTAGGCTTGTGGGTACTTTTCTGAAAGCTCATAAAACGCTTATTCCAAAAATTTCAAAAGACTTTTGGAAAATTACGGTTCCCGCTGAAACATACGGCACACAAATGGTTTTTTTGGGTTTCCTCGAAGCGGATAATCAAAATTTCAGTTCCAAATCAAAATTTCCGAAATGTTATGTTCTCTCTCGTTTTCTTTTTATCTCACAAATTCATAGAAAGCCATTTACGTCAAATAATTGAAAAAAATGCAAACTTAAAGATGGGGACACAAAAATAAGTTAATCAAAAATTAAGAAAAAGGGGAACAATTGATTAGAGAAACAAGAAAGTGCAAAATTGCTTATTAAGCAGAATCTTAAGAAATGAGAAAATACAAGGTGGAACCAGACGGTTTGAACATAAAAGGGAAGATGAACAGCAGAAAATGATGGAGATCAGAAAAGTATTTCAAAAATAATGTGTTCTATAAGCTGAAATTCGTAGTTTTGAACAGAGTTGAGAGGAATGAGGGTTTTGAAATGAACGATGGGAAGAAAGCGGAATGAAAATCTTTTGAGCGGTGGACAGAAAACGGAGGGCGGAAGGCGTAGGCGAACAAATTTTTCAAACTGATATCCTCTACGCGGACGGTGGAGAAAAATAGAGAATAGCGGAAGGAGTGAGGTGGAAAATGAAAATAGGTGAATTTTTGGTGAGAAGTGGAAGGTGGAAATAAGTGGCAAAAAACGTAAAGCGGAACTCCGTTTGACACTATCCTAGAACTTTTTCGAAAACCAGAGCCTTGATTATGCTCCTTGTTATGCTCCTTGAAGACAATTGCTTATGCTCCTTGAAGACAATTGCTTGTTTCTCCATCGGTTTCACAAACCAACCTTTCTCCATCGGTTTCACAAACCTTACAAAGCTCAAAAAAGTATCATGAAAGTTCTTTACGACATCGTTCGATACAAATTATTTACAGCAATTAAAGCGTCGCAAGGCTACTCTCCCATAGAATTGGACCAAAATCGAGAATATCTCTTATAACTTTTTCGTGTTGAAAGATATCTATTCAAACTAAAAAGAACCTTATAAAGCTTCCAATTCTCTATAAGTATCATGAAAGTTCTTTACGACATCGTTCGATACAAATTATTTACAGCAATTAAAGCGTCGCAAGGCTACTTTCCCATAGAAATGGACCAAAATCGAGAATATCTCTTGAAACTTTTTCGTGTTGAAAGATATCTATTCAAACTAAAAAGAACCTTATAAAGCTCAAAATTCTCTATAAGTATCATGAAAGTTCTTTACGACATCGTTCGATACAAATTATTTACAGCAATTAAAGCGTCGCAAGGCTACTCTCCCATAGAATTGGACCAAAATCGAGAATATCTCTTTTAACTTTTTCGTGTTGAAAGATATCTATTCAAACTAAAAAGAACCTTATAAAGCTCAAAATTCTCTATAAGTATCATGAAAGTTCTTTACGACATCGTTCGATACAAATTATTTACAGCAATTAAAGCGTCGCAAGGCTACTTTCCCATAGAATTGGACCAAAATCGGGAATATCTCTTTTAACTTTTTCGTGTTGAAAGATATCTATTCAAACTAAAAAGAACCTTATAAAGCTCAAAATTCTCTATAAGTATCATAAAAATTCATTACGACATCGTTCGATACAAATTATTTACAGCAATTAAAGCGTCGTAAGGCTACTCTCCCATAGAAATGGACCAAAATCGAGAATATCTCTTATAACTTTTTCGTGTTGAAAGATATCTATTCAAACTAAAAAGAACCTTATAAAGCTCAAAATTCTCTATAAGTATCATAAAAGTTCTTTACGGCATCGTTCGACACAAATCATTTACAGCAATTAAAGCGTCGCAAGGCTACTTTCCCATAGAATTGGAGCAAAATCGAGAATATCTCATTTAACTTTTTCGTGTTGAAAGAAATCTATTCAAAATAAAAAGAACCTTATAAAGCTCAAAATTCTCTATAAGTATCATAAAAGTTCTTTACAGACATCGTTCGATACAAATTATTTACAGCAATTAAAGCGTCGCAAGGCTACTTTCCCATAGAATTGGACCAAAATCGAGAATATCTCTTATAACTTTTTCGTGTTGAAAGAAATCTATTCAAAATAAAAAGAACCTTATAAAGCTCAAAATTCTCTATAAGTATCATAAAAGTTCTTTACGACATCGTTCGATACAAATTATTTACAGCAATTAGAGCGTCGCAAGGCTACTTTCCCATAGAATTGGACCAAAATCGAGAATATCTCTTATAACTTTTTCGTGTTGAAAGAAATCTATTCAAAATAAAAAGAACCTTATAAAGCTCAAAATTCTCTATAAGTATCATAAAAGTTCTTTACGGCATCGTTCGATACAAATTATTTACAGCAATTAAAGCGTCGCAAGGCTACTTTCCCATAGAATTGGACCAAAATCGGGAATATCTCTTATAACTTTTTCGTGTTGAAAGAAATCTATTCAAACTAAAAAGAACCTTATAAAGCTCAAAATTCTCTATAAGTATCATAAAAGTTCTTTACGACATCGTTCGATACAAATTATTTACAGCAATTAGAGCGTCGCAAGGCTACTTTCCCATAGAATTGGACCAAAATCGAGAATATCTCTTATAACTTTTTCGTGTTGAAAGAAATCTATTCAAAATAAAAAGAACCTGATAAAGCTCAAAATTCTCTATAAGTATCATGAAAGTTCTTTACGGCATCGTTCGATACAAATTATTTACAGCAATTAAAGCGTCGCAAGGCTACTTTCCCATAGAATTGGACCAAAATCGGGAATATCTCTTATAACTTTTTCGTGTTGAAAGAAATCTATTCAAACTAAAAAGAACCTTATAAAGCTCAAAATTCTCTATAAGTATCATAAAAGTTCTTTACGACATCGTTCGATACAAATTATTTACAGCAATTAGAGCGTCGCAAGGCTACTTTCCCATAGAATTGGACCAAAATCGAGAATATCTCTTATAACTTTTTCGTGTTGAAAGAAATCTATTCAAACTAAAAAGAACCTTATAAAGCTCAAAATTCTCTATAAGTATCATGAAAGTTCTTTACGACATCGTTCGATACAAATTATTTACAGCAATTAAAGCGTCGCAAGGCTACTTTCCCATAGAATTGGACCAAAATCGAGAATATCTCTTATAACTTTTTCGTGTTGAAAGATATCTATTCAAACTAAAAAGAACCTTATAAAGCTCAAAATTCTCTATAAGTATCATGAAAGTTCTTTACGACATCGTTCGATACAAATTATTTACAGCAATTAAAGCGTCGCAAGGCTACTTTCCCATAGAATTGGACCAAAATCGAGAATATCTCTTATAACTTTTTCGTGTTGAAAGAAATCTATTCAAACTAAAAAGAACCTTATAAAGCTCAAAATTCTCTATAAGTATCATGAAAGTTCTTTACGACATCGTTCGATACAAATTATTTACAGCAATTAAAGCGTCGCAAGGCTACTTTCCCATAGAATTGGACCAAAATCGAGAATATCTCTTATAACTTTTTCGTGTTGAAAGATATCTATTCAAACTAAAAAGAACCTTATAAAGCTCAAAATTCTCTATAAGTATCATGAAAGTTCTTTACGACATCGTTCGATACAAATTATTTACAGCAATTAGAGCGTCGCAAGGCTACTTTCCCATAGAATTGGACCAAAATCGAGAATATCTCTTATAACTTTTTCGTGTTGAAAGAAATCTATTCAAACTAAAAAGAACCTGATAAAGCTCAAAATTCTCTATAAGTATCATGAAAGTTCTTTACGACATCGTTCGATACAAATTATTTACAGCAATTAAAGCGTCGCAAGGCTACTTTCCCATAGAATTGGACCAAAATCGAGAATATCTCTTATAACTTTTTCGTGTTGAAAGATATCTATTCAAACTAAAAAGAACCTTATAAAGCTCAAAATTCTCTATAAGTATCATGAAAGTTCTTTACGACATCGTTCGATACAAATTATTTACAGCAATTAGAGCGTCGCAAGGCTACTTTCCCATAGAATTGGACCAAAATCGAGAATATCTCTTATAACTTTTTCGTGTTGAAAGATAATCTATTCAAACTAAAAAGAACCTTATAAAGCTCAAAATTCTCTATAAGTATCATGAAAGTTCTTTACGACATCGTTCGATACAAATTATTTACAGCAATTAAAGCGTCGCAAGGCTACTTTCCCATAGAATTGGACCAAAATCGAGAATATCTCTTATAACTTTTTCGTGTTGAAAGATATCTATTCAAACTAAAAAGAACCTTATAAAGCTCAAAATTCTCTATAAGTATCATGAAAGTTCTTTACGACATCGTTCGATACAAATTATTTACAGCAATTAAAGCGTCGCAAGGCTACTTTCCCATAGAATTGGACCAAAATCGAGAATATCTCTTATAACTTTTTCGTGTTGAAAGATATCTATTCAAACTAAAAAGAACCTTATAAAGCTCAAAATTCTCTATAAGTATCATGAAAGTTCTTTACGACATCGTTCGATACAAATTATTTACAGCAATTAAAGCGTCGCAAGGCTACTTTCCCATAGAATTGGACCAAAATCGAGAATATCTCTTATAACTTTTTCGTGTTGAAAGATATCTATTCAAACTAAAAAGAACCTTATAAAGCTCAAAATTCTCTATAAGTATCATGAAAGTTCTTTACGACATCGTTCGATACAAATTATTTACAGCAATTAAAGCGTCGCAAGGCTACTTTCCCATAGAATTGGACCAAAATCGAGAATATCTCTTATAACTTTTTCGTGTTGAAAGATATCTATTCAAACTAAAAAGAACCTTATAAAGCTCAAAATTCTCTATAAGTATCATGAAAGTTCTTTACGACATCGTTCGATACAAATTATTTACAGCAATTAAAGCGTCGCAAGGCTACTTTCCCATAGAATTGGACCAAAATCGAGAATATCTCTTATAACTTTTTCGTGTTGAAAGATATCTATTCAAACTAAAAAGAACCTTATAAAGCTCAAAATTCTCTATAAGTATCATGAAAGTTCTTTACGACATCGTTCGATACAAATTATTTACAGCAATTAAAGCGTCGCAAGGCTACTTTCCCATAGAATTGGACCAAAATCGAGAATATCTCTTATAACTTTTTCGTGTTGAAAGATATCTATTCAAACTAAAAAGAACCTTATAAAGCTCAAAATTCTCTATAAGTATCATGAAAGTTCTTTACGACATCGTTCGATACAAATTATTTACAGCAATTAAAGCGTCGCAAGGCTACTTTCCCATAGAATTGGACCAAAATCGAGAATATCTCTTATAACTTTTTCGTGTTGAAAGATATCTATTCAAACTAAAAAGAACCTTATAAAGCTCAAAATTCTCTATAAGTATCATGAAAGTTCTTTACGACATCGTTCGATACAAATTATTTACAGCAATTAAAGCGTCGCAAGGCTACTTTCCCATAGAATTGGACCAAAATCGAGAATATCTCTTATAACTTTTTCGTGTTGAAAGATATCTATTCAAACTAAAAAGAACCTTATAAAGCTCAAAATTCTCTATAAGTATCATGAAAGTTCTTTACGACATCGTTCGATACAAATTATTTACAGCAATTAAAGCGTCGCAAGGCTACTTTCCCATAGAATTGGACCAAAATCGAGAATATCTCTTATAACTTTTTCGTGTTGAAAGATATCTATTCAAACTAAAAAGAACCTTATAAAGCTCAAAATTCTCTATAAGTATCATGAAAGTTCTTTACGACATCGTTCGATACAAATTATTTACAGCAATTAAAGCGTCGCAAGGCTACTTTCCCATAGAATTGGACCAAAATCGAGAATATCTCTTATAACTTTTTCGTGTTGAAAGATATCTATTCAAACTAAAAAGAACCTTATAAAGCTCAAAATTCTCTATAAGTATCATGAAAGTTCTTTACGACATCGTTCGATACAAATTATTTACAGCAATTAAAGCGTCGCAAGGCTACTTTCCCATAGAATTGGACCAAAATCGAGAATATCTCTTATAACTTTTTCGTGTTGAAAGATATCTATTCAAACTAAAAAGAACCTTATAAAGCTCAAAATTCTCTATAAGTATCATGAAAGTTCTTTACGACATCGTTCGATACAAATTATTTACAGCAATTAAAGCGTCGCAAGGCTACTTTCCCATAGAATTGGACCAAAATCGAGAATATCTCTTATAACTTTTTCGTGTTGAAAGATATTTATTCAAACTAAAAAGAACCTTATAAAGCTCAAAATTCTCTATAAGTATCATGAAAGTTCTTTACGACATCGTTCGATACAAATTATTTACAGCAATTAGAGCGTCGCAAGGCTACTTTCCCATAGAATTGGACCAAAATCGAGAATATCTCTTATAACTTTTTCGTGTTGAAAGATATCTATTCAAACTAAAAAGAACCTTATAAAGCTCAAAATTCTCTATAAGTATCATGAAAGTTCTTTACGACATCGTTCGATACAAATTATTTACAGCAATTAAAGCGTCGCAAGGCTACTTTCCCATAGAATTGGACCAAAATCGAGAATATCTCTTATAACTTTTTCGTGTTGAAAGATATCTATTCAAACTAAAAAGAACCTTATAAAGCTCAAAATTCTCTATAAGTATCATGAAAGTTCTTTACGACATCGTTCGATACAAATTATTTACAGCAATTAGAGCGTCGCAAGGCTACTTTCCCATAGAATTGGACCAAAATCGAGAATATCTCTTATAACTTTTTCGTGTTGAAAGATATCTATTCAAACTAAAAAGAACCTTATAAAGCTTCGAATTTCCTATAAGTATCATGAAAGTTCTTTACGACATCGTTCGATACAAATTATTTACAGCAATTAAAGCGTCGCAAGGCTACTCTCCCATAGAATTGGACCAAAATCGAGAATATCTCTTATAACTTTTTCGTGTTGAAAGATATCTATTCAAACTAAAAAGAACCTTATAAAGCTCAAAATTCTCTATAAGTATCATGAAAGTTCTTTACGACATCGTTCGATACAAATTATTTACAGCAATTAAAGCGTCGCAAGGCTACTTTCCCATAGAATTGGACCAAAATCGAGAATATCTCTTATAACTTTTTCGTGTTGAAAGATATCTATTCAAACTAAAAAGAACCTTATAAAGCTTCCAATTTGCTATAAGAATCATGAAAGTTCTTTACGACATCGTTCGATACAAATTATTTACAGCAATTAGAGCGTCGCAAGGCTACTTTCCCATAGAATTGGACCAAAATCGAGAATATCTCTTATAACTTTTTCGTGTTGAAAGATATCTATTCAAACTAAAAAGAACCTTATAAAGCTTCCAATTTGCTATAAGTATCATGAAAGTTCTTTACGACATCGTTCGATACAAATTATTTACAGCAATTAGAGCGTCGCAAGGCTACTTTCCCATAGAATTGGACCAAAATCGAGAATATCTCTTATAACTTTTTCGTGTTGAAAGATATCTATTCAAACTGAAAAGAACCTGATAAAGCTCAAAATTCTCTATAAGTATCATGAAAGTTCTTTACGACATCGTTCGATACAAATTATTTACAGCAATTAGAGCGTCGCAAGGCTACTTTCCCATAGAATTGGACCAAAATCGAGAATATCTCTTATAACTTTTTCGTGTTGAAAGATATCTATTCAAACTAAAAAGAACCTGATAAAGCTCAAAATTCTCTATAAGTATCATGAAAGTTCTTTACGACATCGTTCGATACAAATTATTTACAGCAATTAAAGCGTCGCAAGGCTACTCTCCCATAGAATTGGACCAAAATCGAGAATATCTCTTATAACTTTTTCGTGTTGAAAGATATCTATTCAAACTAAAAAGAACCTTATAAAGCTCAAAATTTGCTATAAGTATCATGAAAGTTCTTTACGACATCGTTCGATACAAATTATTTACAGCAATTAAAGCGTCGCAAGGCTACTTTCCCATAGAATTGGACCAAAATCGAGAATATCTCTTATAACTTTTTCGTGTTGAAAGATATCTATTCAAACTAAAAAGAACCTTATAAAGCTCCCAATTTGCTATAAGAATCATGAAAGTTCTTGTCGACATCGTTCGATACAAATTATTTACAGCAATTAGAGCGTCGCAAGGCTACTTTCCCATAGAATTGGACCAAAATCGAGAATATCTCTTATAACTTTTTCGTGTTGAAAGATATCTATTCAAACTAAAAAGAACCTTATAAAGCTCAAAATTCTCTATAAGTATCATGAAAGTTCTTTACGACATCGTTCGATACAAATTATTTACAGCAATTAAAGCGTCGCAAGGCTACTCTCCCATAGAATTGGACCAAAATCGAGAATATCTCTTATAACTTTTTCGTGTTGAAAGATATCTATTCAAACTAAAAAGAACCTTATAAAGCTCAAAATTCTCTATAAGTATCATGAAAGTTCTTTACGACATCGTTCGATACAAATTATTTACAGCAATTAAAGCGTCGCAAGGCTACTCTCCCATAGAATTGGACCAAAATCGAGAATATCTCTTATAACTTTTTCGTGTTGAAAGATATCTATTCAAACTAAAAAGAACCTTATAAAGCTCAAAATTCTCTATAAGTATCATGAAAGTTCTTTACGACATCGTTCGATACAAATTATTTACAGCAATTAAAGCGTCGCAAGGCTACTTTCCCATAGAATTGGACCAAAATCGAGAATATCTCTTATAACTTTTTCGTGTTGAAAGATATCTATTCAAACTAAAAAGAACCTTATAAAGCTCAAAATTCTCTATAAGTATCATGAAAGTTCTTTACGACATCGTTCGATACAAATTATTTACAGCAATTAAAGCGTCGCAAGGCTACTCTCCCATAGAATTGGACCAAAATCGAGAATATCTCTTATAACTTTTTCGTGTTGAAAGATATCTATTCAAACTAAAAAGAACCTTATAAAGCTCAAAATTCTCTATAAGTATCATGAAAGTTCTTTACGACATCGTTCGATACAAATTATTTACAGCAATTAGAGCGTCGCAAGGCTACTTTCCCATAGAATTGGACCAAAATCGAGAATATCTCTTATAACTTTTTCGTGTTGAAAGATATCTATTCAAACTAAAAAGAACCTTATAAAGCTCAAAATTCTCTATAAGTATCATGAAAGTTCTTTACGACATCGTTCGATACAAATTATTTACAGCAATTAAAGCGTCGCAAGGCTACTTTCCCATAGAATTGGACCAAAATCGAGAATATCTCTTATAACTTTTTCGTGTTGAAAGATATCTATTCAAACTAAAAAGAACCTTATAAAGCTCAAAATTCTCTATAAGTATCATGAAAGTTCTTTACGACATCGTTCGATACAAATTATTTACAGCAATTAAAGCGTCGCAAGGCTACTTTCCCATAGAATTGGACCAAAATCGAGAATATCTCTTATAACTTTTTCGTGTTGAAAGATATCTATTCAAACTAAAAAGAACCTTATAAAGCTCAAAATTCTCTATAAGTATCATGAAAGTTCTTTACGACATCGTTCGATACAAATTATTTACAGCAATTAAAGCGTCGCAAGGCTACTTTCCCATAGAATTGGACCAAAATCGAGAATATCTCTTATAACTTTTTCGTGTTGAAAGATATCTATTCAAACTAAAAAGAACCTTATAAAGCTCAAAATTCTCTATAAGTATCATGAAAGTTCTTTACGACATCGTTCGATACAAATTATTTACAGCAATTAAAGCGTCGCAAGGCTACTTTCCCATAGAATTGGACCAAAATCGAGAATATCTCTTATAACTTTTTCGTGTTGAAAGATATCTATTCAAACTAAAAAGAACCTTATAAAGCTCAAAATTCTCTATAAGTATCATGAAAGTTCTTTACGACATCGTTCGATACAAATTATTTACAGCAATTAAAGCGTCGCAAGGCTACTTTCCCATAGAATTGGACCAAAATCGAGAATATCTCTTATAACTTTTTCGTGTTGAAAGATATCTATTCAAACTAAAAAGAACCTTATAAAGCTCAAAATTCTCTATAAGTATCATGAAAGTTCTTTACGACATCGTTCGATACAAATTATTTACAGCAATTAAAGCGTCGCAAGGCTACTTTCCCATAGAATTGGACCAAAATCGAGAATATCTCTTATAACTTTTTCGTGTTGAAAGATATCTATTCAAACTAAAAAGAACCTTATAAAGCTCAAAATTCTCTATAAGTATCATGAAAGTTCTTTACGACATCGTTCGATACAAATTATTTACAGCAATTAGAGCGTCGCAAGGCTACTTTCCCATAGAATTGGACCAAAATCGAGAATATCTCTTATAACTTTTTCGTGTTGAAAGATATCTATTCAAACTAAAAAGAACCTTATAAAGCTCAAAATTCTCTATAAGTATCATGAAAGTTCTTTACGACATCGTTCGATACAAATTATTTACAGCAATTAAAGCGTCGCAAGGCTACTTTCCCATAGAATTGGACCAAAATCGAGAATATCTCTTATAACTTTTTCGTGTTGAAAGATATCTATTCAAACTAAAAAGAACCTTATAAAGCTCAAAATTCTCTATAAGTATCATGAAAGTTCTTTACGACATCGTTCGATACAAATTATTTACAGCAATTAAAGCGTCGCAAGGCTACTTTCCCATAGAATTGGACCAAAATCGAGAATATCTCTTATAACTTTTTCGTGTTGAAAGATATCTATTCAAACTAAAAAGAACCTTATAAAGCTCAAAATTCTCTATAAGTATCATGAAAGTTCTTTACGACATCGTTCGATACAAATTATTTACAGCAATTAAAGCGTCGCAAGGCTACTCTCCCATAGAATTGGACCAAAATCGAGAATATCTCTTATAACTTTTTCGTGTTGAAAGATATCTCATTCAAACTAAAAAGAACCTTATAAAGCTCAAAATTCTCTATAAGTATCATGAAAGTTCTTTACGACATCGTTCGATACAAATTATTTACAGCAATTAAAGCGTCGCAAGGCTACTTTCCCATAGAATTGGACCAAAATCGAGAATATCTCTTATAACTTTTTCGTGTTGAAAGATATCTATTCAAACTAAAAAGAACCTTATAAAGCTCAAAATTCTCTATAAGTATCATGAAAGTTCTTTACGACATCGTTCGATACAAATTATTTACAGCAATTAAAGCGTCGCAAGGCTACTTTCCCATAGAATTGGACCAAAATCGAGAATATCTCTTATAACTTTTTCGTGTTGAAAGATATCTATTCAAACTAAAAAGAACCTTATAAAGCTCAAAATTCTCTATAAGTATCATGAAAGTTCTTTACGACATCGTTCGATACAAATTATTTACAGCAATTAAAGCGTCGCAAGGCTACTTTCCCATAGAATTGGACCAAAATCGAGAATATCTCTTATAACTTTTTCGTGTTGAAAGATATCTATTCAAACTAAAAAGAACCTTATAAAGCTCAAAATTCTCTATAAGTATCATGAAAGTTCTTTACGACATCGTTCGATACAAATTATTTACAGCAATTAAAGCGTCGCAAGGCTACTTTCCCATAGAATTGGACCAAAATCGAGAATATCTCTTATAACTTTTTCGTGTTGAAAGATATCTATTCAAACTAAAAAGAACCTTATAAAGCTCAAAATTCTCTATAAGTATCATGAAAGTTCTTTACGACATCGTTCGATACAAATTATTTACAGCAATTAAAGCGTCGCAAGGCTACTTTCCCATAGAATTGGACCAAAATCGAGAATATCTCTTATAACTTTTTCGTGTTGAAAGATATCTATTCAAACTAAAAAGAACCTTATAAAGCTCAAAATTCTCTATAAGTATCATGAAAGTTCTTTACGACATCGTTCGATACAAATTATTTACAGCAATTAAAGCGTCGCAAGGCTACTCTCCCATAGAATTGGACCAAAATCGAGAATATCTCTTATAACTTTTTCGTGTTGAAAGATATCTCATTCAAACTAAAAAGAACCTTATAAAGCTCAAAATTCTCTATAAGTATCATGAAAGTTCTTTACGACATCGTTCGATACAAATTATTTACAGCAATTAAAGCGTCGCAAGGCTACTTTCCCATAGAATTGGACCAAAATCGAGAATATCTCTTATAACTTTTTCGTGTTGAAAGATATCTATTCAAACTAAAAAGAACCTTATAAAGCTCAAAATTCTCTATAAGTATCATGAAAGTTCTTTACGACATCGTTCGATACAAATTATTTACAGCAATTAAAGCGTCGCAAGGCTACTTTCCCATAGAATTGGACCAAAATCGAGAATATCTCTTATAACTTTTTCGTGTTGAAAGATATCTATTCAAACTAAAAAGAACCTTATAAAGCTCAAAATTCTCTATAAGTATCATGAAAGTTCTTTACGACATCGTTCGATACAAATTATTTACAGCAATTAAAGCGTCGCAAGGCTACTTTCCCATAGAATTGGACCAAAATCGAGAATATCTCTTATAACTTTTTCGTGTTGAAAGATATCTCATTCAAACTAAAAAGAACCTTATAAAGCTCAAAATTCTCTATAAGTATCATGAAAGTTCTTTACGACATCGTTCGATACAAATTATTTACAGCAATTAAAGCGTCGCAAGGCTACTTTCCCATAGAATTGGACCAAAATCGAGAATATCTCTTATAACTTTTTCGTGTTGAAAGATATTCTATTCAAACTAAAAAGAACCTTATAAAGCTCAAAATTCTCTATAAGTATCATGAAAGTTCTTTACGACATCGTTCGATACAAATTATTTACAGCAATTAAAGCGTCGCAAGGCTACTTTCCCATAGAATTGGACCAAAATCGAGAATATCTCTTATAACTTTTTCGTGTTGAAAGATATTCTATTCAAACTAAAAAGAACCTTATAAAGCTCAAAATTCTCTATAAGTATCATGAAAGTTCTTTACGACATCGTTCGATACAAATTATTTACAGCAATTAAAGCGTCGCAAGGCTACTTTCCCATAGAATTGGACCAAAATCGAGAATATCTCTTATAACTTTTTCGTGTTGAAAGATATCTATTCAAACTAAAAAGAACCTTATAAAGCTCAAAATTCTCTATAAGTATCATGAAAGTTCTTTACGACATCGTTCGATACAAATTATTTACAGCAATTAAAGCGTCGCAAGGCTACTTTCCCATAGAATTGGACCAAAATCGAGAATATCTCTTATAACTTTTTCGTGTTGAAAGATATCTATTCAAACTAAAAAGAACCTTATAAAGCTCAAAATTCTCTATAAGTATCATGAAAGTTCTTTACGACATCGTTCGATACAAATTATTTACAGCAATTAAAGCGTCGCAAGGCTACTTTCCCATAGAATTGGACCAAAATCGAGAATATCTCTTATAACTTTTTCGTGTTGAAAGATATCTCATTCAAACTAAAAAGAACCTTATAAAGCTCAAAATTCTCTATAAGTATCATGAAAGTTCTTTACGACATCGTTCGATACAAATTATTTACAGCAATTAAAGCGTCGCAAGGCTACTTTCCCATAGAATTGGACCAAAATCGAGAATATCTCTTATAACTTTTTCGTGTTGAAAGATATTCATTCAAACTAAAAAGAACCTTATAAAGCTCAAAATTCTCTATAAGTATCATGAAAGTTCTTTACGACATCGTTCGATACAAATTATTTACAGCAATTAAAGCGTCGCAAGGCTACTCTCCCATAGAATTGGACCAAAATCGAGAATATCTCTTATAACTTTTTCGTGTTGAAAGATATCTATTCAAACTAAAAAGAACCTTATAAAGCTCAAAATTCTCTATAAGTATCATGAAAGTTCTTTACGACATCGTTCGATACAAATTATTTACAGCAATTAAAGCGTCGCAAGGCTACTTTCCCATAGAATTGGACCAAAATCGAGAATATCTCTTATAACTTTTTCGTGTTGAAAGATATCTATTCAAACTAAAAAGAACCTTATAAAGCTCAAAATTCTCTATAAGTATCATGAAAGTTCTTTACGACATCGTTCGATACAAATTATTTACAGCAATTAAAGCGTCGCAAGGCTACTTTCCCATAGAATTGGACCAAAATCGAGAATATCTCTTATAACTTTTTCGTGTTGAAAGATATCTCATTCAAACTAAAAAGAACCTTATAAAGCTCAAAATTCTCTATAAGTATCATGAAAGTTCTTTACGACATCGTTCGATACAAATTATTTACAGCAATTAAAGCGTCGCAAGGCTACTTTCCCATAGAATTGGACCAAAATCGAGAATATCTCTTATAACTTTTTCGTGTTGAAAGATATTCTATTCAAACTAAAAAGAACCTTATAAAGCTCAAAATTCTCTATAAGTATCATGAAAGTTCTTTACGACATCGTTCGATACAAATTATTTACAGCAATTAAAGCGTCGCAAGGCTACTTTCCCATAGAATTGGACCAAAATCGAGAATATCTCTTATAACTTTTTCGTGTTGAAAGATATTCATTCAAACTAAAAAGAACCTTATAAAGCTCAAAATTCTCTATAAGTATCATGAAAGTTCTTTACGACATCGTTCGATACAAATTATTTACAGCAATTAAAGCGTCGCAAGGCTACTTTCCCATAGAATTGGACCAAAATCGAGAATATCTCTTATAACTTTTTCGTGTTGAAAGATATTCATTCAAACTAAAAAGAACCTTATAAAGCTCAAAATTCTCTATAAGTATCATGAAAGTTCTTTACGACATCGTTCGATACAAATTATTTACAGCAATTAAAGCGTCGCAAGGCTACTCTCCCATAGAATTGGACCAAAATCGAGAATATCTCTTATAACTTTTTCGTGTTGAAAGATATTCATTCAAACTAAAAAGAACCTTATAAAGCTCAAAATTCTCTATAAGTATCATGAAAGTTCTTTACGACATCGTTCGATACAAATTATTTACAGCAATTAAAGCGTCGCAAGGCTACTTTCCCATAGAATTGGACCAAAATCGAGAATATCTCTTATAACTTTTTCGTGTTGAAAGATATCTATTCAAACTAAAAAGAACCTTATAAAGCTCAAAATTCTCTATAAGTATCATGAAAGTTCTTTACGACATCGTTCGATACAAATTATTTACAGCAATTAAAGCGTCGCAAGGCTACTTTCCCATAGAATTGGACCAAAATCGAGAATATCTCTTATAACTTTTTCGTGTTGAAAGATATTCATTCAAACTAAAAAGAACCTTATAAAGCTCAAAATTCTCTATAAGTATCATGAAAGTTCTTTACGACATCGTTCGATACAAATTATTTACAGCAATTAAAGCGTCGCAAGGCTACTTTCCCATAGAATTGGACCAAAATCGAGAATATCTCTTATAACTTTTTCGTGTTGAAAGATATCTATTCAAACTAAAAAGAACCTTATAAAGCTCAAAATTCTCTATAAGTATCATGAAAGTTCTTTACGACATCGTTCGATACAAATTATTTACAGCAATTAAAGCGTCGCAAGGCTACTTTCCCATAGAATTGGACCAAAATCGAGAATATCTCTTATAACTTTTTCGTGTTGAAAGATATCTCATTCAAACTAAAAAGAACCTTATAAAGCTCAAAATTCTCTATAAGTATCATGAAAGTTCTTTACGACATCGTTCGATACAAATTATTTACAGCAATTAAAGCGTCGCAAGGCTACTTTCCCATAGAATTGGACCAAAATCGAGAATATCTCTTATAACTTTTTCGTGTTGAAAGATATTCTATTCAAACTAAAAAGAACCTTATAAAGCTCAAAATTCTCTATAAGTATCATGAAAGTTCTTTACGACATCGTTCGATACAAATTATTTACAGCAATTAAAGCGTCGCAAGGCTACTTTCCCATAGAATTGGACCAAAATCGAGAATATCTCTTATAACTTTTTCGTGTTGAAAGATATCTATTCAAACTAAAAAGAACCTTATAAAGCTCAAAATTCTCTATAAGTATCATGAAAGTTCTTTACGACATCGTTCGATACAAATTATTTACAGCAATTAAAGCGTCGCAAGGCTACTTTCCCATAGAATTGGACCAAAATCGAGAATATCTCTTATAACTTTTTCGTGTTGAAAGATATCTATTCAAACTAAAAAGAACCTTATAAAGCTCAAAATTCTCTATAAGTATCATGAAAGTTCTTTACGACATCGTTCGATACAAATTATTTACAGCAATTAAAGCGTCGCAAGGCTACTTTCCCATAGAATTGGACCAAAATCGAGAATATCTCTTATAACTTTTTCGTGTTGAAAGATATCTATTCAAACTAAAAAGAACCTTATAAAGCTCAAAATTCTCTATAAGTATCATGAAAGTTCTTTACGACATCGTTCGATACAAATTATTTACAGCAATTAAAGCGTCGCAAGGCTACTTTCCCATAGAATTGGACCAAAATCGAGAATATCTCTTATAACTTTTTCGTGTTGAAAGATATTCTATTCAAACTAAAAAGAACCTTATAAAGCTCAAAATTCTCTATAAGTATCATGAAAGTTCTTTACGACATCGTTCGATACAAATTATTTACAGCAATTAAAGCGTCGCAAGGCTACTTTCCCATAGAATTGGACCAAAATCGAGAATATCTCTTATAACTTTTTCGTGTTGAAAGATATCTATTCAAACTAAAAAGAACCTTATAAAGCTCAAAATTCTCTATAAGTATCATGAAAGTTCTTTACGACATCGTTCGATACAAATTATTTACAGCAATTAAAGCGTCGCAAGGCTACTCTCCCATAGAATTGGACCAAAATCGAGAATATCTCTTATAACTTTTTCGTGTTGAAAGATATCTCATTCAAACTAAAAAGAACCTTATAAAGCTCAAAATTCTCTATAAGTATCATGAAAGTTCTTTACGACATCGTTCGATACAAATTATTTACAGCAATTAAAGCGTCGCAAGGCTACTTTCCCATAGAATTGGACCAAAATCGAGAATATCTCTTATAACTTTTTCGTGTTGAAAGATATCTATTCAAACTAAAAAGAACCTTATAAAGCTCAAAATTCTCTATAAGTATCATGAAAGTTCTTTACGACATCGTTCGATACAAATTATTTACAGCAATTAAAGCGTCGCAAGGCTACTTTCCCATAGAATTGGACCAAAATCGAGAATATCTCTTATAACTTTTTCGTGTTGAAAGATATCTCATTCAAACTAAAAAGAACCTTATAAAGCTCAAAATTCTCTATAAGTATCATGAAAGTTCTTTACGACATCGTTCGATACAAATTATTTACAGCAATTAAAGCGTCGCAAGGCTACTTTCCCATAGAATTGGACCAAAATCGAGAATATCTCTTATAACTTTTTCGTGTTGAAAGATATCTATTCAAACTAAAAAGAACCTTATAAAGCTCAAAATTCTCTATAAGTATCATGAAAGTTCTTTACGACATCGTTCGATACAAATTATTTACAGCAATTAAAGCGTCGCAAGGCTACTTTCCCATAGAATTGGACCAAAATCGAGAATATCTCTTATAACTTTTTCGTGTTGAAAGATATCTATTCAAACTAAAAAGAACCTTATAAAGCTCAAAATTCTCTATAAGTATCATGAAAGTTCTTTACGACATCGTTCGATACAAATTATTTACAGCAATTAAAGCGTCGCAAGGCTACTTTCCCATAGAATTGGACCAAAATCGAGAATATCTCTTATAACTTTTTCGTGTTGAAAGATATTCATTCAAACTAAAAAGAACCTTATAAAGCTCAAAATTCTCTATAAGTATCATGAAAGTTCTTTACGACATCGTTCGATACAAATTATTTACAGCAATTAAAGCGTCGCAAGGCTACTTTCCCATAGAATTGGACCAAAATCGAGAATATCTCTTATAACTTTTTCGTGTTGAAAGATATCTATTCAAACTAAAAAGAACCTTATAAAGCTCAAAATTCTCTATAAGTATCATGAAAGTTCTTTACGACATCGTTCGATACAAATTATTTACAGCAATTAAAGCGTCGCAAGGCTACTTTCCCATAGAATTGGACCAAAATCGAGAATATCTCTTATAACTTTTTCGTGTTGAAAGATATCTCATTCAAACTAAAAAGAACCTTATAAAGCTCAAAATTCTCTATAAGTATCATGAAAGTTCTTTACGACATCGTTCGATACAAATTATTTACAGCAATTAAAGCGTCGCAAGGCTACTTTCCCATAGAATTGGACCAAAATCGAGAATATCTCTTATAACTTTTTCGTGTTGAAAGATATCTATTCAAACTAAAAAGAACCTTATAAAGCTCAAAATTCTCTATAAGTATCATGAAAGTTCTTTACGACATCGTTCGATACAAATTATTTACAGCAATTAGAGCGTCGCAAGGCTACTTTCCCATAGAATTGGACCAAAATCGAGAATATCTCTTATAACTTTTTCGTGTTGAAAGATATCTATTCAAACTAAAAAGAACCTTATAAAGCTCAAAATTCTCTATAAGTATCATGAAAGTTCTTTACGACATCGTTCGATACAAATTATTTACAGCAATTAAAGCGTCGCAAGGCTACTTTCCCATAGAATTGGACCAAAATCGAGAATATCTCTTATAACTTTTTCGTGTTGAAAGATATCTCATTCAAACTAAAAAGAACCTTATAAAGCTCAAAATTCTCTATAAGTATCATGAAAGTTCTTTACGACATCGTTCGATACAAATTATTTACAGCAATTAAAGCGTCGCAAGGCTACTTTCCCATAGAATTGGACCAAAATCGAGAATATCTCTTATAACTTTTTCGTGTTGAAAGATATCTATTCAAACTAAAAAGAACCTTATAAAGCTCAAAATTCTCTATAAGTATCATGAAAGTTCTTTACGACATCGTTCGATACAAATTATTTACAGCAATTAAAGCGTCGCAAGGCTACTTTCCCATAGAATTGGACCAAAATCGAGAATATCTCTTATAACTTTTTCGTGTTGAAAGATATCTCATTCAAACTAAAAAGAACCTTATAAAGCTCAAAATTCTCTATAAGTATCATGAAAGTTCTTTACGACATCGTTCGATACAAATTATTTACAGCAATTAGAGCGTCGCAAGGCTACTTTCCCATAGAATTGGACCAAAATCGAGAATATCTCTTATAACTTTTTCGTGTTGAAAGATATTCATTCAAACTAAAAAGAACCTTATAAAGCTCAAAATTCTCTATAAGTATCATGAAAGTTCTTTACGACATCGTTCGATACAAATTATTTACAGCAATTAAAGCGTCGCAAGGCTACTTTCCCATAGAATTGGACCAAAATCGAGAATATCTCTTATAACTTTTTCGTGTTGAAAGATATTCTATTCAAACTAAAAAGAACCTTATAAAGCTCAAAATTCTCTATAAGTATCATGAAAGTTCTTTACGACATCGTTCGATACAAATTATTTACAGCAATTAAAGCGTCGCAAGGCTACTTTCCCATAGAATTGGACCAAAATCGAGAATATCTCTTATAACTTTTTCGTGTTGAAAGATATCTATTCAAACTAAAAAGAACCTTATAAAGCTCAAAATTCTCTATAAGTATCATGAAAGTTCTTTACGACATCGTTCGATACAAATTATTTACAGCAATTAGAGCGTCGCAAGGCTACTTTCCCATAGAATTGGACCAAAATCGAGAATATCTCTTATAACTTTTTCGTGTTGAAAGATATCTATTCAAACTAAAAAGAACCTTATAAAGCTCAAAATTCTCTATAAGTATCATGAAAGTTCTTTACGACATCGTTCGATACAAATTATTTACAGCAATTAAAGCGTCGCAAGGCTACTTTCCCATAGAATTGGACCAAAATCGAGAATATCTCTTATAACTTTTTCGTGTTGAAAGATATCTATTCAAACTAAAAAGAACCTTATAAAGCTCAAAATTCTCTATAAGTATCATGAAAGTTCTTTACGACATCGTTCGATACAAATTATTTACAGCAATTAAAGCGTCGCAAGGCTACTTTCCCATAGAATTGGACCAAAATCGAGAATATCTCTTATAACTTTTTCGTGTTGAAAGATATCTATTCAAACTAAAAAGAACCTTATAAAGCTCAAAATTCTCTATAAGTATCATGAAAGTTCTTTACGACATCGTTCGATACAAATTATTTACAGCAATTAAAGCGTCGCAAGGCTACTTTCCCATAGAATTGGACCAAAATCGAGAATATCTCTTATAACTTTTTCGTGTTGAAAGATATCTATTCAAACTAAAAAGAACCTTATAAAGCTCAAAATTCTCTATAAGTATCATGAAAGTTCTTTACGACATCGTTCGATACAAATTATTTACAGCAATTAAAGCGTCGCAAGGCTACTTTCCCATAGAATTGGACCAAAATCGAGAATATCTCTTATAACTTTTTCGTGTTGAAAGATATCTATTCAAACTAAAAAGAACCTTATAAAGCTCAAAATTCTCTATAAGTATCATGAAAGTTCTTTACGACATCGTTCGATACAAATTATTTACAGCAATTAGAGCGTCGCAAGGCTACTTTCCCATAGAATTGGACCAAAATCGAGAATATCTCTTATAACTTTTTCGTGTTGAAAGATATCTATTCAAACTAAAAAGAACCTTATAAAGCTCAAAATTCTCTATAAGTATCATGAAAGTTCTTTACGACATCGTTCGATACAAATTATTTACAGCAATTAGAGCGTCGCAAGGCTACTTTCCCATAGAATTGGACCAAAATCGAGAATATCTCTTATAACTTTTTCGTGTTGAAAGATATCTATTCAAACTAAAAAGAACCTTATAAAGCTCAAAATTCTCTATAAGTATCATGAAAGTTCTTTACGACATCGTTCGATACAAATTATTTACAGCAATTAAAGCGTCGCAAGGCTACTTTCCCATAGAATTGGACCAAAATCGAGAATATCTCTTATAACTTTTTCGTGTTGAAAGATATCTATTCAAACTAAAAAGAACCTTATAAAGCTCAAAATTCTCTATAAGTATCATGAAAGTTCTTTACGACATCGTTCGATACAAATTATTTACAGCAATTAAAGCGTCGCAAGGCTACTTTCCCATAGAATTGGACCAAAATCGAGAATATCTCTTATAACTTTTTCGTGTTGAAAGATATCTATTCAAACTAAAAAGAACCTTATAAAGCTCAAAATTCTCTATAAGTATCATGAAAGTTCTTTACGACATCGTTCGATACAAATTATTTACAGCAATTAAAGCGTCGCAAGGCTACTTTCCCATAGAATTGGACCAAAATCGAGAATATCTCTTATAACTTTTTCGTGTTGAAAGATATCTATTCAAACTAAAAAGAACCTTATAAAGCTCAAAATTCTCTATAAGTATCATGAAAGTTCTTTACGACATCGTTCGATACAAATTATTTACAGCAATTAAAGCGTCGCAAGGCTACTTTCCCATAGAATTGGACCAAAATCGAGAATATCTCTTATAACTTTTTCGTGTTGAAAGATATCTATTCAAACTAAAAAGAACCTTATAAAGCTCAAAATTCTCTATAAGTATCATGAAAGTTCTTTACGACATCGTTCGATACAAATTATTTACAGCAATTAAAGCGTCGCAAGGCTACTTTCCCATAGAATTGGACCAAAATCGAGAATATCTCTTATAACTTTTTCGTGTTGAAAGATATCTATTCAAACTAAAAAGAACCTTATAAAGCTCAAAATTCTCTATAAGTATCATGAAAGTTCTTTACGACATCGTTCGATACAAATTATTTACAGCAATTAAAGCGTCGCAAGGCTACTTTCCCATAGAATTGGACCAAAATCGAGAATATCTCTTATAACTTTTTCGTGTTGAAAGATATCTATTCAAACTAAAAAGAACCTTATAAAGCTCAAAATTCTCTATAAGTATCATGAAAGTTCTTTACGACATCGTTCGATACAAATTATTTACAGCAATTAAAGCGTCGCAAGGCTACTTTCCCATAGAATTGGACCAAAATCGAGAATATCTCTTATAACTTTTTCGTGTTGAAAGATATCTATTCAAACTAAAAAGAACCTTATAAAGCTCAAAATTCTCTATAAGTATCATGAAAGTTCTTTACGACATCGTTCGATACAAATTATTTACAGCAATTAAAGCGTCGCAAGGCTACTCTCCCATAGAATTGGACCAAAATCGAGAATATCTCTTATAACTTTTTCGTGTTGAAAGATATCTATTCAAACTAAAAAGAACCTTATAAAGCTCAAAATTCTCTATAAGTATCATGAAAGTTCTTTACGACATCGTTCGATACAAATTATTTACAGCAATTAAAGCGTCGCAAGGCTACTTTCCCATAGAATTGGACCAAAATCGAGAATATCTCTTATAACTTTTTCGTGTTGAAAGATATCTATTCAAACTAAAAAGAACCTTATAAAGCTCAAAATTCTCTATAAGTATCATGAAAGTTCTTTACGACATCGTTCGATACAAATTATTTACAGCAATTAAAGCGTCGCAAGGCTACTTTCCCATAGAATTGGACCAAAATCGAGAATATCTCTTATAACTTTTTCGTGTTGAAAGATATCTATTCAAACTAAAAAGAACCTTATAAAGCTCAAAATTCTCTATAAGTATCATGAAAGTTCTTTACGACATCGTTCGATACAAATTATTTACAGCAATTAAAGCGTCGCAAGGCTACTTTCCCATAGAATTGGACCAAAATCGAGAATATCTCTTATAACTTTTTCGTGTTGAAAGATATCTATTCAAACTAAAAAGAACCTTATAAAGCTCAAAATTCTCTATAAGTATCATGAAAGTTCTTTACGACATCGTTCGATACAAATTATTTACAGCAATTAAAGCGTCGCAAGGCTACTTTCCCATAGAATTGGACCAAAATCGAGAATATCTCTTATAACTTTTTCGTGTTGAAAGATATCTATTCAAACTAAAAAGAACCTTATAAAGCTCAAAATTCTCTATAAGTATCATGAAAGTTCTTTACGACATCGTTCGATACAAATTATTTACAGCAATTAAAGCGTCGCAAGGCTACTTTCCCATAGAATTGGACCAAAATCGAGAATATCTCTTATAACTTTTTCGTGTTGAAAGATATCTATTCAAACTAAAAAGAACCTTATAAAGCTCAAAATTCTCTATAAGTATCATGAAAGTTCTTTACGACATCGTTCGATACAAATTATTTACAGCAATTAAAGCGTCGCAAGGCTACTTTCCCATAGAATTGGACCAAAATCGAGAATATCTCTTATAACTTTTTCGTGTTGAAAGATATCTATTCAAACTAAAAAGAACCTTATAAAGCTCAAAATTCTCTATAAGTATCATGAAAGTTCTTTACGACATCGTTCGATACAAATTATTTACAGCAATTAAAGCGTCGCAAGGCTACTCTCCCATAGAATTGGACCAAAATCGAGAATATCTCTTATAACTTTTTCGTGTTGAAAGATATCTATTCAAACTAAAAAGAACCTTATAAAGCTCAAAATTCTCTATAAGTATCATGAAAGTTCTTTACGACATCGTTCGATACAAATTATTTACAGCAATTAAAGCGTCGCAAGGCTACTCTCCCATAGAATTGGACCAAAATCGAGAATATCTCTTATAACTTTTTCGTGTTGAAAGATATCTATTCAAACTAAAAAGAACCTTATAAAGCTCAAAATTCTCTATAAGTATCATGAAAGTTCTTTACGACATCGTTCGATACAAATTATTTACAGCAATTAAAGCGTCGCAAGGCTACTCTCCCATAGAATTGGACCAAAATCGAGAATATCTCTTATAACTTTTTCGTGTTGAAAGATATCTATTCAAACTAAAAAGAACCTTATAAAGCTCAAAATTCTCTATAAGTATCATGAAAGTTCTTTACGACATCGTTCGATACAAATTATTTACAGCAATTAAAGCGTCGCAAGGCTACTCTCCCATAGAATTGGACCAAAATCGAGAATATCTCTTATAACTTTTTCGTGTTGAAAGATATCTATTCAAACTAAAAAGAACCTTATAAAGCTCAAAATTCTCTATAAGTATCATGAAAGTTCTTTACGACATCGTTCGATACAAATTATTTACAGCAATTAAAGCGTCGCAAGGCTACTTTCCCATAGAATTGGACCAAAATCGAGAATATCTCTTATAACTTTTTCGTGTTGAAAGATATCTATTCAAACTAAAAAGAACCTTATAAAGCTCAAAATTCTCTATAAGTATCATGAAAGTTCTTTACGACATCGTTCGATACAAATTATTTACAGCAATTAAAGCGTCGCAAGGCTACTCTCCCATAGAATTGGACCAAAATCGAGAATATCTCTTATAACTTTTTCGTGTTGAAAGATATCTATTCAAACTAAAAAGAACCTTATAAAGCTCAAAATTCTCTATAAGTATCATGAAAGTTCTTTACGACATCGTTCGATACAAATTATTTACAGCAATTAAAGCGTCGCAAGGCTACTCTCCCATAGAATTGGACCAAAATCGAGAATATCTCTTATAACTTTTTCGTGTTGAAAGATATCTATTCAAACTAAAAAGAACCTTATAAAGCTCAAAATTCTCTATAAGTATCATGAAAGTTCTTTACGACATCGTTCGATACAAATTATTTACAGCAATTAAAGCGTCGCAAGGCTACTCTCCCATAGAATTGGACCAAAATCGAGAATATCTCTTATAACTTTTTCGTGTTGAAAGATATCTATTCAAACTAAAAAGAACCTTATAAAGCTCAAAATTCTCTATAAGTATCATGAAAGTTCTTTACGACATCGTTCGATACAAATTATTTACAGCAATTAAAGCGTCGCAAGGCTACTCTCCCATAGAATTGGACCAAAATCGAGAATATCTCTTATAACTTTTTCGTGTTGAAAGATATCTATTCAAACTAAAAAGAACCTTATAAAGCTCAAAATTCTCTATAAGTATCATGAAAGTTCTTTACGACATCGTTCGATACAAATTATTTACAGCAATTAAAGCGTCGCAAGGCTACTCTCCCATAGAATTGGACCAAAATCGAGAATATCTCTTATAACTTTTTCGTGTTGAAAGATATCTATTCAAACTAAAAAGAACCTTATAAAGCTCAAAATTCTCTATAAGTATCATGAAAGTTCTTTACGACATCGTTCGATACAAATTATTTACAGCAATTAAAGCGTCGCAAGGCTACTCTCCCATAGAATTGGACCAAAATCGAGAATATCTCTTATAACTTTTTCGTGTTGAAAGATATCTATTCAAACTAAAAAGAACCTTATAAAGCTCAAAATTCTCTATAAGTATCATGAAAGTTCTTTACGACATCGTTCGATACAAATTATTTACAGCAATTAAAGCGTCGCAAGGCTACTCTCCCATAGAATTGGACCAAAATCGAGAATATCTCTTATAACTTTTTCGTGTTGAAAGATATCTATTCAAACTAAAAAGAACCTTATAAAGCTCAAAATTCTCTATAAGTATCATGAAAGTTCTTTACGACATCGTTCGATACAAATTATTTACAGCAATTAAAGCGTCGCAAGGCTACTCTCCCATAGAATTGGACCAAAATCGAGAATATCTCTTATAACTTTTTCGTGTTGAAAGATATCTATTCAAACTAAAAAGAACCTTATAAAGCTCAAAATTCTCTATAAGTATCATGAAAGTTCTTTACGACATCGTTCGATACAAATTATTTACAGCAATTAAAGCGTCGCAAGGCTACTCTCCCATAGAATTGGACCAAAATCGAGAATATCTCTTATAACTTTTTCGTGTTGAAAGATATCTATTCAAACTAAAAAGAACCTTATAAAGCTCAAAATTCTCTATAAGTATCATGAAAGTTCTTTACGACATCGTTCGATACAAATTATTTACAGCAATTAAAGCGTCGCAAGGCTACTCTCCCATAGAATTGGACCAAAATCGAGAATATCTCTTATAACTTTTTCGTGTTGAAAGATATCTATTCAAACTAAAAAGAACCTTATAAAGCTCAAAATTCTCTATAAGTATCATGAAAGTTCTTTACGACATCGTTCGATACAAATTATTTACAGCAATTAAAGCGTCGCAAGGCTACTCTCCCATAGAATTGGACCAAAATCGAGAATATCTCTTATAACTTTTTCGTGTTGAAAGATATCTATTCAAACTAAAAAGAACCTTATAAAGCTCAAAATTCTCTATAAGTATCATGAAAGTTCTTTACGACATCGTTCGATACAAATTATTTACAGCAATTAAAGCGTCGCAAGGCTACTCTCCCATAGAATTGGACCAAAATCGAGAATATCTCTTATAACTTTTTCGTGTTGAAAGATATCTATTCAAACTAAAAAGAACCTTATAAAGCTCAAAATTCTCTATAAGTATCATGAAAGTTCTTTACGACATCGTTCGATACAAATTATTTACAGCAATTAAAGCGTCGCAAGGCTACTCTCCCATAGAATTGGACCAAAATCGAGAATATCTCTTATAACTTTTTCGTGTTGAAAGATATCTATTCAAACTAAAAAGAACCTTATAAAGCTCAAAATTCTCTATAAGTATCATGAAAGTTCTTTACGACATCGTTCGATACAAATTATTTACAGCAATTAAAGCGTCGCAAGGCTACTCTCCCATAGAATTGGACCAAAATCGAGAATATCTCTTATAACTTTTTCGTGTTGAAAGATATCTATTCAAACTAAAAAGAACCTTATAAAGCTCAAAATTCTCTATAAGTATCATGAAAGTTCTTTACGACATCGTTCGATACAAATTATTTACAGCAATTAAAGCGTCGCAAGGCTACTCTCCCATAGAATTGGACCAAAATCGAGAATATCTCTTATAACTTTTTCGTGTTGAAAGATATCTATTCAAACTAAAAAGAACCTTATAAAGCTCAAAATTCTCTATAAGTATCATGAAAGTTCTTTACGACATCGTTCGATACAAATTATTTACAGCAATTAAAGCGTCGCAAGGCTACTCTCCCATAGAATTGGACCAAAATCGAGAATATCTCTTATAACTTTTTCGTGTTGAAAGATATCTATTCAAACTAAAAAGAACCTTATAAAGCTCAAAATTCTCTATAAGTATCATGAAAGTTCTTTACGACATCGTTCGATACAAATTATTTACAGCAATTAAAGCGTCGCAAGGCTACTCTCCCATAGAATTGGACCAAAATCGAGAATATCTCTTATAACTTTTTCGTGTTGAAAGATATCTATTCAAACTAAAAAGAACCTTATAAAGCTCAAAATTCTCTATAAGTATCATGAAAGTTCTTTACGACATCGTTCGATACAAATTATTTACAGCAATTAAAGCGTCGCAAGGCTACTCTCCCATAGAATTGGACCAAAATCGAGAATATCTCTTATAACTTTTTCGTGTTGAAAGATATCTATTCAAACTAAAAAGAACCTTATAAAGCTCAAAATTCTCTATAAGTATCATGAAAGTTCTTTACGACATCGTTCGATACAAATTATTTACAGCAATTAAAGCGTCGCAAGGCTACTCTCCCATAGAATTGGACCAAAATCGAGAATATCTCTTATAACTTTTTCGTGTTGAAAGATATCTATTCAAACTAAAAAGAACCTTATAAAGCTCAAAATTCTCTATAAGTATCATGAAAGTTCTTTACGACATCGTTCGATACAAATTATTTACAGCAATTAAAGCGTCGCAAGGCTACTCTCCCATAGAATTGGACCAAAATCGAGAATATCTCTTATAACTTTTTCGTGTTGAAAGATATCTATTCAAACTAAAAAGAACCTTATAAAGCTCAAAATTCTCTATAAGTATCATGAAAGTTCTTTACGACATCGTTCGATACAAATTATTTACAGCAATTAAAGCGTCGCAAGGCTACTCTCCCATAGAATTGGACCAAAATCGAGAATATCTCTTATAACTTTTTCGTGTTGAAAGATATTCATTCAAACTAAAAAGAACCTTATAAAGCTCAAAATTCTCTATAAGTATCATGAAAGTTCTTTACGACATCGTTCGATACAAATTATTTACAGCAATTAAAGCGTCGCAAGGCTACTCTCCCATAGAATTGGACCAAAATCGAGAATATCTCTTATAACTTTTTCGTGTTGAAAGATATCTCATTCAAACTAAAAAGAACCTTATAAAGCTCAAAATTCTCTATAAGTATCATGAAAGTTCTTTACGACATCGTTCGATACAAATTATTTACAGCAATTAAAGCGTCGCAAGGCTACTCTCCCATAGAATTGGACCAAAATCGAGAATATCTCTTATAACTTTTTCGTGTTGAAAGATATCTATTCAAACTAAAAAGAACCTTATAAAGCTCAAAATTCTCTATAAGTATCATGAAAGTTCTTTACGACATCGTTCGATACAAATTATTTACAGCAATTAAAGCGTCGCAAGGCTACTCTCCCATAGAATTGGACCAAAATCGAGAATATCTCTTATAACTTTTTCGTGTTGAAAGATATCTATTCAAACTAAAAAGAACCTTATAAAGCTCAAAATTCTCTATAAGTATCATGAAAGTTCTTTACGACATCGTTCGATACAAATTATTTACAGCAATTAAAGCGTCGCAAGGCTACTCTCCCATAGAATTGGACCAAAATCGAGAATATCTCTTATAACTTTTTCGTGTTGAAAGATATCTATTCAAACTAAAAAGAACCTTATAAAGCTCAAAATTCTCTATAAGTATCATGAAAGTTCTTTACGACATCGTTCGATACAAATTATTTACAGCAATTAAAGCGTCGCAAGGCTACTCTCCCATAGAATTGGACCAAAATCGAGAATATCTCTTATAACTTTTTCGTGTTGAAAGATATCTATTCAAACTAAAAAGAACCTTATAAAGCTCAAAATTCTCTATAAGTATCATGAAAGTTCTTTACGACATCGTTCGATACAAATTATTTACAGCAATTAAAGCGTCGCAAGGCTACTCTCCCATAGAATTGGACCAAAATCGAGAATATCTCTTATAACTTTTTCGTGTTGAAAGATATCTATTCAAACTAAAAAGAACCTTATAAAGCTCAAAATTCTCTATAAGTATCATGAAAGTTCTTTACGACATCGTTCGATACAAATTATTTACAGCAATTAAAGCGTCGCAAGGCTACTCTCCCATAGAATTGGACCAAAATCGAGAATATCTCTTATAACTTTTTCGTGTTGAAAGATATCTATTCAAACTAAAAAGAACCTTATAAAGCTCAAAATTCTCTATAAGTATCATGAAAGTTCTTTACGACATCGTTCGATACAAATTATTTACAGCAATTAAAGCGTCGCAAGGCTACTCTCCCATAGAATTGGACCAAAATCGAGAATATCTCTTATAACTTTTTCGTGTTGAAAGATATCTATTCAAACTAAAAAGAACCTTATAAAGCTCAAAATTCTCTATAAGTATCATGAAAGTTCTTTACGACATCGTTCGATACAAATTATTTACAGCAATTAAAGCGTCGCAAGGCTACTCTCCCATAGAATTGGACCAAAATCGAGAATATCTCTTATAACTTTTTCGTGTTGAAAGATATCTATTCAAACTAAAAAGAACCTTATAAAGCTCAAAATTCTCTATAAGTATCATGAAAGTTCTTTACGACATCGTTCGATACAAATTATTTACAGCAATTAAAGCGTCGCAAGGCTACTCTCCCATAGAATTGGACCAAAATCGAGAATATCTCTTATAACTTTTTCGTGTTGAAAGATATCTATTCAAACTAAAAAGAACCTTATAAAGCTCAAAATTCTCTATAAGTATCATGAAAGTTCTTTACGACATCGTTCGATACAAATTATTTACAGCAATTAAAGCGTCGCAAGGCTACTCTCCCATAGAATTGGACCAAAATCGAGAATATCTCTTATAACTTTTTCGTGTTGAAAGATATCTATTCAAACTAAAAAGAACCTTATAAAGCTCAAAATTCTCTATAAGTATCATGAAAGTTCTTTACGACATCGTTCGATACAAATTATTTACAGCAATTAAAGCGTCGCAAGGCTACTCTCCCATAGAATTGGACCAAAATCGAGAATATCTCTTATAACTTTTTCGTGTTGAAAGATATTCTATTCAAACTAAAAAGAACCTTATAAAGCTCAAAATTCTCTATAAGTATCATGAAAGTTCTTTACGACATCGTTCGATACAAATTATTTACAGCAATTAAAGCGTCGCAAGGCTACTCTCCCATAGAATTGGACCAAAATCGAGAATATCTCTTATAACTTTTTCGTGTTGAAAGATATCTATTCAAACTAAAAAGAACCTTATAAAGCTCAAAATTCTCTATAAGTATCATGAAAGTTCTTTACGACATCGTTCGATACAAATTATTTACAGCAATTAAAGCGTCGCAAGGCTACTCTCCCATAGAATTGGACCAAAATCGAGAATATCTCTTATAACTTTTTCGTGTTGAAAGATATCTATTCAAACTAAAAAGAACCTTATAAAGCTCAAAATTCTCTATAAGTATCATGAAAGTTCTTTACGACATCGTTCGATACAAATTATTTACAGCAATTAAAGCGTCGCAAGGCTACTCTCCCATAGAATTGGACCAAAATCGAGAATATCTCTTATAACTTTTTCGTGTTGAAAGATATCTATTCAAACTAAAAAGAACCTTATAAAGCTCAAAATTCTCTATAAGTATCATGAAAGTTCTTTACGACATCGTTCGATACAAATTATTTACAGCAATTAAAGCGTCGCAAGGCTACTCTCCCATAGAATTGGACCAAAA